>CM055818.1:32598924-33108118 GCA_029582265.1 Zoroaster sp. YZ-2022 | reverse complement strand
ATAATTAATGTTAGTCATCTGGCTTGTCTGACTAATTTTTATTAGTCATTTCAGACGTAGGGCAGGACTAATTTTTATTAGTCAAAATGACTAATTTATGTTTACAGTGTTGAACCATGAAATGGGGCGATCCACTGTTTCATTTTACTTTTCATAATTAAGTTACTTATCAATGATGCTCAGTTTACTGTTTATGTACTCATAATGATGCTGTTAACTTTCAGGCTTATATATTTATTTCATCAGTAGGCTGTTTTGTTTGGTACATCTTCATATTTTCAGCGTACAGTTTCTGTTGCAATCCTCAAAAGGATTAACAATTTTTTACTCCGGTTCGTTTCCTCTGGGCCCAATTTCATAGCTGCTTGCTTACTGTATGTTTTGATTTCATAGCGCTGCTAACTTGCCAGCTGTTATTGGTAGCAAATGAGTGATGCAACATTTCAAACCCATAATGAATGCGCACCGCTCTGAATTTTCTTGCTAACCTGTGAAATACGCTTTTGCTTATGCAAATTTTTCAACTATAGTTAGCATGAAAATTTGGTGACCGGTAAGCAGCGCTATGAAATTGGGCCCTGGATTTTGCAAAAGATAAACAAATGATAACTAATCATGAGTGATAAAAATTATATGAAATGCGAAAGGAAAATTATCTATTAAGAAAAAACAAAAATAATACACTCTTACACTCATGGTTGATGTTTAAATTTCTTGCCTTAAAACCACTTTACACGATTGGTAATCTCAAAAAACATAAATTATCAGTTTTAGATCAAACTTACACTTAGTGTAAAATTGATGATGGTATCAAATATCCCTTGAAATGTTTCTGTCTCATCAGGTGCTATCATCCAAAGACAGCAATTCCAAAATCCACGTTTGAATATTCATTCAAAAACCAGTATAAACATTATTAATGCATTTTCTCTATTTTCTCAGCACAATGAAATAAGCTGAATTTAAAGTTTCACAGATATATCTTGATCCTTGCAAAGTATGGATGCATCTATAGACATATTGACAAAAGAGTAGGTAAAACTTGTAGCTTTGCATGGTGAGGATGATAAGTAAGACTAATTGCGGTGACACCATGTGGAATCTCAATTGAGTAGTAATTAGTTCTGAAAAGAACTGGAGGTACAACTCGACGTTTCGATCAGTATGCTCTGATCGTCCTCAGGAGAATGCCGGACTCTGGAAAATGCTGCTGCTTAAGTAGACTGCTGGAGGATCATCCCATGATGACAAAAGAGTATACTGGTTTTTAATAACATGAAACATTTTTCTCTTATAGACCCATCATTACAGAGACAACTGCTCAACAGCTTGGTATGGAGACATCCTTACTTGAGAAATATGAGAAGGAAGCTATCATGCTTAATACACAATACCGCATGGTATGCTATTATATCAAGATACTCTCTTAATGTAAAAGAGTGAAAACCACTCTTTCAAAGAGCTATATGGCAGACAAGTCTTTTTGGAGTGGATAAAGAGTAAAATTAGTAGTGTATAAAGAGTGCATTGGTAGCCTTTTACTGTATTTTTCAATTGAATCAGAGTGGGTTTCACTCCAAAAAGACTTGTCCGCCATATAGCTCTTTAAAAGAGTGGTTTTTCACTCTTTTACATTAAGAGAGTACTAATTAAGGCAGAAGAGGTCATTGTCACCTAGTGTACTTTCCAATGGTACCTATAGGCAATCTCAGTGCTATGCAGGTTTACTCGAATGATTGCCTGAGTACCATTGGGGAGTACCCTGGCTGACAATGCCCACCCTTCAGCAATACTAAGAGAATGACAGTGTGTAAGCTTGGGCGATAACACGACAATATCGAATATCGTGATACCTTTTTTTATTCGATTACGATATCGAGAACCTTTTTAAGTTATCGAGATATCGGCAAATCACGAATAAAAAAATATATTGTGATTAAATAACATCGCCATTGTGAATCAAGTCACAAATTCCATGGAAACGATCTTCAGCTTTTGGAAGTGAGAAACAAAAGCGAACTACATACACGCTATGCAAACGAATTTACGATTTACTGTGATGCTTATAGAGGGGTACATATCCGTGGTTATTGGTGCTAAAGCAATCATGCATGAATGAAAAAAATAATCGTGATACTATCGAAAATTGCGATATATGTTTGCCGATATATCGTGGATGAAAAAATCGATAGCGCCCAAGCTAACAGTGTGTCGCATTGTCCGTTTACAGCATGATAAAATCTATAGGAATAAACGTTTGTCACACGGTCATTACTGCAGCATATAAACCGAGACATAGCCGAGGTCCTTTATCACCCATGGCCACAACTCAAAGTACTTTATCCAGAGGGAAAGATCACACATCAAACTTAATGTATTCCCATTCATAAACATAACTGCCCATCTCAACTTCCATTTCAAAATATCGATATTCAATCATTTGTACAATAGAAGACGGATGAAATTCAAACTTGGCTCATGAGTGAGCATAGTGCAAATATTAACTTCTACACTCTGTCAGTTATTCCCATACAGAAATGTTTTTTAGAATTCTATAGAACACTGTATAGAGTTCTATAGAAACAAAATAATTCTATAGAACACTGTATAGAGTTCTATAGAAACAAAATAATTCTGTAGAACACTGTATAGAGTTCTATAGAAACAAAATAATTATATAGAATTTATTAAGAATTTCTATATATTCTATAGAAATTCTATAGAAAATATTGGATAGAAAATATTGGAAACATCTATAGAAATTCTATAGAATTTTTTTTTATAGAATTCTACAGAACATTTTTGTATGGGAATTATCACAAATAATGCATATGTACCCCCTCCGTAGGTAGTCTTTACCGATCTTTAATGCACCCCACATACATGTTCAAGTTTTGTCATACTACCCATGACCATAACCCCATTTAATAAATGCCCATCTCTATTTTGTCTGTTAAATAGACCTTTATCACACTGTGGCCATCTTTGTCATATTTCCTGTATACCTATTGACAATGATAGGACTAATTCTCATAACATAAAAAGAGACCACACTATTTTTTCCTTCCAGCCTCGGTTTGGTTACATTGGTTTGAATGGAAGAAAAACAAGATGTCTGCACCATGATAAAGGTATATAGATCTTTATCACTGCGGCCATCTTTGTCTGATTCCCTGTATACACAATGACAGGTGTAATTCTCATTTCATAAATAGGTGCCAGACTATTTATCCTTCCAGCCTCGGTTTGGTTACATTGATTTGAATGGAAGAAAAACAAGATGTCTGCACCATGATAAAGATCTATACCCTTAATTGACAAGTCTATTTTTTCTGTTTGTATGTAGCATGAATCTATCTGTAAGTTCCCCTCTGATGAGTTCTATAAGGGAAGGCTTGAGACTGCTGATACAGTGAAGCAAAGACCCCAAGAACTGGCTGGATTACTAGAAAGATGGCCTGGTGGCCATGATTTCCGGACCGTGTTTTGTCATGTGAATGGCAGAGAGGAAGAACTGGCCGTCAAGGCAGCAGAAGGAAATGAGAAGTCCAAGGCAAATGTAATGGAAGTCAACCAAGTGGTATGTAAAAAGCTTTATTTAATGTAATTATTTATTTTACATTTGGATTAAAGCCAACACTTTTAGTAAAATGTTTGTTAAATGCAACTCATGTACCAGCCCTCTTTACTTATTGTAAAACTTATTGTACAAGAGTAAGGGTCTATCTACCCTGGTGCATTCTGGTTCAGTCAAAACAGGTCATGGTCTATTAAAAAAGATCTCGCTAGATGTCATGGTTACCATCTATAAATAAAGTTATTATTATGATGATTATTATTATTATTAAGGGAATAACAGTTCAGTCTTTACCACAGGTCTTTACCACAAGTTAACAACCGGTTTTGGGTGTGGTCATGAGCGATTGTCCTTATCGCCCATGACCACGCCCAAAACCAGTCCTCAACCTGCAGTAAAGACCAAACGTCAAACTGTTATTCCCATTCATAAATGCCCGTATCGATTTTGTTTTCCAAATGTAAAAAAAAAATGAAATTTTTATTGAACAAAGCCAAATAGAAATGTGCAAATTCATTTATGTCTTAAATTTGAAATATATGAAATAATTGATTCTCAACCTTGTTTTTCAACTATATATGTAGGTACGAATAGCGACAAGCTTGGTAAAAGATCATGGCATTAAGCCACAGAACATAGTTGTACTGTCCCAGTATCGCTTGCAGTGTTCTAAGATCAAGTCTGAGATGTCAACACAGCGAGACTTGAAGAAGATAAAAGTGAGCACAGTCATTACTAGCCAAGGTTAGTATTATGGTATGAAATAAATAACTCTATAGCGCTTATTGTAATTGAGGAAAAACTGTTGGCCAAGATAGACACTGGGGACAGGATTTCAATTGGACCCAACAGTCTTATCCTAGACCTCGGCTCGGTCCTTTATCATCGTGGCTACAACCCCATTGGTCTGTTACTATAATATTATTAGTTTATTGATATAAATTAAATGTTTTCTGTATTTATTTTGTAATCCTTGATGTAATATAGCTTTAATTTAAAATGTTAAACATTTTCTAATGAAGTGGGCACAAATTAAATTATTATCATTATTAATAAATTGTTGATATAAGTTTTTCAATTTAAAAAATAATAATTTGCAGGAAGGGAATGGGATTACGTGATCCTGTCTACGGTTCGTTCGTTGCCAAAGCCTGAGATTGAAGAGAATCCCAATACTGGTTGGATGCATCATAATCTTGGCTTCATCATTGATGAGAACCAGGTCAATGTTGCCCTGACTCGAGCCAAGAGAGGGTTAATCATCATTGGTAAGTCAAATAGCCAGACTTGTATGAATCGTGACTCAGACTTGGGTTCAAGTCCACTGTGCAGGGGTCGAAATTAACTTGAATATTATGGTAGCACAAAGGACTACTTATGTACAAAATTTACTAGTCTTTCACATTCAGTTAGTATTCTTAAAAAAGGTGAAAACGTGGAATCCGTATTTTGTACATGCATACAAGTTTCATTTTTTCAGTAGCCTATCAGACTGTCTAAACCCTAGCAGCTAGTAGTCCTGCTGCTAAGCCTCAGGCTAGCAGACTATATTATAGTGTTAATTTCGATTCCTGAATGAGAGTCACATTTTTAGTGACTCAGACTCACAACACCATGTACTATGACTTGGACTCGACCCTTTAATTAGGACTTGGACATGAGGTTTAGTGGCTTGTGCAATACTAAAACATTTTTAATCCATAGAAGGTTACCCATTGAAAGAAATTCCCTTGTAAAAAATTGAAAAATGTCTTAATAATTGATAATTATAATAAATTAGTTATTTGTACCATACCTGTGTGAAAGAAAGGAACATAAAAATTGAGTCATCTGAATTCATTATTTGGTATTCTTGCTAAAGTTTCATTTTTAAAGGACTCTGACTCAACCATTGTGACTCGCAAGTTTGACTCGACCTTCATGACTCAAGACTCAAACTCAACACTGAGGACTCAATCTTGGACTTAGCTATGCTGTAGCTATGAGACTTTACACAACTTCATTGATTTGTGAACTTTTTTCGTAGATATTTAATGACATATTCCAGGGGCAGACGAAGAGTGGCAAAGGGTTCTGTCTAAATGTTTTTTAGATGAAAGCAGCTAATACGAGGGGATGAAGGGGATGTTGTATGTGTCAACAATATCTGAATTGCCAGGATTGCTTAGAGATGAATGACCAAAATGATTTTTATAAATGAACCACAAAAAAACCTTTTGATGATGTACTTACTATGTACTGGTACTGGTAAAGGCTGGTTCATACTGTAAGTTCCAATTGCATAGCTTCTTCCCTAGAACAGCATTACAATGGAACGCCCTTCCAGCTGAATGCTTTCCACCAACTTACAATCTATTTAAGTTTAAGAAAAACATCAACAAATGTAATCTTGCTTAAGTGGCAGACGACATATCGCATATGTAACCCCCTTACACTCTAGTGGCTATTGGCCTTGTTTGGGGTGACTGACAGTAAATAATAAAATAAAATAAAAAATAAAATGAGAGTTACATGAAAGAGAGTTTTTTCACCATTATTGACGTCATGTAAGCCCTCATATAAACATTTTTTCAGGTAGGCCCAGTATTTTTAGTGGTGACATTTTTGAAAATTAACACGTGTCTAGTTGCTTTTCAGTTTGCATGCAAATAAAAGCTCACTATACAGTGCGTATCAAAAAAAAGGTAATCCGAATTCAGGGTGTTAATATGCCAAGGTTATTTAGTTTGACAATTTACATGTAGTGTACCAAAGAAGAGGAACTCCTCAGCTTTCCATTGATACCTTTATTGACCCATTGCTGTCACACATGACCGAGTACATTGTTATTGAAAATGACAAATTCAAATCGCATTTTTGCAAGTTTGGGTAATCAGTGCAAGGCAGGATAATTAGTGAAAGTCAGTATGATAAACCAGATTTTCTTTAGGAATGACTGGACATTATTCAAGAAGAATCTCTTCTAACATTGCCCTTTTATGCACCCACACCTTCAACATGTCCACCTCCCCTTTCGACACAAAGCTGACACCGACGGAGTATGTCCTGCACGTCTCACCATAGCCGGATTATTGCATAAAGCATCCACTTCATTTCGAATACGGCCCTGCAATTCATCAAGATCACGGGGAGGAGTTGCAAACACCTTGTTCTTCAAATGTCCCCAAAGGAAATAGTCACATGGTGTGAGGTCAGGTGATCTTGGACAGCGATAAGGCGATGTGCTGGGGCGCCATCTTGGGCCCACCAGAGTTGTCTGAAGACCCCACGAACCTGTCGCTCAAAGTGTTCCTGCAGCTGCGGTAAAACGTTATCATTGAGCATCTGCAGATACGTGTTACCATTGACATTCCTTTGAAAGAAAACGGTCCGATCAGCTGACCACTTCCACAAAGTCCTAACCAAACAGTCCACTTTTGTCGACTCATGTTAACCTCAAAATTGAATTCTGGGGTGTCTTGCTGGTGCATATTCAAGAACATTATGCGTATTGACCTTGCCGCTTCATGGAGAAAGCAGCTTAAATGCGCCCGACACGAGATTCCGCAGAAAATTGACATCTCTCTCGGCACGGGCTATCAACAATCTGGCAAACGCCAGCCTTTCTAGCAAAATCTCCTGGCGTAAGTTGATGTCGGATGTGAATCCGATATGGATGCTGGTGGAGGTCCAATCTCGTGATTCTGTTGAATGTCGCCAAGGCAATCTCAGCCCATTTCGCCTTGCGCTGGTGTCCCTAGGATGCTCCAAAAGTTGCTGCCTTACTGCTGCAATGTTCCTTCTGATCGCCCGTGCGCCTCCTGCCAGAATTCCCTTGTTGCGGTTGAGGCTAGTGCCATACTCTTGATATTTTCTAACATTCGCCCAGATGGGTTTGGCTGCTGGGGCTCCTGTTCTGGGAAACGTTCCTGAAAGCATCACGAGTTTGCTGCAAACTGTGAGTTTGGTGAAATGTTGTAAATCTGAAAACCGCTGTTCAGTCGTTAGTTGTACCATCTTTCCAACTACCTGTCCCTAAACCCAGGCCCTTCTTAAATACCCAACTTGAAGAAAAGGATGTCGTAACAGACGATTACCGCACCAGCTTAAAAATCTTACATAATCATCTAGGCAGTCAAGTGATGCGTCCATTTCAGACTGCCTTGAACCATGGAGGAAGACTCTGTTTTCTTCCTCCATGCTTGAACTGATTACCCAAACTTGCAAAAATGCGATTTGAATTTGCCTTTTTCAATAACAATGTACTCGGCCATGTGTGACAGCAATGGATCGATACAGGTATCAATGGAAAGCTGAGGAGTTCCTCTTCTTTGGTACACTACATGTAAATTGTCAAACTAAATAACCTTGGCATATTAACGCCCTGAATTCGGATTACCTTTTTTTTGATACGCACTGTATATATTTTTGGATTTAGCTCATGTTTATTTTTTTATATCCGTTATTGATTAATTTGTTAATTTTATAGTAAAATTTGTTAGCCTCATGAACTGAAACACTTGATTGTATACATTTAAAAAATAATTGTAACTTTATAATTAGGGTCTAAGATTCGTTGAGTGAAAAAGAAAATTATAAATCAAATTCCATTAGCAAATTGTGAAGATTTTATTAGGAGAACCCAAGAGAGTTGTTTTGATTTGGATAAAAGGATTAGGCCTAAGCCCTTTCAAGATTTAGATCTAGAGCTCTAAATCTGGGCAAGTTTAGATTTACGGTTTAGGAAACTATAGACGGAATAAGTAAAGACTGTTTGCTGAGACACCAGGTAGAAATTTTCTTTTGAATAGTACATAGTTCTGAAAAGAACCGGTTGATTACAACTCGGTTACAAATCGACATTTCAATCAGTATGCTGTGATCTCTCCTGAAGACGACAGAGCATACTGATCGAAACGTCGAGTTGTAACCAACCAGTTCTTTTCAGAACTATTTACTACTCAAAATAGAATTTCTACATTGTGTCACCACAAACAGTCTTTACTAATTAGTTTATCACTGAGTAATGATTTACTTTTGGAGTTCAAAGAGCAATGTACCTATTTAAACCAAACAAATTTGTTAACATAAGGATTTAACGTCATGGAATATGCATATTCAATTAATGGTGACCTAACTTATTGGTTCCACACCTAAGGGAAAGATACAACATTGGTAATGCTTGTAAATTATGCGTACATTTTACTTTTTTTTAAATTAAAATACATTAATCAACCAAATATACACAGTTAATATCTGAAAATAAAAGGTTTGATATTTATAAATAGAACTTTAATTTTTAACTTCAATCAGGTAAATTTGTATTTGAAGCAAACTGTATATATTATAAAGTAGTATATTTTGGAGGAATTTTTTTCATATAACTATGTAGGCCTAACTATAGAGTTCTTATATTGTACAACTCAAATCTCAACTCAGTCATAATCATATGTTTTCCTTTGTAGCAAGCTGAATATTTTTGTTGGGTTTGAATTCTGAAATGATTTATTGTACATAAAAATTATCTAATCAAAGAGATTTGAGCAATTATTAAAAAATGTAAAGTATTTCCAAACTTTATATATTTTGTATTGTTTATTAAATAAAATTGCTTGGTGGAATGTGATAATTAGAATTAGATTGCAGTAACACCATGTAATAACTAAACATTGCCAAACTGGAAACCTCAAAAAGTTATTGCAGGGGACTAGTAGGTTAATTTGCAGTTTTCCCACATGTATGCTACAATTTACTTGCCAAAATTGCATACCGAATACAGTAATAGTTTTAGAACTGGTTTCCAACAGTGCAGTATAGTTTGTATGTTGTAATTAGGCCTGTTTGTGTTAGCAAAAATCTGGTGTAGGTAACAGTATGGTATTAAGGCCCCTACCGTTGGATTTTGCTTATGTTTAATTTTTTTATGATTAATTTGTTAATTGTATGATATAAAATTAGTAAAATTAATGTTAGCCTCATGAACTGAAAAAGTTGATTGTATACATTTAAAAAATAATTGTAACTATATAATTAGGGTCTAAGATTCGTTGAGTGAAAAAGAAAATTATAAATCAAATTTCATTAGCAAATTGTGAATATTTTATTAGGAGAACCCAAGAGAGTTGTTTTGATTTGGATAAAAAGGATTAAGCCCTTTCAAGATTTAGATCTAGAGCTCTAAATCTGGGCAAGTTTAGATTTACGGTTTAGGAAACTATAGACGGAATAAGTAAAGACTGTTTTCAGTGACGCAGTGTAGAAATTCTCTTTTGAGTAGAAAATAACTGCTTAGTCTGATAACTTGATGTTAGTATGCTCCGGTCGTCTTCAGGAATAAAAAGTCAAAATATGTAGTCAAGGACGCTGTCCAAGAGTTTTCATTTAACGGTGCAATCCTCGAGTTAATTGCAAAATAAGGTAAATAAAAGCACTAATGAACTGCTTCATGACGTCTGTGGCAGGGCAAAATCAAATCAGTTGTAAATGTAATCATTTAATAAAAGAGATATTTAGGATACCATTAAATTGCCGGTCGGCAAATTGATTTCCAAACCCCCAGAGACCCGCCCCCAAAGTCATGTCTTTCCGATCGTCGGTACACGGTCCTAGCTGTGAGCTGTGGCCATCATGTGGGACGTCTAGAACGTGGAACATTAAACTTCTTTGAGTGATCGACCTTGCATTGCTTTTTTGTTTGTATCAACCACACCACCCCCTTTCCACGCAGCACTGTATATCTATGTAGCCTACCTGTTTCTAGAAGAAAGTAGTCCGAATGCCTCTTCCGTTCATAGTCTCCTATATTTAGAATAATTATGCAATTTGTCTTTGTGAACAAATTACATAATTATTCTAAAAATAGGAGAACTGTGAACGGAGAGGCATTCGGACTAAGAAGACAGATATGTAGTAGTAATAATTGTATGGATTGTCAGTTTTCGAGTTATTTTTCACAATAGCTCATAGGTTAGGTCTAGTGTCAAAATTGTTGTTTGATCTTGTCTCAAAAGGGAGTTGTTTAATGTTTTCGGTTCCCGCTATTTTGAGGGTGAACTACGGGTTACATTTTGATCTTGGTCCGTCACGCAGTTTCCTCAGTTAGCCATTATCGTAGGCTGTTACTATTTCTATTTTGTATTTTGATATAATATTTCTTGCCTGAAATTAAATGATTCCTTTTATCATCAATGAATGATAAAAAAAAAATGCCGTATATGCAGTATTTTTCTGTTTTTGCAAAGATTTGCCAACAACGCCCCGCGAAATGTCACTGCTATTAGGCCTATTAGGTAATCGCTTGGGATATAGGCCTTTGCATTTAGCATGGACTGGTTTTAACTTTCAACCAATTAATTTTCTTCATCAAGCAACGATTTTGTTTAGCTTCTTTCTTTATAATCTACCACTTTTATATTTATATTTGTCATGTCGCTCGTCAACGAAGCCATTGGAAATGTCAACTACGACAAAAATATGAACAATTACAAGCACAGTTGTGACCCGCGTAGTGAATTTGGCAGAGCTCGGAAAAGTGAAAAATAGCCAGACAATGAATGTATATAAAACCCTTAATAAAGTAATCCAAGACAATATTATTCTTCTTCTATAATGCCCGTTGCTTGAGTGAAAATGAAGTACCTTTTTAAGTGAATTAGGCTACACCAAATGAATTGTGTAATTTTAAAAGGCAATGACTCGATCGTTTTGAGTTTTCATAAAGACAAACCTAAATAATTACGTAATTCCGCAATTAGCGCCCAATTAAAATAAGAAAGCTGATCATTGTAAAGCTGAAGATCTCTACGTTGTCAACTTATAACCATGGATGAAGGAAAATAGAAGGAGTTCGAACGAGAAGGGCATCAAAAGTAAGACCCTCTGGTACCGCGGTCGTAAAACACCAACCGCAAATTACATTGTTATAAATTATCATGGTCTTAGATTGTGTAATTTCATTGGTCGAAAGCCTGTCACATGACAAATCACAAATCTTCATGTTACCCTCGTGACGTCACTCAAAAAGTGATGTTACCCTCGTGACGTCACTCAAAAAGTGATGTTAACCTCTCAAAAGTGGTACATCACCCTGATCGTCCCCGGGAGTACCATCCCCATATATCTTTCACAAGTGCTACTTTTGATTGCAAGAAGTGAAAACAGCGACCGAGGTTGTTATATTGCTGGTACTCCGCAGAACACGCTATATTTCAATTTGATGCACTGTAGGGACTAGCTAAACAACTTGTCCGCTATGTGTACGTGTGTGTGAATTTGTTCTCTTCGACCATGCAGTACGAATAGTTCGCGAATACTCAACGAAACGGGACGAGATGACAGCAACTTCCAGACACTTCCAGTTACAGACTTAAGACAGTTTACTGGAAGATTTCTTCGGTAACGTAATCTAATACCATGGTATAACAAAATAATTGTTGCCTGGCGTGATGGGGGTCCATGGGTTTTGTACACCCTCGGGTGCCATCAGCCCCCGAGGGTGTACAAAACGCCATGGACCCCATCACGCCAGGCAACAATTATTAAATGTAAACGTGTCGCGGTCGGCTGTCTGGAGGTTTGCGCATGCGTAGAAAAGATAAACAAGCGTGTCCTCAGATCCGACGTGTCGCGCGAATCTTTCAAAATGGCATCCTACGGTAAAGAAGATTTCGTATATGGTTCAGATTTGAGTGATCTTAGTGATTTGTCCGAAGAAGACTTGAACGTTAATGAATTAATAGATAGTAGCAGTGGTTCTGAAGATGATGGTCGTCAATATTGTGTATGTGGGAAGCCATCCACCACGGAAATGATTGATAGCTTGCAATGATGACCAATGTTACTGTTAGGCAGTTTCATGAAAATTTGAAGTTGCTTCAATGCTTTTAAATGTCATATCACTGGATAGAACAAAAAATTAGAAAGAAAATGAGGGGTCAATGGTCATGATAGGTTAACCCTATGCAAAGTTACGAATTTTTGTTGATTTAAATATTTGGTAATTTTTAAGATCCAGTTTCATTTGAAAAGTTGTGACCGAATTTGCCTGCAATGTATCCTTGTACTTGTAGTACTAACAAAGTCTATTTTGCGCAAGTTGCACTGTTTTTGTGCCAACGTTACAGTTGACATGGACTGATCAATTAAGATAACCACGATGTGTAGTATCCATTTATCGACACTAGAAGTGACTACATCCGTAGACTACCCTTTATATTAGAATTTTACCATGAAAGTTCGGCGGGTCACAACTTCGACAGAAAAAAAGGATATGAAAAATAGCACCACCATCGGCGGTTTGCGTGAATCTGCCTACCAATGTGCAATAATTTGGTGGCACTACGATTGTTGCGGTCTTTCGGCGAAAACAATTCCCAAATATTCTTGGATTTGTGAGCGCTGTCGTCCAGGCCCTTCAGTTGAAACTACGGGTAGGTAATATTCACGAATGTTATTAATTGAAATTCTAATAGCCTATATTTTTGGTCTGAAACTGTTAGCAGTCATAACAATGTACGTCCAGCCGTCCTCGTAAAAGACGAGGAGAAAGAAAAATTCACCATGACAAAATGTAACGTTACTCAAATGTTTAACAGTTTAGGTGGGTGTCACAAGAAGAATTCCCATTTTCAACCACTGTAAAGTATATGTCATTATAGTTGTTTCAACACACGTAAATCTGTGAATTCATTTTACATGCTTTATGTTGCCAGTTTTACGTAAATTCTTAACATTTTGCGAAATCCAGAAATTGCTATTTTATTAATATTACATTTTTGTCTCCATTTTTAAAGCTTCCGTTTCAGAGGACAAGCCAACATCATGTGCCTTGGCTGCTGCAAATAGCCCCACTGTACCACCTTCTTCCAAAGACACTTCTTCCAAACTCAAAGCAACAAAAAAACATGGAAAGGGAGAAACAACACAACCAAAGAAGACCAGACAGCCAGGTAAAAGAACAAGTGAAAACGCTGTGAAAAGAATTCAGATTTTGTTGAATGTGATGATTTCAATTGATAAATTCCCCTGACAAGTGTCAATGACACCGTGTCATATGCTATATAATAAGATGCATGACCCAAGGATTAAGGACGGCTTTTTGCATTACATTTTTTAAAACAAAACCCCCGATTAGGAACATCTTTCTACATGAAACTGTTAGATTAATTAAAAATAATTTCATCTTTATTCTGTTTCTAGCTACTAAGCGGCCTCTTGCCAAGTTCACAGAGAAAGATGCTCAACAAAATGCCTGTGGGTATTTCATGGCTGGCCTCAAGGAGATGAAAATTCATCCAGTGTTTTCTGCCAAGTATCCCACTGCCCTGTGTGTGATGGGCCTGGTCATCAACCTCCTAGAATTGACCGAAAGTCCACAGTTCCAGAATTTTTGTGTCGCCACAGTCGGTGCTCTATGGACAGTGATAACAGCAGGCAACTCAAAGCATCTGAAGCCAGAGGGATATGAAATGGTTTGGAGCCAATTTCATAGATTTCATCTGACTAGTGTAGAAAAATGGCTTAAACTGATGACTTCTCTTAACCTTAATGAAAAGGGTCAGCATGTAGTTCTTACATACCAATTTTTGTTACAGGCAGTTGTTCACTTAATCATGAAAGACAGGAACCGTATAGATTTACCAGAAACAAAACCTTCAGATGCCATAGAAATAAGCAATGAAGAGGAGCAAGTGTTGCGCTATGTTGCAGGTTACATTCCTTATGCTCTCAACAAAAAATTAAAAAAACAAAAAAATGAAACAGCCCAGACATTTTGTAAATTTCTTAATTGGCAAGCTTGCTCTACTGATACAGCAAAAACATTTTTAGAGTATACAAACCAGTGGATTATGACACAGAATAGGGGTGGGCTTTTGGGTGTACTTACTATTTAGAACAATGGAGATCGAAACAAGGAATTGTTTGACAGTCGGTAACTTAGACAAGTTTCCTGGTGTAGATATACAAACTGAACTAAGTGATAAAATACATGCAAATAAGAGTACAAACATATTGGTGTAGTCTTACGCAACAAAAAAATTACTGGAGACACTTCGAAAAAACTGTTGGACATGGTAATCAAGAAATAGATAACAATAAGAAGTAAAGCATTCATTGATGTTTATTTAAATCTTAAAGAAGCAAAAGATGGAAATATTGGAAAAAAAGTTGAGAAGGCACTTCATAAAGACCTGTGAATCTAATCAAAACCAATGAAATTAAAATATCTATAATTTCATGACAAACACCAAGTTGCTGAAGCCATTTTGTTTTACAACTGTGGACGGGAAATGGCAGTCTTGATCAATGACTGTATTACAGTGTACAACAGGGATTAAATAATGTATCTGTATAAATACATAAATGAGTAAACAAAATACTCAATCATACCAAAAATCTGCAGTTACGAACACTTATCTAACAACTTGGTAAACAATAAACCAGTGAAATATTATTACTGATAACTGATACACCTGTAGTCCTATATTGTCACAGAATATCTGGCAATGGGAAATTGCCAACCTGCATGGCTTTGTTTGTGATCTGTGTTCATAATAACAATATCCTAATATCAATCATAAGTTTTGGAAAATCCTAAAGGAGCTGTAATAAGAAAGTTCAACATTCTCATTAAAAATTCTGAAAACAATTAGAATCTGGAGAACAAAATGTGCAATTTAAGAGCAGTATAAAATGAATTTTCTTGTACTAACATTACTTAAGTTATTGAATTTGACCTAATCTGTACCACATTAATTTAATAATTATATGTATTGGTATTGTACTTGTGTTGCTGCATAACTGATCTTGTTTATTAAATGCACAATTTTCGAATTGACTTCTATTGTACATTTTTTGCTGTTAATTTTGTCAAATAATCAAACGTGTTTGAAAAAGAGAATAAACATGTGAAATAAGAAAAACAAGAAATGAGTATACATACTAATTTCTAATATAATCAAGTTATGCAATAAAGAGGCTGAAGTCACATGTATTCACTGTAACACAAGTTAATCACTTGTCACTTTGTAGAACTGCAAATAAAACCTGTATCCCATCAAATGGACAAGTACATGTACATATAATATCCGACCACCTCTTTTCTTTTAGATATTTTGTTTAAAAGAGTATGCACGGACTATATATTTGTTAATATTAATAAAAATATAACAAACATCAGACAAAGTCCATTCACATTGGAGTAAGGATTTTGGAGTAAGGATCAAGGGGCAAGGGTACAATGTCAATATTAAAAAGGGCCTACATTAAAAAGTGGGCTTGACTAGCTCATACATAGCATGAAAATGAAATATTTTACACACAAACGGGGGGTGAATATTAGCCAAATTATCATTGACATCAAACTGGAAAAATGCCTTGATTAGAGGAGCCAGGTGCCCTTTTTCGATTGGCTGACGACCTTCTGGTATGGCTCTCTCATTTCCGCATAGCCTACAAATGACTTGCAAGCATTTATATGAGGACTCATAATGGCAGCTAAACTGTGAACAAAGAACAAAATATATAGGAATTGTCAGCATTCTGTCCATATGCACATTATTTATATTTGTACCCTTGGGCTATTCATGTGATCAGACATGTAGCAAAGGGTGTGGGGCAAAGTCGTTGTGATGGAAGACCGAGGAAACAATCAATAAAAAAGATGAAAAAAAATTCAGTTTGGCCAAACGTTTCCAAGAATCTTTGCAAAATGTTTTGAAATCAAGCTGGATTAATCATAAATTATAAACATATTAATATGAACATTGGCACTGCTGAGAATGTGGACATGTAATTGAATCCTTGTTTCAAATTTAAAATTTTAAAAACGTTATTAAATAAATTCAAAAAATCATAAAAACATGATCCATTTCGTCACCGACACCACGAAGTAACACTCATGTTGATTTTTTTACTGCATACGGTAATGGTCGGGTGTTACTTTGTGGTGTCAGTGACGATTTATTTAGCACTTATACTGGCTGCATTTAAACTGACATAGCTTGTAGTTGTACTTGATTTGTAATGTTACAATGTAAATAGGCCCCCGCTCCCTAACAAAAAATTATATAGGCCTATTGATGGTTCACATTAGAATACCAATTGACAAAATATTAAAGACATATATAGTTCAAATGCTACAACCATCATATTTAATATTCCTGACAATTATCATGTTAATTCTCATGACAAAAAGTAGGACAAAATCAAGTAGAGTCATGTTTTCCTCAACATTACCCAATGAAACGATATTAAAAACATAACCCAATCACGCAAAAAACACAGTACTATCAGAAATATTGGCAAAAATGCATTATTTTATTTTGCCGATAAAATTTGAGGTCCCGTCCGGACTCAAAAACTATTCACACGAATGAATAGAGCTAACCCACGTATGCAAAACCCCAAATTTTGAACCGTCGATTATGGTCGGAAAGTCCTCAAAACAAGACAAATATGATATCATATTTTCATGGGAAACCCATTCATCGTTAATCTTGAATGTCAACTTATCTCACCTTCTGAACGTCGGATTTTGACGGGGAAATCGCAAACTATTTGGAATTTCAAGACACGAACGTCACACAATACCACGCAGCTCTATCTCCGCTAAAAACACACTGCGCATGCGATTTTTGGTTGCTCGTTATTTTCTCCATTGATTCACTCTAACTCATTATCTCCACAACGCAATCCAGCGGTACCAGAACGGTCCGCACAGAGAGTTCTTATCGCGGTCGTAAATCTGTCGCCCAGCAGGAGGGCTCCATGCCTTTACCACTGGTCAACCAGCTCGCTAATTGGTTTGTAATTTGCGCTGTGGGGTTTGGCGGGTCGTTCAAACTCCTTCTATTTTCCTTCCTCCATGTTATAACCAACTCAATTTTGACTTTTTGCCCAAATGTGTCTGATTTCTGTAGAACACATCACAATTATGTAGCTATAGTCCAGAGGGCTGCAGATGCAATAGGCCTACCCCACGAAAGATAACAATACCCTTCGAATTCCAATGAGATCTTCGCCCCCCTACCCTTCCCATGACGACCGGCCGTCACGCCCCACACTTTTTTAATTAGGATTAATTCTCGCCCGGCTGGGCCGGCAGAGATAAATACTGCCACCATGTGGCAAAAAAATGTACATCACATGAAAAATCATTATTAATTTCAAGGCAAAACTCCGTGACGTCCATGGTCCATGTGAGTGCGAGTATTTCACATTTACTATTTAGTGATTCACTTCTGTAATAAATAACACAATATTGGCTTTAATTGGGTTTTATTAGATTGTGTGGTGCATTTTAATTGTTTTTAGTGTCGTTTTTAGTGATAAAGCCGAAACACTACCAAACCAGTTTACTAGTGTTTTCAACAGGGAGAACTCGTCGTCTTCTATGCCAATTATGTCTAATGAAGATTTTCCAGTTATGCCTGACATTGTTGTCTCCACCAGCGGTGTCTTAAAACTATTGAAAAGTCTCAACGTTTCAAAATCACCAGGTCCAGATGAAATACCAAACCGGGCTCTAAAGATGGCTGCCAGTGAGATTGCCCCAATTCTTGCGATCATTTTCCAACAGTCACTTGATACAGGGTTACTACCTTCAGACTGGAAACGAGCTAACGTCACACCATTATTCAAAAAAGGCTCACCATCCAACCCAGCAAATTATAGACCGATATCCCTGACATCAACTTGCTGCAAATTATTGGAACACATCGTAGACAGTAACCTCATGGAACATTTAGAACATCACCAGATTCTTGTTGATAATCAACATGCATTTCGCAAGGGAAAATCATGCGAAAGTCAACTCATTCTAACCATGCATGACCTATCTAAAAATCATGATAATCATATTACTACTGATATAGCAGTTTTGGATTTTGCAAAAGCCTTTGATGTTATTTCTCATCAAAAGCTCCTTCACAAGCTCGACTTTTATGGAATAAGGGGAAAAGCAAAAACTTGGATTTTGGCATTTCTAAGTAACCGTCTTCAACGTGTGATGGTGAATCTTCAACATGGCATCCTGTAGTCAGTGGAGTTCCTCAAGGAACAGTACTGGGGCCCCACCTATTCCTCCTGTTTATTAATGACATCTACAAAGTTGTAGGAGTAGGGGGAGTGACCAGGCTGTTTGCAGATGACTGCTTAATCTACCGGAACATTACATTTTCTGCTGACGAGGAGCTGTTCCAGAACGACCTTAACAATTTGGAACAATGGGCTGTGACTTGGGGTATGCGTCTAAACATTGGCAAGTGCAAGACAATGCGCATATCTCGGAAGCAAAATCCTGGTGAGACATCTTATACAATATCTGACACGACTCTTGAGGAAACTAAGGATTTTACTTACCTGGGAGTAATCATACAACATAATCTTGGATGGGAGAAGCAAACAAATCACGCAGTTACTAAAGCAACAAGAGTTCTCAACTTTGTTAAACGTAATTTCTACATGTGCTCAAAATCCATCAAAGAAAGGCTTTATGTCACACTTGTGAGACCACACTTAGAATACAGTGTTGCTGCATGGAACCCCTACAAAGCAAACCAAGTAACATCTCTGGAGAAAGTGCAGAGAAGAGCCGCACGCTTTATTTGTGGGGACTACTCAAGACGTAGTAGTGGAACCAGCATGCTGACATCCTTAAGTTGGGACACCCTTCAAAGAAGGCGTGCAATTCATCAGGTTGCCACGTTATTCAAGATCCTCCACCAAATCATCACTGTAGATTCTAGTCATATCCTCAAACTGAAGGTACGGAAGTCCAGGAAAGGCAACAGCAACCAATTCGATAGACCTCACATCTCATCTACAATATATGAACATTCATTCTTCCCCAGATCTACCAAAGTGTGGAATGACCTCCATCAATCAATTATAGATTCAACTTCATCAGAAATGTTTAGAGACAACTTCAGGCAGTACTTAATAAACACTACTGAAGAATATTAGTTAGACACCACTCTCCTAAGGCCTCCTTGTTAAGTTCCCTAATGGAAGATTCAGGAGGACACCAACCAAGTACCAAGTACCAAGTTAGATTATGTGTGACCAACATTAGCTCTCCATCATCACAGTTCACGCCCTCTTTTTCCTCACTAAACGTAGTTCGACTGCCTCTCAATCTCATCAGTCACCATGGGGGCGGGGGGGGGGGGGGGACCGTGACACAATAATGTATCCACATAATTTGTTCTTCCATCCACCTAAATGTGCATTGCGAATATTACTGTTTTGTAGATTTCTTCAAGAGTGTGATCACACAGATCCCATTATTTACCAAACATAATATTTTGCAAATCCCTTTAAATCAGTGATTGTCATCAACTTGAACTTAGGTCCCTCATGACATGTAAATCAGTTTCCAATAGACCTTATGCGTTGACGTCATCACGCCGCCATCTTAGAGGTAAAACGATGATGAAACAATGGAAAACGCACATCTATACACGCGCGGCGCACAGATTGGGCCAATGAGCAACCTTCTTTTGACCTCTAGCCGAGGGCGCCCTACTCAAATGACGTTATGTGCATAAGGTCTATACTCAACCATCAATTAACTCAATATTTACGTGGAAGCCCGACAATATCATCTTCCATCCATCAGAATTTCCTTTGCTAAAAAAGCTTTGAGGCGGGGCCCCAAGTTGTGGACTTCATTCAGTGCTTCATTGCAAAGTTCCAAAGAAATTAGTTATAATGTGATGTGATCTGGGAAAACCCTTCACATGGTGAAATTTGTCATTTTTGTGTTATATACATCAAATTAACGAGGACACTGTGCTGTTTTCAAAACTGTTTTATTCATGATTCTAGGTTGTCTATAACTTGAGTTATGCTCGAAGTTATAGCTGCCACTGTCCTGAAAAAACAATGGCGGAAACGAAAAACAAAGACGGCTTTTTAATTATCTGTCATCATAAAACTATGTTTTTACATATAAACGATGGAATTTTTATTTAATATTTTCAAGAATGATCATTTAGATATTAACAATTAAAATGGTACCAAAAACTCAAATTGTCAAAAAAAAATTGGGGGACTATTTTGCCATTATCTTCAAAACAAGTTCGCTGACATCCGACGGGTTTTCCCCGATAATATCACATATTTTAAATACTGGACAAATTCTTGTTTTAAAGTAACACAATCGGATTTATTCTTCAGTGTGTCCTGTAGAAACACTTATTTATTTATGGACATTTAAGCTACAGTGATGTTCATCTCCATTGTGTGATTGTTTGTATTCGATCCGTACATGTCTTTTATTGTCCATGTAACTTCTTTATGGGTGGTGAATTGTATTGTCAAAACCTTTATGTGTTTCTATTCTTTCTGCTCATGCATAATATTAGATGTGTACACAAGCTTTGCTTCCAATGGATGGGTTCTTCTCCGAAGAATCACGTCCTATGTTAATATGGACGTGCCATGGTCGAGCAGTTTAGTGCATCGGATTTGTGTTCTGATGGCTGAGTCGTCAGAATGTGGGTTCGAATCCCAACCGTGACCGTGGTGCTTGTGTCCTTGAGCAAGACACTTTACCATAATTGCTTCTCTCCACCCAGGGGTTAAAATGGGTACCTGTGAGGGCAGAGTTGGTTGATTAGCCCTATATGCGCTGTAATGGCAGCAATTGAGCTGTATACTCCTCAGGGAGCTGAGATGGTTTCAGGAATGATTTATGAGCCTTATGAGCAGGGGTAATAATATAATGCGCCTTGAGCAGCACTCAGTTGGTGGATACGTGCGCTATATAAGTCCAGACATTATTATTATTATTATTATTATTATATAATTATTTGATGAAATGTATAATTCAAATTTGTGATTCTGTGGAGAAATTAACTAAACATTACTCATCTCCACTAACCAGTGTGACCAGGGCCCAATTTCATAGAGCTGCAGAGGAGAGAAATCTGCTAAGCAAATATTTATGCTAAGCAATATAACACAGACTACCAGGAAAAATGCATACATTTTGTAAGAAACTTTGGCTGGTAACCAAAGAAACCTGTTAAGCAAATAATTGTTGTAAGCAATATAAAACAGACTACCAGCCAAAATGCATACATTTTGTATGAAAGTTTGGCTGGTGACCAAAGAAATCTACTTAGCATGTTTTTATCTGGTAAGCAAACTACTTCAAATCAGCTCTATGAATTTAACCCCAATCTGGTAGTAAATGCTGCACTGCTAAAATTCCTTATTGACAGCATCCCTGATTGTCCCCTGATCTTTCTGAAAGTCAACAGATTAGCAAAGTGGTAGTTGAGCTTACAAAAATATTTGTTTAAATGTCATCATCAGTGATGTAATTGCATTCAGTATTCCTTCTACACATATTATTATTATTATTATTATTTGTTTGACGAGAAAAGCAAACAGCTAATTTAACCCTCCTACTACAACAAGGGTCAAAATCAATCAAAATATACCAGCCAAGATATATCTAGTGCACTTAAAAGTCAAACACTGTCAAACTTTATGTGTATTAAGTACATTTACAGGTCAAAATGAGTCGACTGTTTTTGACTGGTAAAAGCATTGTCTTGTATTGTTGAGAGTGGTCAAAAAACAGTCAAAAATGCCCCTGTGTGCACATTTGGGTCAACAGTCAAAACAGGCAGTTGACTGATTTCAGCAACTTCCCACTAAAGTGCAGCAATAGGAGGAGGGTTAAAACACAAAATACACAACACAATTATTAACAATTACAACGAGTTAAGTATGAGAATGAGTAATAGAGGAGCATGCAGGTTATGGAAACTCGGTCAATCCGATGAAGGACAAAAAACTGCCAGAACATCAACAATATTAACCCTATCCCCCTAGGTATTCTGGCTAGGAACATCCTGAATCCTCCCAAATCCATCAGTGCACTTTTGGAACATGTTCTTATCTTCAAAATGCACCATGCATTTTCGTTGATCTTTCATATTCAGCACTTATGGCCTGTACTTCTTGCCAGGTAGTAATTTTGCCCCATTTGATGAGGTGAAAGTACAAGTTTCCAACAGTGCTGAATTTCCCCCAAAAGTGTCCCTTGAAGGATTTTGCAGGATATGGGGTAGTTATAGGGTTAAAACAATTATTATGTTCGGGGACAACAAAAGTAAACTAAATTACTGTTGCTCGGAAGCATAATAAGACATGAGGACTAAAGACTAAAACAAAACATTAAGGAACAAAAGAGTGAGCAGAGGAAAGACCAAGTACTCAATAAACACATGCTCCTGGGTAATATTGTATGGGTAGATTAGTTATTATCAGTTAGGGTTTAAGCAGACATCTTTAATTTGGCGGAGAAATGTCGGCAGAGGACACAATACAGCGGAGTCCCGAATGTGTGGAGGAATAGTGTCTCACAACCTCTGGAATCGACGAGAATGAGAGTGGAATAATGAATCTATGCAAGCGGGAAAGTGGGGGAGTTGATGATAATGTTATTGCTAAGAGATTTGCAGAGTGATATGCCGTGTAGAACCTTAAAAACAAAAGAACATAACAAATAGTTACATCTGTGGATTAAAGGGTGCCAGTTAAGCCGCTGCAATCTGTCCTCATACGACATTTCCCCTCGTCTTTGCCCAAGAGCAAGACGAGTGGCTGTCCGTTGAACTCTAGCTGTTGTTGTTGTTGAGATAAGGTGTAGGGATGCCATGCTGGTAAACCATACATATTCTTTATCTTGCACGCAAACAATTGTAATCTTAAATGATTGATAAAATGCAGTCCATAAAGCTCAAAGAAAAAACATAAGGCCAAAAAAAATTCTCCAGTTTCTGGTCATTGGTCGGCTTCAAAATCGGTGCAGTGATGCGTTTTGTTTGTTTGTTTGTTTTTGTTTTTTTGCCATCTTTTTTTTGCCAACAAGGAAATACGTGATACATTGTATACACGGGGACCAAATTTCCCATATACAAAGTATGGTGGCTAAGAGAGGCCTCACAAATCGGGCAAACATTCATACCCCTATGTGAAAAACTCGTTTAAAGCACAGCAAGGCAGAATTCCAATCAATCCAGCAATTTTGGCTGCAATTGGACATTACTTCATTGCAAAAAAAAAGAAAATTAAAAATGCTGACGCGCCGGTCTGAGGCAACGTGTGCGGAGACCAGAAACTGGAGACTTTTTTGGGGGGGCCTAATAAAAACTACATGTAACACTAACAGTTATACAATGCTATCTACAACTTCTCCTAATGATTAACCCTTGTATACATGCAGTCTCCAAAATGCTGCAAAAAATTTTTTCTAAGTACACAATGCTTTTTGTATGCATGCCTCAAAATATTGCATACTGTACAGAAGAATGGTACATGGATACCCCAAAATGATGCCCCTAGGGTCTGGGACATAAACAAACTGTTTTGACCTTCACACAGTACATGTATACCGCAAGTTACTGCACTGGTTTATTTCAAGTTAGCCTTGCAATGAAACAAAGCAAGTGGCTGCTTCAGTTTACCTCATCTCTCTGAAGAGCCTTGGGCTATGCCATTAATCATTAGATAAGAAGGTGTGTACCACAATATGTCCCAGTTGTGACATTTTGAAGTATGGGTCCACTTTGTAAAGAACTACACTGATAATAGGAGGGAGGACAGGTACATGTAAAGTCGACATTAGTAATGTTGGGCAAAACTGTTTCTACAAGTACGCAAACAAATATTATTTTCGTAAGTTGTTCATCAACTCTTGATTTTTCATACAGACGAAACTTGAAGATATCAAAGGGAAGGAAAATGAGTGGAAGAGTCGGAGACCTTAGCCCTAAACAAGAGGACACTTTGAAATTGGTAAGTATTTCAATTGGTATTGTTTCAGCTTTTCAATTTGCCAATCTACAGTTGTCAATCGGAATCACAATCCTCGAAACCCCAAGAAATTTTTACTAGAAACCCTCCTGTATCCACCAAAATCAATCGATGCAATAAACAGTCACCCAGTTGTTGGACTTTGATGGAATTGGTACAGTAGCAAATGCAAAGCATCCATGGCTTGGCTATACACAAAAAACAGTCCTGAATCCAACAAAAGCAGATGGTGGACTTTGAACTTTGATGGATTTGGTACACATGGCTACACATGCTCTATTTGATCATGGGTTATACATACACTTTTTTGTACAGTACTGAATCCACCAAAATCAAGCAAAACCAGGTGGTGGATGTTGATGGACTTGGGGTTGATAGGGCTAACGCATTTAACAAACCACAGACTATCATTTGATCTGATAGAGAGAAGTAGTCAAGCTGTTTGGGAACGTTGATGGAGATCCATCAAAATCATTTAATTCAAAGAAATATTTCATGCAAGTGCTGCTGAATCTGGAATCAGAATGACTTACAACAAACACAGTGGCATAGCCAGGATTTCAGAGTGGGGGGGGGTGGGGCAAACATTTTTTGGGGGTAAATTTACCAACACAAAACTCAATGAACTGACAAATTATGTCAATTAGAAATACCAACAAGTTTGTGAATTTATTGACAGACACTATTTTGCCAACAAGTGGGAGACAGGTAGGGACTCCCTATAGGGAACATCAGGGTAGAATTTTCATAAAGGTAAACAAAAACACAATAAAATAAATTCACAAATCAAGCATCCTTTAAAACACTTTTTAGATGTATTTACAAGAAAATGTTTTTTGCCTCTTACATTTTAATTGTAGTTCCGTGAGCGAATCTCTGATATACTGGTGCCAGACTGTGATAATGATCACTATCTTCTACGCTGGCTTCGAGGTTAGTGAAACATTTAACATTCAGTAAGACTTAAAGAATTGCCTAGAGTCTGGCATTCCCCTGAAGACGGTCAGAAACACACTGGCCGAAACGTTGAGATAACGCACAGGTTCTTCTCAGAACTGTACAACTCAAGAGTTAAGTGGCATTACTGCAAACCTACCATATAATAATAATAATAATGTAGACTTACATGGCGCACGTATCCACCAAACTGGTGCTCATGGCGCATGACATTATTACCCCTGCTCATCTGGCTCATAAGTCATTCCTGAAACCATCTCAGCTCACTGGGGAGTATACAGCTCAATTGCTGCCATTTCATATGGGCTAATCAAACACAACAACCAACTCTGCCCTCACAGAGGGTGGAGAGAAGCAATTATGGTAAAGTGTCTTGCTCAAGGACACAAGTACCCCGATCGCTGTTGGGATTCGAACCCACATTCTGACGACTCAGCCATCAGAACACAAATCCAATGCACTAAACCGCTCGACCATGGCATTAATTAACATAAACAGAGAATTAGCTGTTACAAACTGCTTACCAACCTAAAGGACCTGTAGTATAAATGAAAAATAGTAGTTATTGGCCTTACGTTTCAAACCTAGCAGGTTCTTTCTCAAAGGCAAAATTGACAATATACAATCATGCACACATACACGTCAATTTTGCCTTTGAGAAAGAACCTGCTAGGTTAGAAACGTAAGGCCTATAACTACTATTTTGCATATTAATTAACATTCAACTTGTTTCTTTTTACTTGTGAATGTGTTTCCAGTTGTTAAACATTGAAGATACAATATACATGTGTGTACTTCGCAATTAAAGGGAGGTTACATGTTTGGTTACATTAAAAGAAATTAATGACTACATTTTACTTGATGTAAACTTTAGGATAGTATCAAAGATGCCTTGAAGTATTTCTGCCTGAGATGCAATCATTTTAATAAAATTAATTAACCCTCCTACTGTTTGACCATTTGAAACCATTCAAAATTTCCACTTTATACCAAAATGCCCATTGGTTTTGTACACATATGGTGATACCATTTGAACAGCGTTGGTAGCAAGCTTTACTACCATTCAAATCCATTCAAATGCATTGAGGGTCCATTGATTCACCCCTTAGAAGTATCCAAACAAGGTTTTGTATTAGCTGTACTACCATTTGGAAAGATCCAAACAAGGTTTTGTATTAGCTGACCTACCATTCAAAACCATTTGGGGAAATCAATACTGTACACAGTTATTTCACCATTCAAAACCACAAAAGCGAATGGTTTCAAATGGTTTCAAATGGTGGATCAACTTGTATGAAAAAGTTACCAGAAGTAGGAGGGTTAAATAGTTTCTCTACTGAATGTTCAACTTTCTCAGATGGTAATTCTATGTGAGAATGAATACTGAATTCATTTTCAAAATGTTGCGGTAGCCTTGTATGCACAAGATGGTGCCCATAACTCCTTGCCATGAAATTGGGCTATGCGCATATACATAATTGTCTGCACAGAGCTCGCAATTTAAAAACAAAATGCACTAGCCCTTCAGGGAAACATTTTGTAAATCTGGTTGCCCAAAATTTATTTTCAGTTGCTCAACCAACTAGAAGTATTACCCAAATTTATTTCCATCTCAATAAAATCTCGAGACAATTAGAGAACAGAGGGCACGCTTTAGGCATAGACAGTAAAAGATGGCCACTGCCCACTGCTGAAATTTGTCATCTTTAAAATGTTGAAGTGAGGTATTATTTTTTTCTAATTTTCAGCCAGGTCCTTCCACCTTGATAAATCTGAAAAGATGTTACGTGATGTAAGTTTTTCATAAAATTTGATTGAAGTCATTAGCAAATACTTCCAAAAAGTCCTGTGAACATAACAATTTTTGTACTTCAATGATCAGCTAAAGAATATTAAGTATCTGAACTGCAATAGTATGCAAAAACCTGTTAGCACCTGGTTATAAACCATACAGTCCTGGTATTTTACTTATGTTTGGGGGCAAGGTCGGAAAAGCAATTTTTTTCTTGGGTAAAAAAGGCAAAATTACAATGTCCTTGAGGACAACAGATGTTGATATGGTGCCTTGGTGAAAAACAAAACCTGTATGCTCAAAGAATAACAAATTTATGTTAAGTGTAAAACGGTTTGGTTTACCTCATGGAGGGGAAAGTGCATTTTTGATTGTTAGATGCTTTACTTTACCAGAGCATGGGGTTTGGTCAATTTGAACCAAACTTAAATGGACAATATTGTCATGGTCAACAGGGCCGGCATGGAATCGGAGTGCTAGTTTTAGATTAACTTCAATGACTGATAATAATATTCAACATGAAAAGGTCATATATTACCGTTGCTGCTGCATAAATGAGCCAGTAATTAATGTTCAGTCACTCATTCAGGACACTGATTCCATGCCATGTTGAAAGTCTGCTCTGATCATGACGATATTGTCCCTTGAATGATATAAACGTCTAAATAATAACAACTTAGACAATAGAAAATTACAACTATTTCATCTTACAGCATGTTAATTTCTGCAAAGAGTGGAACATTGAACATATTGTAAAGGAATGGAAAGCCCCAGAGGTAAGAATTTTAGGGCTAAAAATATTCTCTATCTGTGCCATTTCTGAAAACTGACTTATGATGAAACTTTACAATTTAGGAAAGTTACTCACATAAAATTTAGTTCATATAGCTATAATTTAAAAATGTCATTCAATGAGTTTTGTGTATCTAGGTCTGTTTTAAAAGTTTGGAATTATTGCAGTAATAATTTGTCTTGTATCTTAATAGACCTTTCCCGTGAAATATGGTAATTACATTTGCGCATGCGTACAGACACCACTGGTTGGCAAACCCCATAGAGTTGTGCAGTATAAAAACGCACAAGCGCGTGTGTGTCAAGCCACCATCATCCCCATACAAAAAAGGCGCAACGTTCCCTCGTTTTGCCCACCAATAGTGTCAATGCGCACGCGCGATGTGTAATTAGCATATTTCATGGAAAAGGTCTATTACTCAAATGTTTTATACTATTACCAACTTTCCATAAAGTCTTAAAAGGGAAGGTACCTGATTCGTTTTTCCTGATTACAAAACTACTATTATTTGAAAGCTGATTTGATGGAAAGTTAGTAAAGATATTAACCCTCCTACTATTGCTGCACTTTAGTGGGAAGTTGCTACAGAGGTCAAAATCAGTCAACTGCCTGGTTTGACTGTTGACCCAAATGTGCACACAAGGGCATTTTTGACTGGTTTTTACTGTCATTTTGACCACCCTGAACAATACCAGACAATGCTTTTACCAGTCAAAAACAGTCGACTCATTTTGACCTGTAAATGCACTTACTACACATAAGGTTTGACAGTGTTTGACTTTTAAGTGCACTAGATATACCTTGGGAAGTATATCAACATTTTGACTGATTTTGACCCTTGTAGTAGTAGGAGGGTTTAAGTATTAGTATATAAACACATGGTCATAGAAGCAGCTCTGCCAACATTACCAATGTTGTACCTTCCTTTTAACCAGTTCGCGTCGGAGGCCGTGTATACACGCACATTTTTTTTTGGACAGCAGATCGGAGAGCGTCTAAACACGCCACAGGATTCTCAGGAATTTTGTATAGATTCCCGGTCGACGTGGCAACAAGCCATAAGCATACGGTGGAAGACGCGGTCTCCCCGGTCACGCTCTGGTGAGCACCATTGTTCGTGTTTGTGCGGTAAAAATAACCCCGCCACGGGGGTTCGGAAAAACTTTTTTATTCCCGGTGCGAACTGGTTAAAAGGACAACATCGTCACGATCAGAGCAGACTTTCAATAGGGCATGGTGGCCTAGTTAATGTAAATTACTGGCTCATGCAGCAGCAATGGTTATATGGCCTTATCATGTGGGGCATTATTTTCAGTCACTGAGTTAAAACTAGCACTCCGATAACGATATTGCCCCTTTAAGTGCTATCTTTCCAATTATTATTATTATTATTATTTTTTTTTTTTAACTTCAGTCTGGCTGGATCTGCATGCTCATGTAAAAGACTATTCATCATATGAGGGGAAAATGCAGAATTATATTGTCTCTCATTGAAAAATTTGTTATAAAAATTAAGTCGTTATTTTCTGAAAGGTCCTGGAGAAACACATGATCGGTGGTTTGTTCGGAGAGGACAAGGAAGGGCATCCCATCTACTATGAGGCCTACGGTACTGTTGACTGTAAAGGCATCATTTATTCATGTACCCAGGCTGACTTTCTTAAGTTTAAACTTAGGATCTGTGAAGCAATCTATCAACGGTTTGAGGAACAGACGCAGAAGGTGACTTGAAAATGAGAGAGGTGTACAAACGGGTGTATTTTGGTGTTTGTAACCTAAACATGTTTCTTAACTAGGCTTTGCAAAAAGGTAGTATTATCCAGTCCAGAAAGATCTTGACTTCCGCGGCAGCTGGCTTTACACAATCCTCCAGAGAAAGGAATAAGGTGTACTTAAAATAATCCAAAAAATCTGAAATATGCTTTCTGGTTATGACCGCCTAAACCATGGAAGAAGGAAAATTTTCCTTCCTCAATGCCTAAACACACCCCAAAAAGGGTTTATGAGAAAGTCTGTGTATCAAAAATGGGTTAACCCTCCTACTTGAGCTGAACTTTAGTGGCAAGTGGTACAGTGGTCAAAAACCAGTCAACTGCCTGTTTTGACTGTTGACCCAAATGTGCACACAGGGGCACTATTGACTGGTTTGTATTGTCATTTTGACCACCCTTAACAATACAGGACGATGCTTTTACCAGTCAAAAACAGTCGACTCATTTTGACCCGTAAATGTACTTACTACATGTAAGGTTTGACAGTGTTCGACTTTTCAGTGCACTAGATATACCTTGGCAAGTATATCAACATTTTGACTGATTTTGACCCATTGCAGTCACAGAAGGCTTAATAAAAGATTTACTCAAATTTAAGACATTTTCTCCTCACAGCAACAATTTCTGGCACATGGAAGGGCCATGTAAAAAGAAGTTTTTACTTGCAATATAAGTATTGTGTTAATTAAATCATTGGCATCCATCTTAAGACATTCTACCCATTGACTACAGACCTAGCCTAAATAAATTTGAATCATCCTAGCACTTGAGACTAAACTCTTAATGGGATTTATGCATTTATGACTCTTGTATCTAACAGGTTATCAAGTTCATTCTGAAGACGGTCTGAACAAAATCTTGTCAGAACTCGGAACTCTAGTGAGATTATTCACGTAGTGTCTCTGCAAACTTACTCTATTTATTTAGTAAATAAAGAATAAGCTGTTACAAACTGTATTTTATAGTGGATTCACGTTTCGACCCTAGCAGAGACTGCTAGGGTCGAATTGTGAGTATACTTAAAACTTTTTTCTATGTGTTTTAAGTTGATTTTGAGTTTTCATAGTGACTCTATCCTGTGGCAACTCTTTTCATGTTCCGATTGTGTTTTTCTTCCTCTGTACAGTACGGCCGTAGAATAGATGACCTGACCATGATCCTTGACCTGGATCAGGTGGGACTGGGGCATCTATGGATGCCATTCCTCAATGTCTACTTTGATGTGCTGAGCAAATTTGAAGCAAACTACCCCGAGACCCTCAAGCGATGCATAGTCATCAATGGTATGGTTGTTACTTTAACCATCCTACTACTACAAGGGTCAAAATCAGTCCAAATTAATGTTGATATACTTGCCAAGGTATATCTAGTGCACTTAAAAGTCAAACACTGTCAAACCTTACGTGTAGTAAGTACATTTACAGGTCAAAATGACTCGTCCATTTTTGACTGGTAAAAGCATTGTCTGGTATTGTTCAGGGTGGTCAAAATGACAGTAAACACCAGTCAAAAATGTCCCTGTGTGCACACAGTCAACAGTCAAAACAGACAGTGGACTGGTTTTGACCTCTGTAGTAAATTCCCACTAAAGTGCAGCAATAGTAAGAGGGTTGAAGAAGTGAATCGGGCAAAGTCTGATTCCATACTTGTAAAAATACTTGCTACTCCTAGTGTAGATTTCTTAAACCACAGACATGAACATCTAAAGACGGATAATAGCATGCATATAGAACGTATTCTCAGATTCACTTATATGGGCATATTGTGTGGGGTGTACAAGTTTACGCATACATACATAACATATTCTCAAAATCATTCGTTTTTCATAGGGATTTGAGGGATCAAACTGTACAAAGGTTTTAAGGATCCAGGCCTATTGCACTACACCGCGCATACCGCTCATTTGCCCATGGTTTTAGCCTTAGTCGATCAGCTGCTGTCACCGTTATTTTTTCCTGATTTGAGCTGCTGACACAAGTCACATGGTCGATTATACAAATGCTTGATGTTTTGGGTTTATGTGTCATGCATTATGTATTAGATTGAGGTAGTCATCATGTTTAATAGGCAGTGCTCGGGCATGTCGAGAGATGTCAAGCTCAGCTTCTTCCTGGCTACGGTGGAGTCCATCCTGCTGTACAGATCTGGAGGGCTGGACCCTGACCCTGACCTTCCAGAAATCCCTCGACAGCTGCTACACCAGGATGTTGAGGTTGGTGCTCAACATCAACTGGAGGGTCCATGTCACCAACGAGGTACTATATGGCAAACTCCTCCGAGTCTCACAGAAGATTGCCTTCAGGAGAATGGGAATAGCTGGCCATTTTGCCACCGCCATCTCAACCTCCCCACCAGTTGGTTGGTGCTCTGGGAGCCAAAGCATGGTTGGAAGAATAGAGGAGGCCAGAGGGCAATTAAGCTTCATAGGCGTGCTCAAACGCGATGTCGGAGCTTAAACGGTGGATGAGCTGTCCGGGTGCATGGAGGACAAGGGTTGATTGGAATATCTGGAGGCGATCACGCCTGCGGGCGACCTAGTGAGTGATTGGTCATCATTTAGAAATGGCAATGAGTTAGTGTGACTAATTTTATTTGCTCTTTTTCTCTCTTTTGTACTCAGCTCCTTCCATGGTGTCCGTAGGCTACAACCTATTCAAGCCATTTCTCAGTGTCGATACAAGGACCAAAGTGAAGTTCTGTGGAGGTAAGTTTTACTTTCAACAAGTAATATTCACCAGACTACATCATCAAATTAGGGATATAGTGTTTAACATGTTCACGTCTTGTCCTGTGGTGAAATTTTGTCTAAAATTATTTAAACTAGAATCTTATTTAAAATTAGTTTTTGCGGTTTTATTGAAAAAACGTAGTGATTTAACTGAAAAAAGTCAAATCCATCACTTTTGGCACCTGTACCACTCAAGGCTGTGCAAATGTTCAATTGCAAAAACTAAATATTAAAATGAAAACATTTTGAATTTACAGAAATATATGGTGCAGATAACAAAATAATCCATTAAATGTTAATGACAGGAAACTACAAGAGTGCACTGCTTGAGGTGATTAACAAAGACCAGTTACCTACGCATTATGGCGGCACAGCAGTACTTGATGGAGACCCAAAGTGCAGTGCAAAGGTAAATCCTTCATAACTCGATACAAAGTAGGAAGCGCCCTCATGACTCTAGCAGAGTTTTTAATCAAAGGATGTAATAACTCAGTACTTTATATTGTTGTGTGCCCGGAAGAAGGTTCGTATGAGGCTCTATGACCTTTGTCCCAGGTTGAAAAAAGTAGGGCATAACTGTTATATATTTGTTGCTAGAATTACTCCCAAGACAAGTTTTTCCATTCCCATGCGGAATTTAACTTTCCTACAATGACTTATGGCAGAAAAACCACCAAACTTTCACACTCAATTTTCACACTCAGTTCTCACACTCAGTTTTGCACATTAATTGCTTACAACCTTTTGCCGGTCACACATTCGTTACGTCCTTCTTCCGGGCACATGACGATACGTCCACCAGTGGAAAAGAGTTGACTTGTAAAACTTACGAGAGATTATTATGAGAAACTGGAATTTCTGAGCACGTCAAAATTGATCTATTGCCGTTAGCATCTTAGTGATGCTTTAAGAAAACTTGTATGGAAGTTTGTGCATTTTTTGTATTGATGTAGTGGTTTCCATGCATTTTAGTATTCTTGATTCTGCATTAATAGGTCAATATAATGGGCTTCAACGTGTGCGTCATTCTTGTTTTTTGAAATACTTTCACACTTAGCTTCTCCTGAAGATGATCAGACTATACTGATCGAAACGTTGAGTTGTCAATTCACTGGTTTTTCTCAGAACCACTTACTATTACAATTAACTTTTCAGATAAAACTTGCAGCTTTGCATGGTGAGGATGATAAGTAAGACTAATTGCGGTGACACCATGTGGAATTTCAATTGAGTAGTAATTAGTTCTGAAAAGAACTGGGGGTACAACTCGACGTTTCGATCAGTATGCTCTGATCGTCCTCAGGAGAATGCCGGACTCTGGAAAATGCTGCTGCTTAAGTAGACTGCTGGAGGATCATCCCATGAATGGATGCTGGAGGATTAGTTCGTTGAGGCGCGCAGGCGGGAAACTGTGAGACTATGAGACTAGGATCCTAGGGGTTGGGGAGAGGAGTGTGTGCTCACTGAACTGAATCAGTTGTTAACAAGCACAGGGGAAGGAGGGTGGTTGACTTAGGATATAGGGGATCCCTCAGTCTGGGGTGGGTTATGGACTTAGGATATAGAAGATCCTTCAGTCTGTAGTATAGGTCGCCAAATGTCGCTGATGAAGAAACCGATGTCCTGTGGCACAGTGTCGTGTTTGACGATCTCGATGGCCTCTCTGATGCGTCTGGGGTGCCATGCGTCGATGGGTGTGATGAGTTGGGCTGCCTGCCAGTCGATTTGGTGGTCCATCAAGGACTGCCCAATCACATCCCTGAGTTTTTTCCTTTTTGTTTTAATTCTGTTATATGTTTATGCACTCCAATAAAAAGCCTTGGCTTATCCGGACTGTGCCTCCATACACAGTTTTTTTTTAATGTTGTATTTCACATGTATATTGACTATGTCCATCAAGGACCACCAAATCGACTGGCAGGCAGCCCAACTCATCACACCCATCGACGCATGGCACCCCAGACGCATCAGAGAGGCCATCGAGATCGTCAAACACGACACTGTGCCACAGGACATCGGTTTCTTCATCAGCGACATTTGGCGACATATACTACAGACTGAAGGATCTTCTATATCCTAAGTCCATAACCCACCCCAGACTGAGGGATCCCCTATATCCTAAGTCAACCACCCTCATTCCCCTGTGCTTGTTAACAACTGATTCAGTTCAGTGAGCACACACTCCTCTCCCCCAACCCCTAGGATCCTAGTCTCATAGTCTCACAGTTTCCCGCCTGCGCGCCTCAACGAACTAATCCTCCAGCATCCATTCATGGGATGATCCTCCAGCAGTCTACTTAAGCAGCAGCATTTTCCAGAGTCCGGCATTCTCCTGAGGACGATCAGAGCATACTGATCGAAACAGCGAGTTGTACCCCCAGTTCTTTTCAGAACTAATTACTACTCAATTGAGATTCCACATGGTGTCACCGCAATTAGTCTTACTTAACTTTTCAGAGATATTACATGGCGTTACCATAAACTTCCTTTTACATTTGGTTTAATAGTTAGTGGTTTTGTGAAATCATATTGATAACATAACGGTTTATTTGCCTGCCTTCTTTCATCCTTCTTTCATCCTTCTTTCATCCTTCTTTCATCCCCTTCCTTCATCCCCTTCCTTCATCCTTCCTTCATCATCAGATCAGGTATGGTGGTAAGGTTCCCAAGTCCTTCTACCTGAAGGAGCAGCATTTATCTGGCTCCAGTAGTCTCAAGACGGTTTCTGTAGCCAACAGTACTAAGCTGGAATTATCATTTGAAGTCGCATCACCATCCTCAGGTCTTCGGTACGTCAAGTTTAAACAAATTGCTTCTCTGTAGGAACTAGGGCTTATTGCCCTTTGAGCATGAAACTACACTATTAATATAAATTTGAAGATTATACAGTACATCCATCATAGTTTGAATGAGTTTTGAATGTAAACAACAAAAAATAAAATAAAAAATATTGTTTAAATAAAAATATCGCAATATGATCGCAAGATGATTGTTTACTCCTGATAAAGCAGAAATACCTCATAAAAATTTGAAAGAATTGAATGCATTTTCACTATTTTCTAATTTACGACACAATGAAATAAGCTGAAACTTTCAAATGTTGGTTTCCTGTACATATCTTTTGATTCTTTTGAAGTATGGATGCATTTACAGACATTTTACCAAAACCTTTCTGGATTGTTTTCTTGTTTTTCAAGCTGGGAGTTTCACACCGAGAAGGACGATATTGGCTTTGGTGTCTACCGCAAGGACACATCATCTGATGGCTCGATCCAATTGGTTGAAATTGTGCCCAGTTCCCGTTTCTCTTCACATTTCATCCCCGAGAGCGGTGTAGTGGAATGTGCCCAGGTTGGAACTTGTGAGTATTGCAAACGTTAAAACAGTTGAGAGGTTGACAGTTTATAGCCATATTCCATTACAGTAGCCACTTGGTCATTTTTCGTTCTTGTTTGTCTAGTTTAATAAAGTGATTTTTCTGGATTTTCAGATTTTTACAAATCATGTTGTGATCCTTCAGGTATTTAAAGATTTAAGCAATAAAGGAAAGCAAAGCAAACGTTCAGAACTATAGATTTCACCCCAGTGCTGTTCACAACAGCGGCCCCATACCCTTAAAATTTACGTGGATTTTTCAAAACTGCCCAATCACATCCCTGAGTTTTTTCCTTTTTGTTTTAATTCTGTTACATGTTTATGAACTTCAATAAAAAGCCTTGGCTTATCCGGACTGTGCCTCCATACACAGTTTTTTTTTAATGTTGTATTTCACATGTATATTGACTATGTTTGTATGGAAATAAATCCAAAATTTTTAGACACTTCTCCTTGTAACAGACAAAACCAATTGGTTCACCTTCCTACACAGAATAAATGAGAAAGAAAAAGTGGCCGCTTCATGTAAAGAGCTGGCCCCAATTTCATAGAGCTGCTGAGCAGAAAATGTTGCTTTGCAAATATATCTACTAAGCAAAATTTTGCTGAGAACTAGCCAGAAGCAATATACATTAATAATAATAATAATAATAATAATAATAATAATGTAGATTTATATGGTGCACATATCCACCAAACTGGTGCTCAAGGCGCATTATATCATTACCCCTGCTCATCAGGATCATAAATCATTCCTGAAACCATCTCAGCTCCCTGGGAGTAGTCAATTGCTGCCATGAAATGTGTAATCACTACATGCATCCTTTATCATCTGTTTCATTGTGCAGTTGTTTCTCATCAATTCTGTGAAACATTGTGTTTATCTGAAATAAATGATCTTGGTTTACTTGGGTTTTTCTGGTGTTCCCTAAATTATTTTGAGTAGTATACATTACGTGGCAATTTGCTGGTAACTTATTTTTTGCTGAAAACAAATTTTCTGTGCTCGGTAAATTTGTTTGCCAGATATGAATACACAATCATGTCCAGAATATGAACTGTTTTAATTTGTACCTCACAGATGTGGCCGTATTTGACAACAGCTTCAGCTGGGTGAAGAGCAAGAAGCTGCACTATTCAGTGGACATCCTCCCTCCTGATTCACACAGTACATCTGACCCATAGCAAGGAGCTGCAGCTGGGAATGGGAAACCCTTCAACTTGTTGAAACTCCTCCCTCTGATAATCTGTATGCACGTAAATGAGGTGATGTTATCGTTTGTAATGCATATCGGAGGATGTTTTTCTTGCACAAAAGAGTTGACTCTAACCAGTTCTGTTCAGCATGTGTTTTGCTATTTAAAGTACAATTTTCTGATTTTTGTTTCTCCCACTGATCACTGCTATTTTATGAAAGGAAAACGAATGCTTCAAAATGATACATTTCTCTAAATAATAACGAGAAGCATGGTCTTACAGTAAAATATGTCCCCAAAAACTAATTTATTGTGGGTTTCTTTGTAAATTTATTTGGGCACATAAATACTATTAAACCAAACTTCCGACAACTATTTTTTGAATTATATCAACAATTTTGCTTTCCTTTCTAAAATGATAACTGTAATGTTCCAATGAAAATTTAGAATAGCCAAAAGCACTGGCGATACATCTTTAAGTTCTCATCTTAAGAAACTAACTGCATAGTTACCTGCTCCATTGTTATCAGGAATATGATGAATACTTATCCCTAAATGGAGGTGAATTTTCAGTTTAAAAAATGCATTATGATTTTTGATCTCAGAATCAGATTTCATGAAATAAATAAGAAAAACCATCTATCAGTAAACACAAATTGTGAGCGTACATAAAACACGTTCAAGAAGACACATGTTTATCAAGCTTGGGAGAGGTAATGGCGTTAACTTTATGCACATAATTATATGCATCCATGCGGCAATTAAACAAATCTCACAGGGGCTAATTTCACAGAGCTGCTTAGCGGAGATTTCTGCTTGGAAAATATTTTTGTCAATTTTTTTAAAACAGACTTCCAGCCAAAGTACACACATTTTTATTTGATTTTATGGATGGTAACTTATCAAAACATGCTAAGCAACTTTTTCTGGTAAGCATTTTTGTTCTGTTGAGCAGCTCTCGATGAAATTGACGCCGTCAGTTACTGAGATAAACGTTTATGTTGGGTATAATATTTTTCAAGCTTATTAGGCCCCAAAAAAGTCTCCGGCTTCACAGGTCAGGTTCAAAATCGGTGGTCAACCAGTGAAGTATGTGATACCTGTGTACAATTGGAACCAGACCAAATTTCCCATACACAAAGTATGGTGGCTAAGAGAGGCCACATAAATCGGGCAAATTAACAGTCGTACCCCTATGTGAAAAAGTCATTTAAAACACAGTACGGCAGAATTCCAATTGATCCAGCAATTTTGGCTGCAATTGGATATCGTTTCTATAGAAAAAAAAGAAAACTGAAGAAGTGACGCACGCAGAGACCAGAAACTGGAGACATTTTATTTTTCGGCCTTAAATTTCCTTATTTGTTGGTAGGAGCTAGTCACAAATTGCTTAAATTTTTTTGCAAAGTTTGGCTTACATTTCATGTATGAAAATCATTAATTAAAGGGACACTATCGTCATGATCAACAGGGCATGGAATCAGAATGTTAGTTTTAGATTAACTCAGTGACTGAAAATAATACCCCACATGATAAGATCATATTACCGTTGCTGCTGCATAAATGAGCCAGTAATTTTCAGTCACTGTGTTCATCTTAAACTAGGACACTGATTCCATGCCCTGTTGAACATCTGATCTGATTGTGATGATATTGTCCCTTTAATCTCATAATTGTATGGCTATTGTTTACTTGATTTTGTTTTATAATTTATCTGTTATGCTGTTGATTTTCAACCACTATCCTGTTGGTAAGTGTGACGTAATTCCAACATAAACAACGCCCACTTCGCACGTGCTGGCTCCAATGATCATCAGAAGCCCATTGGAAATGCATTGCAAGAAATTAGAAAGCTTGGGATTTGCATATAACATATGTGTTGCAGATACTCAAAATCTTATTTACGAAGTAAATTTCTGCCTCAAGAATCGCTTTTAATAAACATTAAATCAAGGAATTTAGGTTAAGTAAAACTTGTAGCTTTGCATGGTGAGGATGATAAGTAGGACTAATTGCGGTGACACCATGTGGAATCTCAATTGAGTAGTACACAATGGTATGTCGTAGTGAAAAGAATGCTTGTACAACCAATGCGTGAGCGTATTACATATCGACTTGACACACAACAGGATACTCTATTGGTAATCTCGGGAAAAAGTTTTACATAAAACTTACTTGGTATAAATTTGATGATGGTATCAAACATCTCTTGACCTATATCTGGGCTGGGTGCTAGTGTTTTAGTAAAATTAGTTAGATAATTAAATTTCCAAAATGAATTTCTGTCATCCGAAGAAAGAAATTCCATGTTGGAATGAATATGAACAACCTGGGGCCAATTTCATAGAGCTGCTAAAAGCAGCAAAATTGCTTACCAGAAATATTTGCTTAGCAGATTTCTTTGGTTACCAGCCAAACGTTCATACAAAATGTATGCATTTTGGTTGGTAGTCTGTTTTATGTTGCTTACCAGAAATATTTGCTTAGCAGATTTCTTTGGTTACCAGCCAAACGTTCATACAAAATGCATGCATTTTGGTTGGTAGTCTGTTTGATATTGCTTACCAGAAATATTTGCTTAGCAGATTTCTTTGGTTACCAGCCAAACGTTCATACAAAATGCATGCATTTTGGTTGGTAGTCTGTTTTATATTGCTTACCAGAAATATTTGCTTAGCAGATTTCTTTGGTTACCAGCCAAACTTTCATACAAAATGTATGCATTTTGGTTGGTAGTCTGTTTTATATTGCTTACCAGAAATATTTGCTTAGCAGATTTCTTTGGTTACCAGCCAAACTTTCATACAAAATGCATGCATTTTGGCTGGTAGTCTATTTTATATTGCTTAGCAAAAATATTTGCTTAGCAGCTGGGTTTCAGTGTGTTCTTGTTAATGCTTTGTCTTTCACACATGCATTTATCAGGGGTGTGATTTATCCTGATTTTTTCTGATTTTCGGATTTTTACAAATTGCAAAGTGATCCGGATTTTAAAGATTAAGCAATAAATGAAAGCAAAGCAATAAATTGCTCAGAACTATATAGATTTCATCCCCAGCGCTATTCACAACATTGGCCCCACCCAATACCCCTAGCAAAAACTATGTGGATTTTTCAAAACTGCCCAATTACACCCTTGATATACATTGATTTTTATAAAGTGTGGATGCTTTTACAGAAATTTTACAAAATGTGTTTACGGAAATTTTATAAAAAGTGTCAACAGGCTTTTATAATTGTTATTTAATTGATATGAAGTGTAATTTGCCTTGATAGCACAAGAATATTAAAGGTGAAGGTTTACATTGTTAAGTACCAGATTTTCAAATAATTAAAAGTTCACTTGGTGTAAAGTATTTACATCAATCATCCTGAGAAATGATTCCGTCTGAAGTGCTTTCATCATGTAATGTCAAATTTCAAAATCTGTAAAACAAAAATATTTAACCAAAAAAAAATAATAATAATAAAAACAGTTTACCAAAGCACCTATCAACACAAAGTGTTGAAATGCATGGCCAACACTTTTACATTTTTGTTGAGTTACTTTTTTACTCACTAATAGAGCGTAATAAATATATACTACAAATAAGTTGTATTCTTTCATATTTTTACAAAACTAATACCAGTGGGTTTTTTAATGTAAATCCCTAGCCATTCAGTATTCAATGTGAAGGTGCTACAGTATATTTGAAAACAAATTCAAGATGTACTTTCTAAATTAGTGAAATTTTTGGTATTTAAATATGAGAATGAATTGAAAGTAAATCCATTTTGTGATGAAATATGATAAAGATTTATTTTTATTTGAGCTCATTTTGTATTCAGTATTTTCAAAACATTCCAAGTTATTTAGAGTTTAAAATAAAATAATTGCACGTGTGAATTTTTGAAATAAATTTAGTGAAAATTGTTTTAAAGTTTTTCAGCCTAAATTTTTGTGCATGTTTTGTTTTAGCCAAAATGTGTTGTTTTTCTTATTTTGTTTGATGTTGTTTGTTTGTTGATGGAATTGAGTTCAGTTTAAATTCTTTTGTTCTTAATATAAATATCAATACAGACTAATGCGGTGACCTCTGTTTTCCGCCATTCCTGCAGTGGTACCGCACTGCCCGTGCGCATCACACGCATTCTCAAGTCTGCGGTATAGCTACCGCTTCGTCAAAGAGACTGCTCAGATTGTTCAAAGAAGCACTGGATTGCATTGAAAACGAACACTTGACACAGGATGTAGGTACCCACCGCAGGTATGGCAGAGCCGAGTGAAGTCCTAGATAGATTAGTCTATATGAATGGTTCATGTTGTTTTTAAAGTATTAAAACCCTAACCCCCTAGGTATTCTGGCTAGGAACCTTCCTGAATCCTCCAAAATCAATCAGTGCACTTTTGGAAACATACCCCTATCTTCAAAATGCACCATACATTTTCGTTGATCTTTCATATTCAGCACTTATGGCCTGTACTTCTTGCCAGGTACAGGTAGTAATTTTGTCCCATTTGAAGAGGTGAATGTACCAGTTTCCAACAGTGCTGATTTTTTTCCCCAAAAGTGCCCCATGGAGGATTTTGCAGGATATGGGGTGGTTAGGGTTAAGCAAATAATTAAACAGTGACAATAATTTACATTGATAAAGGACACATGCATCAGGATTCTTGGTCAGGAATAGAATCCAAATTCAAGAGACTCGGCCATCCGAACACAAGTCTGATGTGCTAAAACCACTCGTGCATGGGATGCCTACAACAAACATTGCTCTCACATAAAAACTGGTAAGCTTTTGTTACTATTGGCAGTGGTGTAAAGCCAGGATCTTTAGAGTGCGGGGCAAACAATTTTTCTGGGGTAAAGATTCAGCTTATTATACATAACAGCAAAAGAAACGTCACCCCTAAAAATATTTATTATTTTCATTTTATAATTAATATAATTTGTTTAATGAAGAATATTATGAGTATGGAGTGTAACACGAACACAATGTGGCAAATTTGGTTGACATCAAAATTCGTCATGCATCACGTCTGAGGACACATAAGCTAAACACGTTCTCAGACTTATCAAAATTTAGGGGGTGACGTTTCTTTTGCTGTTATGTATATATTGTGTCCTTTGACTACAAGAAATATAGAAAAAATGCATTCAGATACTTTATATTAATATTGGAATTTTAATGTGGAATTTTATTTGAAAGTGACAGTGTCTCGGGCAAATTTATTTTTGGGGAAGATTGATACCAACATCAGCTTTACATCAAGTAGACCATTTGGTTATTTAATTACCTTACCTTTAAAGTAAAGTAATTATAATATTTAAAATATTCTCCCAATGTTTTCAGAATATTGGTATTGCCTTTGTAAAAGGAGTTAATTTGTTTTCAAACATGTTCGATGTTCGATGGAAGCATGAATTTATAACACAGGTAATACATTCAGTGTTGGTGAAATTTGTCATTTGAAGGTCATTTAATTATTCCCTTTCTCAGAGGCAACAGAGTATTGTTCTGATTTAAAACAATTGCCAGTAATACTGCAAAAACACTCATGGACAATTGTTAAATTTGTGTTAATAAAAGTCAAACTGCAATATGCCTCAATAAAATTATGAATAAAATTACGAATAAAATTTTTGAATATGAAAAAGGCGACAATTTGATTGAACAAAACGTAATCACGTGGGGTGTATTAACAGATGGTAAAGACATTGCTTATCAAAATCAGAGCAGCGCGTATGTGCCAGCTGTTTTGTGCCACGCGCGATTTGAACCAATCAGAGTGACGAAAGTTGCTTGGCATCACCCGCCTGACTCATGTACATGTACATATACTTTGAAAGTGTTTCGTGTGTCCCCAAAAACGTAAATTTCCCAATTTTTATTTGGCTTTTTACAACAAAAATTTCAAATTTGTAACATTTTGAAAATGAAATCGACGCGGGCATTTATGAATGGGAATAAAAGATTGACGCGTGTTCTTTACCGCCCACAGGTTAATGACCGGTTTTGTGCGTAGTCACAGGCGATAATTAACCTTGCGACGCCCTATGACACTTTTACGTACACCGCGGTGGCATCGCGCTTAATTTTTCAGTAGGTGTGAAGGGGCGCTATAACTTCTGTTGCGTTGAACACTACCAACTCCCAATGGTTTTAACAGATGCCTAGAGGTCCTCTAGACCCGAAGCAAAAAAAAAATGTAAGGGCCCTTTAGGTTGATGTTTATTTTAGTTCTGATAACGCTCTGATAACGTTTTTTCCCCTACCCCAACTCGACATAAAATATACCCTATTATGTGTACCCATAGCAGTTATACGAATAAACATGTCTCCCCCTCTGGCTGATGCCTCCAAAATGTCTGGAACATGGTCTTGCACAATATAGTGGGTAACTGATAGCCTTTGATAAGCCGCGTAGTCAATGGCCTTGTGTTGACAGATGGGATTAGGATTTGTACACGGTCCTATATGGGACCATGCTTTTTGCAGTAGGATTTTTTGGGTCAAGGGTTCAAAGCAGGCTAAGGGGAGTTAACCATGCTATTTGGGTATACTTCAACAGTGAACTTACGGAATTTGAGAAATTTCGGGCAAAAATCAACGGAGTAATTAGGTTTTGTTTACAAACCTACTTACAAAATAAGTAGCATGGCACGCAGCAAGGTCGTCGGCTCGGTCCTTATCGCCTGTGCTCACGCCCAAAACCGGTAATTAACCTTTCGTGGACCACTTTCAGTTTACAGGTGTAATTCACATTGGTATTTTCGATGAGCGTCTGCCAGGGTTTGCTTGGGTCTGAGGCAATGCGCGCGGTCACACCAGAGACCGGAGACTTTTTTGGCCTTAAATGTGACCGCAAAAATCCCATCCGTGATATTACCGTTGCATTAGAACGTCTACAATGATGCTTGTATAGCGCCCTCTTCAGGCCATGGCCGGAGCCTTTAACGTAATGCATTGAGCGCCAGGTTTCGTTTCAGGCACACAGGAAACGGGACATGACAATCAGTTAATTACTTACGTAATTTCAATTCCACATAACAACTTGGATCGATGACCTAGCTAGTTGTTAACTCGACGGTTTTAGTGCAACAGACGATGGATCGAATTACAGTGACGCAACTATTTTTTTATTTTTTTTAAATGGTTAGGCAATCATATTTAAATTGTTTAAAATTCCAATTCAGATACCAACAGGTATGGTTTCAGTTCAAACGAGCCTGCCTGGTACGAATCCTAGTAGCGCCACTGTTTTAAATTTTAAATGGTTAGGCAATAACAACAATTTAAATTGTTTAAAATTCCAATCCAAATACCAACAGGGATTGGTGGCGTGGTTGTTAAGTCGATGGTTTCAGTTCAAACAACCCAGGTACGAAATAAAGTGGTGCCAATATTTTTAATTTTAAACGATTACGCAATCATGATTTATTTAAGTAGTTTAAAATTCAACTCCCAATAACAGCAGGGATTGGTGGCGCAAGCTGCAGGCGCTGGCTTTCGGTGCAGGAGACCCGGGTTTGAATCCCAGTGGCGACAATATTTTAATTTTAAATGATTACGCAATCACGATTTATTTAAGTAGTTTATAATTCAACTCCAAATACCAACAGGATAAATGGCGCAAGCCGTTAGTCCACTGGAGCTGTCAATTGCAGGCAGTTCCAGGTTGGTACGTCCGGGTTCGAATCCTGCTCCTGACACATAGGGACATGACAGCTGCTGGCTGCGCCAATAGCTTGGGGACCGTCATGTCTCTCCCCCGAAGGTTTGAGCGTGGAGGAAATGTACGGACGGGGGAGAATAAGGAGGGACCGGGAGGGTAGCGACCTACCAGAAGGGTGCTATATGGTGATCACCATGCCGGTTCGCCCGGACTTTGAGTCATCCGAATACCTGGTCGACACTCTGACTAACTCTCCCCACTTTTTATTACAATAATTTTTATTTATTTTATATAAAAATATATTATATTATAAAAATATATTATAAAAATATATTATATTATTTTTATATATTTAAACAAAATTCTTTTAATTTTTCCCTCTCCTTGTTTTTCGGAATGCCGAATTTTGTAATTTTGTAAATCTTCTGCCTCTTTAAAATGTGGGCGAAATAGTCAAATTAAAATCTTGCCCAAACATGCTATAATTCGGTGGTTGTCTTCTGTAGACTCAGCGCTACCATCTGTATAACTTAGAAGCGAATCGGAGACAATTAATATTTTTCGAGGTGAAAAAAAACCCGTCAATGGGTATCCTTTGTAGTTTTTGTAAGACCAGTTTTTTGTAAGAAAAATGCGTCTCTCCAACAAATATAAGGCATTCGAGTGAAAAAAAAATTAAGCCAAATGTTGAAAAAAATACAATACCTTGACGTTTATTAAAAATTTGGCCTAACATTATTTTTTTTTCGAATGCCTTAATTCTTGTTGGAGAGATACATTTTTTTGTAAGAAAAATGTGTTTCTCCAACAAGAATAAGGCATTCGAAAAAATAAGGCATTCAACAAAATTGTTTCTGTCAATTTCTTAAAAACCGCCAAGGTCTACCTAATTTTGTTTGTATCGAATGCCTTATACTTGTTGGAGAGACGCATTTTTCTTACCAAAATGGTCTCTCCAACAAGAATAAGGCATTCAAAAATAATTAGGCCAAATTTTTAAAAAACTACAAGGGGTACCCCTTGACATTTTTTTAAAATTTGGCCTAAAAATTGGCCTAATTTTGTTTGTATCGAATGTCTTATACTTGTTGGAGAGACGCATTTTTCTTACCAAAATGGTCTCTCCAACAAGAATAAGGCATTCAAAAAAATATATAAAATTTACCAAATTTTTAAAAAACTACAAGGGGGTAACCCCTTGACATTTTTTAAAAATTTTGCCTAAATTTTTTTGGTATCTATTGCATTATTTTTGTTGAAGAGACGAATTTTTCTTACCAAAATGGTCTCTCCAACAAGAATAAGGCATTGAAATAAAATTTAAAAATTTGCAATTTTTTTTTTTTTTTCAATACCTTATTCTTGTTGGAGAGACCATTTTGGTAAGACAAATGCGTCTTTCCAACAAGAATAAGGCATTCAAAAATAATTAGGCCAAATTTTTAATAAATTTGGCATAAAAATTTGGCCTAATTTTTTTTGTATCGAATGTCTTATACTTGTTGGAGAGACACATTTTTCTTACCAAAATGGTCTTTCCAACAAGAATAAGGCATTGAAAAAAGAAAAGAAAAAATTGCCAAATTTTTTAAAAACTACAAGGGGTACCCCTTGACATTTTTTTAAAATTTGGCCAAAAAATTTGGCCTAAATTTCTTTTTGTATCTATTGTTTTGCATCTATTTTGTATCTATTTTTTGTATCTATTCCCTTATTCAACGTCGAGTTGTACCCCCAGTTCTTTTCAGAACTAATTACTACTCAATTGAGATTCCACATGGTGTCACCGCAATTAGTCTTACTTATCATCCTCACCATGCAAAGCTACAAGTTTTCCCTTATTCTGGTTGGAGAGACCATTTTGTGTAAGAAAAATTGTTTTTCCAACAAGAATAAGGCATTCAAAAATAATTAGGCCAAATTTTAAAAAAAACTACAAGGGGTACCCCTTGACATTTAAAAAAAAAATTGCCTAAAAATTTGGCCTAATTTTTTTTGGTAATCTATTGCCTTATTTTTGTTGAAGAGACCCATTTTTCTTCCCAAAATGGTCTCTCCAACAAGAATAAGGCATTCAACAAAAAAATTAAAATTGGCCAAATTTTTTAAAAACTACAAGGGGTACCCCTTGACATTTTTTTTCAATTTGGCATAAAGATTTGGCCTAATTTTTTTTGTGTATCGAATGTCTTATACTTGTTGGAGAGACGCATTTTTCTTACCAAAATGGTCTCTCCAACAAGAATTGGCCAAATTTTAAAAAAAACTACAAGGGGTACCCCTTGACATTTTTTTAAAATTTGGCCTAAACATTTGGCCTAAATTGTTTTTTGTATCTATTGTTTTGCATCTATTTTGTATCTATTTTTTGTATCTATTCCCTTATTCAACGTCGAGTTGTACCCCCAGTTCTTTTCAGAACTAATTACTACTCAATTGAGATTCCACATGGTGTCACCGCAATTAGTCTTACTTATCATCCTCACCATGCAAAGCTACAAGTTTTCCCTTATTCTGGTTGGAGAGACCATTTTGTGTAAGAAAAATTGTTTTTCCAACAAGAATAAGGCATTCAAAAATAATTAGGCCAAATTTAAAAAAAAACTACAAGGGGTACCCCTTGACATTTAAAAAAAAAATTGCCTAAAAATTTGGCCTAATTTTTTTTTGTAATCTATTGCCTTATTTTTGTTGAAGAGACGCATTTTTCTTACCAAAATGGTCTCTCCAACAAGAATAAGGCATTCAACAAAAAAATTTGGCCTAAAAATTTGGCCTAATTTTTTTTGTGTATCTATTCCCTTATTCTGGCTGGAGAGACCATTTTGTGTAAGAAAAATGGTCTCTCCAACAAGAATAAGGCATTCAAAAATAATTAGGCCAAATTAAAAAAAAACTACAAGGGGTACCCCCTTGACATTTTTTTAAAATTTGGCATAAAAATTTGGCCTAATTTTTTTTTGTAGCAAATGTCTTATACTTGTTGGAGAGACGCATTTTTCTTACCAAAATGGTCTCTCCAACAAGAATAAGGCATTCAACAAAAAAATTAAAATTGGCCAAATTTATAAAAAACTACAAGGGGTAGCCCTTGAAATTTTTTTTCAATTTGGCATAAAAATTTGGCCTATTTTTTTTTGTATCGAATCTCTTATACTTGTTGGAGAGACGCATTTTTCTTACCAAAATGGTCTCTCCAACAAGAATAAGGCATTAAAAAAAATTAAAAAAATTGGCCAAATTTTTAAAAACTACATTTTTAGGCCAAATTTTTTTTTTAAATGTCAAGGGGTACCCCTTGTAGTTTTTTGTAAGGCAGAATAAGGGAATAGATACCAAAAAAAATTTAGGCCAAATTTTTATGGCAAAAAATGTCAAGGGGTACCCCTTGACATTTTTTAAATATTTGCCATAAACATTCGGCCTAAAAATTTTTTTGTATCTATTCCCTTATTCTGCCTTACAAAAAATGGTCACTCCAACAAGAATAAATTTTTAGGCCAAATTAAAAAAAAACACCAAATGTCTTATAATTGTTGGAGAGACGCAATATAGTGCCTGGATCTAATTTTTCTTAATTTGAGACGCCTATCTTTCCAACATTTTCAGAAAATAAGTATTTTCTTTACAAAAAATGGGTGAATAATAGTGAAATTAAAATCTTGCCCAAACAGGCTATAATTCGGTGGTTGTCTTCTGTAGACCCAGAGCTACCTTCTATATAATTTAGAAGCGAATCGTATGCATTTTGGGAGGTGAAACAAACGGTTTTTTTTTCAAAATGTTTTTAATTTGAGTGGCCTATCTTTTCCACTTTTTAATTTCACTATTTCACCCATATTTTAAAGAGGCAGAAGACCTCAGAAAAAGGAGGGAAAAAAACAACTTTTAAATGGGTAAGAAGAGTAATATTACAAAACAATTGACATATATAATATATAAATTATATAAAATAAAATAAAAAAATATATAAATTATTGTATAATAAAAGTGCGGAGAGTTAGTCAGAGTGTCGACCAGGTATTCGGATGACTCAAAGTCCGGGCGAACCGGCATGGTGATCACCATATAGCACCCTTCTGGGAGGTCGCTACCCTCCCGGTCCCTCCTTTTCTCCCCCGTCCGTACATTTCCTCCACGCTCAAACCTTTGGGGGAGAGACATGACGGTCCCCAAGCCATTGCCGCAGCCAGCAGCTGTCATGTCCCTATGTGTCAGGAGCAGGATTCGAACCCGGACGTACCAACCTGGAACTGCCTGCAATTGACAGACCAGTGGACTAACGGCTTGCGCCATTTATCCTGTTGGTATTTGGAGCTGAATTTTAAACTACTTAAATAAATCGTGATTGCGTAATCGTTTAAAATTAAAATTATTGTGGCCACTGGGATTCGAACCAGGGTCGCCTGCACCGAAACCTAACACCAGTAGCTTGCGCCACCAATCCCTGCTGTTACTCTGAGTTGAATTTTAAACTACTTAAATAAATCGTGATTGTGTAATCGTTTAAAATTATAAATATGGTTGCCACTGGGATTTGAACCAGGGTCGCCTGCACCCAAACCTAACGCCTGGAGCTTGCGCCACCAATCCCTGCTGTTGTTTGGAGTTGAATTTTAAACTACTTAAATAAATCGTGATTGCGTAATCGTTTAAAATTACAAATATTGGCGCCAGTTTATTTCGTACCTGGGTTGTTTGAACAAAAACCATCGACTTAACAACTACGCCACCAATCCCTGTTGGTATTTGGATTGGAATTTTGAACAATTTACATTGTTGTTATTGCCTAACTATTTAAAATTTAAAACAGTGACGCAACTTGGATTCAAACCAGACTCATGTTGCACTGAAACCAAGCGCTTAACAATTACACCACGTCCAGTGGCGCACCCAGGATTTGATTGGGGGCTCAAAATATTTTTATTTGAAATCCAATATGGGGGAGAGACATGGCTGACCCAAACCATAACCGCTAGCACGGCTGCAGCCATGTCCCTAGTCGTGCTCGTCAGTGAACCTACGGCACATGTTAAATGTTTCCTGGTGGTTTCTAGTCATAAAAAGAAGACATTATGGCATGATTCGGACTCGTAGGGTTTTACCTTCCATATAATTTCCTCCTCTTGATGTAAAGAACTTGAGCTTGTTTCGTCTGCAAGATTTCTATAGTTAAATACTTTCATTGCGTGGACGTAAAGTTTGTGATCATTCCGGCGGAGCTAAATTTTTCAAACACGAATTTGGCGGCAAAACCAAATCCCAATATTATCCAATCGGTGTTTGCTAAAAGAGTGTCACATAATCTTTGTAAATTAAAACCCAATCCTGGGCCATTGTGTACAAACTGGAAAGGAGTTGATTATAATGCGGGCGTGTTAAATTTTACGAGTAACCTCAACGACAGTCAACGACCTCAACAAGAGAAACGGACAACAGAAAATGAAAATAAAATTAAGTAAAGCTGCTCCCTGATCAGGGTGCACCATGGCAAGGGGGAGAATGTAAAAATGCTTGTTATATATACTGGTGGCCCTTCAAGCTTACATGCACATGCATACGCAACGCCGTAAAATATAATAGTGAGTGGAATAAATGGAAAACTTTTGGAGGGGAGCTTGAGTCTCCTGAGTCCCCATCCCTTGTACCACTGCCCAGTGGCGTAGCTGGCAGGGGGGCGGCCGCCCCCCCTGGCTCCAGTTCCAGAATAAGTGGCCCCCCCCCCCCTAACACATGCGAATTTTTTTCACATGCTTATGGGACTGACTGACGGGCCCACCAGCAGGCAGGACTATACAGGCAGGGCCGGATTTAGACCTTGAGGGGCCCGGGGCACTTCAGGTTCGGGGGCCCCTCGACATAGAAATTAAATTACATGACAAATAAAAAATGAACTAAAATGAATGATAAACCGCATTTCTTCGAAAAAAATATAAAACTAATTTTATAATTATTACATTTTTTTATAAAGGAAGTCCTTAGTCTGGGGGCCCTCTGGCAGGGGGGCCCGGGGCAATTGCCCCCTTTGCCCCCTTATAAATCCGGCCCTGTATACAGGGCCGCTTTTACATAAGGGCAAAAGGGTAGTTGCCCACGGCCCCAGGTAAAGAGGGGGCCCTAAAAATCTGTACAGTCATTTTTTTGGTGGGCCCCCTGGGATCCGATTCGCCCCCCCTGGCGAACATAGCCAGCTACGCCACTGCCACTGCCCTATACTCCTTGCCGAACTCCTCTGTAGACAAGACTTGGGCTCAGATTTTGCTCTCTTTCCTGGCTCCTTCTTTAAAAAAAACAAAAAAAAAAACATCAGCGGGCCCTTGGGGGGGGGGAGGACTCGAGCCCCCCAAGCCCCCCCCCCCCTTGGGTGCGCCACTGGCCACGTCCCTGTTGGTTTTTGAATTGGAATTTTAAACAATTTAAATTATTGTTATTGCCTAACCATTTAAAATTTAAAACAGCGGCGCTACTAGGATTCGTACCAGGCTCGTTTAAACCGGATTGCTCGTGATTGCGTAATCGTTTAAAATTAAAAACAGGGTTGCCACTGGGAAGCGAACACGTGTCACGTGCATCGAAACCCAACGCCAGTGGGTTGCGCAACTAATCCCTGCTGTTATTTGGAGTTGAATTTTAAACTACTTAAATAAATCGTGATTGCGCAATCATTTAAAATTAAAACGGGCTCGCCACTGGGATTCGAACCCGGGTCGCCGGCACCGAAAACTAGCTTCATTGGCTTACGCCAACAATCTCTGTTGATATTTGGAGAATAATTTTGAACCATTTAAATTACTGTGGTTGCGTAACCATTAAAGTGTAAAATAGTGACGCCACTGGGATTCCATCCAGGGCCCTTTGCACTGAAACCGTCGACTAAACAACTACTCCACCAATCCATGTTGATATTTGATAAGGAATTTTAAACAATTTAAATTATTGTGATTATGGGTACGAGAACAAGCAGTGTTATTCAAACACTGATATCAGAGTTGCTGGACTTATAAGATATATCCAGTGGCAGTTACAGGATAGGCCGATATCTGGGTATAATTTTGACTTGTCCTTGTCTGTTTTCTTTATTTTATATGAACAATCAAAATACCGGCCAAAAAGAGAGAGGCCGGCGTGATCCGACCATCGTGCTTATTTGAAATGCTGAATTCGCCACCGAGTTCTCATGTTCTAAAACCCCTCCCCCTTCTAAAGTTGGATATTTGAAAAACAGTAGTTTGCTAAAATTGGAGCATCAGCTATATGTATCATCACCCATAGCCTCGTTATCGGTCTGATTCGTTCAGTCATGCATATTCATAAAGGGTGGGACTTTTACAGGGTATAAATGCTTATTAATCTGTCTTTCAAAACGTCACGCAAATCTAAAACAGAATTTGTATATGTCCTACACATACAGTATAATTTAATATTGTATTTTTGCCAGCAAATCATTGTAGCAAAGTTTGAGTATTCGAAAATAATTTCACAGTGCCTTGCTGTTTTCTGTTGAATAAATCTAATTTTAACGAAATTTCTGCGAAATTTCTACAAATGCAAGTTATATATAGATTGGTGAAATTCTTGCGTCGGGAGATAAACAATTGATTTAATTTTGCCCTACACCGACGTGTGTATAGCACTGTATGCTCAGTGCTTTCCGAGTGTCTGTGAAAAAAACTACACAGGCGACTCGGGCGGGATTCGAACCCACGACCTCCTGCTTACTAGTGCAAGTTAGGCCTATCCCTTGCGTTTGGGGAAAATTTGTTGGAACATTTTGAATTACTCCCAAAGGCTAAGAATTATTTTTTGTAAGGAAAATATTTATTTTCTACAAAAGTGTATGCTACACAGTTTGATATCCTCTTTCAACTGTTCATTCATAGGCTAAAACCTTCTGAAGACTTAATGTGTCCAATTCAAAAACCACATCAGCTCTGAACTTAATTACTCGCTGTGACTAGCGTGTACTTTCCCGCCTATTCCCCGTTGTCAATTTTGTGTTTTACAAAGGGTTAGTATAGCAAACATAAAACATGCCGAAATTATACAAAGTTGGTTGTTTAATTTGCAATTTGTCCTTGTAACGATTTATTTAAATTCAAGTCAATTCTCATAATTTGTCCATAGGCCTGTTGCATGGAACTGCCCAAGCTTCTATATCCACTATTGGTAATAAAAAAGAAAAGAAAGACAGAACAAACAAAAACAAATAAAACAAAATTAAACTTAATTCTTTTATTTCAATAAAATACCTACTTTGTTTATGTTGTCCTTGATCCTCGTGGGACAAAAATCAACATCAGGCCATCCGACATCGTAGCCACGGGTGTAAATCCTGGGGGGACCCCCCCCCCCCCCCCAGAATATTCCATTCGTTGAAAAAAAATATATAATAAAAATACACATGCAGAAGTTCAAGCTATACCGTTCACCCAAATTTCAATATCTCTCCCCCCTCACTTTTCATCACTGATTAATTACGCCTGCGATCGTAACCCGAAAAACTAAAAATACCGACAAAGGGCCTGAGGCGACGCGCGTCGCACGGAGACCTGAAACCGGACTACAGTCGTTTGAGGGCGCCCTCGCAATAGCGGTGAGCTGAGCTAGCTAGCTAGCTTGGTGCATGCTGGGCCCGGGCAGGCATGTAGCTCTATGGTTTAATAATCATTACATGTATACCGTGCTGAGCTATCTGTGCAGTAAGTAAGTTCAAATACGGTTGTAGCTCTATGGTTTTACAGAACTAAGTTTGGTCTGAAGTAAACCGAAATGTTGTATCTCGAGATTGAATTTGTTTAGCCTGTTTCAGAGTGCATACATTTGTCCAGTTTGTGTACAAAGTCTAACTATGCGTGTGCTTTTAGCAGACGACAACAAACTCCTACTCTCGATCTCATTAATCATAATAATGTGCACACATTCATTGCACAAAACCTCTTAAAATATAAAAATATTAAAACCTCTTTCCAAATCTCACTTGACTTCCTTTTCCTCTTCTTTAATTTGCCCATTGTATTTCACAGTATAATTGGCGATATCTGTTGCATTGATTTACTTTGTAAAGTTAGATACAGTGGCAGCAGATCAGGGTAGAATACAGAAAGAATGTAACTGTTAGAAAACTTACACTTTTCTATCCAAATATCACAGATTTTCCTTTAATAGATGACAGAGGACAAGTGAGGATAATTTTTCTCCGTCAGCATTTAGAGCCTCAGTCACTTAGCAAATGAAGCATCAAAGGTACTAGAAGTTAGTAGAACATGGGTTGGTCCAGAAAACATTTTCAGTCGGCAAACCTAGAGCTATGGGTTTATCGACTGCAAATGTATCGTGTACTTCTATGCACTGAAGATTTGCCGAGTTAATAGTTGTTTTTACTTTGTAATACATTGTGTTTTACTTATGGAACTGAAACAATGTCAATATTAATGAGGATGCATACATTAATGTGACAGGTCAATTTCTAAATAAATAATGTATTTATTGTATAACATTTTTGTTTTTTAAAAGGAACTAGTGTTTTGGATTTGACTGAGTAAAGGGAATACCTAAGCAATGTTGTATCACGCAGCAAGACAGCACTGCCATCAGTCTTTCCTAAGGACAAGATGGCTGGTTGAAACCCTGAAGAAGTGGCACTTCTCAACAACTAGTGAAGGTTCGTTGCAGGGGAAACACTTTAACCTGCCTTATCATGATGACATCAGACTTCCAACAGGGCATGGAATCGGTGTCCTAATTTAAGATGAACGTAGTGACTGAAAAATACTGGCTCATTTATGCAGCAGCAATATTGCCTTACCATGGGGTTATTATTTTCAGTCACTAAGTTAATCTAAAACTAGCACTCTGATTCCATGCCATGTTGATCGTGACGATATTGTCCCTTTAATGGCTGGCATCAAGAAAAGTCCTTGCCTGATTATAAAAGATGGCAGACGGAAAGATTTAAAAAGAAATTATTTTTATATGAATATAAAAAAAATCAAACAGACGTAAACAGTAACAGCACTAAGATGACGGAGGCTCTGAAATATGTACATTGTCAGGTCTAATCAGATAATATGATCTAAACTTGTCTTTTTTAGCTGGTCATGGGTCCATCCAGAGCCAGTATGATGTGGTGGTGGTCGGTGGAGGACATGCAGGGTGTGAGGCGGCTGCAGCTGCTGCTAGAACAGGAGCCAACACCCTGCTACTCACTCATAAAGTAGAAACTATCGGCAAGTATTGGATATCATGATTACCTCCGTTTATGTGTGAGATGTGGGGGCAGGGGTTGAATCTTACTGGTGGCGGGTAGATGCTCAACAATGGGGAGGAAATTAAGAGGACAGTATGTGCCCCCCCCATCCCATCCCCCCCCCCCCCCCATTTTTAAAAAGGTTTCAATTTAACTTCAAAACTGATAACTATAATTCTAACCAAGTTCACCTCCTTGGAATCCATTGCGCTTCTCACCCCTTTCTGCGGTCTCTGTCACCTCTTTATTTGTTACCAGTTCCTCATTTCTCCTGAAACCCAATCTCTTTCCTTTGTCCATATTTGCCCTTACTCTAGTATTTCTTCAGTCATTGCCGTCTGTTTTATACTCGCATTTCTTTGAATCTGTTTTACCCTGCCTTGATCTACCCAAAGAGAGAACAAATTGTGAATTTATACATTACTTTGTTTTTAATTCATTTTATGAATGGACTTCCATTAACCCTAACCACCCCAAATCCATCAAAATCCTCCATGTGGCCCTTTTTTGGAAAAATTCAGCACTTTTGGAAACTGGTACTTTCACCTCTTCAAATGGGGCAAAATTACTACATGGCAAGAAGTACAGACCATAAGTGCTGAATATGAACGATTAACGAAAATGCATGGGTGCATTTTGAAGATAAGGGCATGTTTCCAAAAGTACGCTGATGGATTTTGGAGGATTCAGGATGGTTCCTAGCCAGAATACCTAGGGGGTTAGGGTTAAAGGGACAATATCGTCACAATCAACAGGGCATGGAATCAGAGTGCTAGTTTTAGATTAACTCAGTGACTGATAAAAATACCCCATGTCATATTACTATAGCTGCTGCATAAATGAGCCAGTAATTTTCAGTCACATGTGTTCATCTTAAACTAGGATGCCGATTCCATGCCCTGTTGAAAGATTGCTCTCTGATCGTGACAATATTTCCCTTCAAAAAAATTAATAATAATCAAATTCCACCAGAAATCTATTTGTTGTAAGAAGTGCATGCAAACATTTGGCTGTATTGGGAAAATATTGATACTCATCAAATGCACGTTTTTCCTCATTAAATTTTGTACATTTTTTCTTCAAATATATGTCTTATAGGAGAGATGTCTTGTAACCCATCCTTTGGGGGTATAGGCAAGGGTCATCTCATGAGGGAGGTAGATGCACTCGATGGACTCTGTGCTAAAATAGCAGGTACTTTGGCCATAATTTAAAAAAATATTGGTAATTGCCATTTAAAAACTAAAAATTAGGTTGGTTAGGTAGATTTTTAAAAAACTTAATACTGCAATTATTGTTTATATCAAATAAGCTGTTCAGCCAGGTGGGGGGAGATCATTTTCTTTTCTGATCAGTGGTAGCTATGGCAGACTTTTGAACATTCATGATTTTTAAGCCCATAATTGTTGAATCTCTAAGACAGTTAAATTATGTTGATTGGTATTAACCCTTTAAACTCAGGCCTGTTTTGGTGAATTTTGTTCTTTGTATAAAATATTCTGCCTTACTTCTCAAAAACCTTATCACATTATATACCATTGGAAAGCTTACATATGGGCCTACATTTTTATCAAAGTTTTGACCCCCACCAACCTTTTTGAAAAAAATGGCGTACAGATGTGTAAGAATTGATTTATTTCATCGGATGCCGGCGTCCGATATTCTACAGGGCTGAGTTTAAAGGGTTAAGCTGTATGTGTGGTCATTAACACTAATCATGCTGAATGCAACAAATGTACAATTCTGATCGATGTTGTTGCATTGAGCAGGGTGTCTAGCCGGTTATTGAAGGGGGTTAGGGCAGCTTCACACTTGGACAACTGATGTCTGTTGTTACATTGAGCAGGGTGTCTAGCCGGTTATTGAAGGGGGTTAGGGCAGCTTCACACTTGGACAACTGATGGATGTTGTTGCATTGAGCAGGGTGTCTAGCCGGTTATTGAAGGGGGTTAGGGCAGCTTCACACTTGGACAACTGATGGATGTTGTTGCATTGAGCAGGGTGTCTAGCCAGTTACTGAAGGGGGTTAGGGCAGCTTCACACTTGGACAACTGATGTCTGTTGTTACATTGAGCAGGGTGTCTAGCTAGCCAGTTATTGAAGGGGGGTTAGGGCAGCTTCGCACTTGGACAACTGATGGATGTTGCATTGAGCAGGGTGTCTAGCTAGCCAGTTATTGAAGGGGGTTAGGGCAGCTTCACACTTGGACAGCTGATGGATGTTGGTGTATTGAGCAGGGTGTCTAGCTAGCCATGCAGTTATTGAAGGGGGTTAGGGCAGCTTCGCACTTGGACAACTGATGGTTGTTGTTGCATTGAGCAGGGTGTCTAGCCGATTATTGAAGGGGGTTAGGGCAGCTTCACACTTGGACAACTGATGGATGTTGCATTGAGCAGGGTGTCTAGCTAGCCAGTTATTGAAGGGGGTTAGGGCAGCTTCACACTTGGACAACTGATGGTTGTTGCATTGAGCAGGGTGTCTGGCAAGTCATTGAAGTGTTAAGGCACAGGAGGAAGAGCTAAACATTACATACTTGTTAAAGCTTGTCAACAATGTTTGTTTTCAGATAAGGCTGGAATTCAATTCAAAGTTTTGAACAGGAGGAAAGGACCGGCTGTTTGGGTAAGGATAAATACTGAAACTACAACTTTAACAATATCAATGAAAATGACTTGAAAGGAACATTACAACCTCAACAGTGCAACTGCGTTAATGGCATCCTAGTCATTTAACAGCAGTCTATGAGTTTCATCCAACCTGAAGTTTCATTCCTTCAAAATGTCTGTGGGAACATTTACTCAAGGGGAACCAATGCCAAGACCAGGGCAATGGAGGCCATGGCATCTGTTGCCTCTGCGGAAATTCCAGGTCTGGTCTTATTATCTCCAGTCATATAAACTAGTTCCAAAATGGGGAACAACATGAAGAAATGAGTCATGTGTTTGAAATAACGTAAGAAATAACTATTTTATGTAATGAGTACCAAGCCAATGTTCTACTTGCAGGGATTACGCGCACAAATTGACAGAGATTTGTACAGGAGTCAAATGCAAGAGGAGATACTGAACACCCCTAATCTCACAGTGAGATCTTCCCAAGTAGAGGATCTCATCATAGGGAATGTTGTGGTAGACAAAGAAGACACCACTGCACAACAGAGGTGCTATGGAGTAATTCTCAGTAAGTTTCAGAACTGAAAACGTACACCTTTACGTGCTTTTTCCAAATGACGTACTAATTAAAAATTGTACAAAACTGAGTAAACGTGTCAAAATGTTCATGGTTGTTTAGGTGACATGACGGTCGATTCTCAGTATTGCTAAGGATGAGCAGGGCTGAAGGCCTCATCTGGATCTATCCATCTGCTCTGTTGACATTGTAGCCCTTTAACAATGAAATTTCACCCACTGTCATGAGGATAGCCACTTTGGTGTCAATTAAGCATAGTGTGTACACTTTATACACATATATGTTATTGTACTACACACACTTGTATTACACACATGATATCTATGAGATATTTATGTTTTCCTGAAAATTTGTGGCAACTTTTTTAATTCAACAGAGGATGGCAGCCGTGTGAACAGCAAAGCAGTGGTTCTGACCACAGGTACGTTCCTCCGAGGTGTAATACAGATTGGAATTGAGGAGTGGGCAGCTGGACGGATTAATGATGAACCCACCATAGGTCTGGCTAAAACACTTGAAGACGCTGGCTTCACTCTTGGAAGGCTTAAAACAGGTACCATTATGTTTGTATTTGAAATATTCCCAGTGAGAGAACACTGGTTTTGACAAACGATATTCGTTCACATCTGGGGTTCATACATGATTATCCAAATTAAATTATTTCATTGTAGAATTTCTCAGTATTTCTCTTATGTAGCCCCACCTTGAGAGCCTTTGGGCAACTTTCATGTATAATTTTACATCTTTTTTAAAGGAAATGGGATATGGGAAATCTGTTTTTAAAATAGGCCATCTTTTTATAGATGTAAGGATTTAACTTGAAATTCAGACATTGTTATGTATTATTATTACGTATTTCATCATATAGGCACACCACCAAGACTTGACGGCCAAACGATTGACTACAGCCAACTGCAGAAACACGCTGGTGATGCCACGCCCATCCCATTCTCTTTCTTGAATGACAGGGTGACAATAAAGGTGTGATATTGAGACATGACTTGAAGTGTTACTCATTCATATTGTGCAGTTGCAATCAGTAGCTCATTGAGTAATTTTTAACATTTGTTTTTATTTAATGAAGGTACTTAACATGATTTGATCTATTTGTTGTATTACTTAGCCTGAAGATCAGGTGATGTGTCACCTGACACATACGATACCAGACATTGGTCCCATTATTCTGGACAATAAGCATCTCAACATACACATTAAAGAAGAGGTCAGCGGCCCAAGGTCAGTGTCATATACATGTATATTTAACTAAGGTTTTTACTGATAAGGAAACTTTGAATAGCTTGAAAAACTTATACTTTTTAGAGTGAACAAAGAAAAATTTACTAGAGAGATTTGAACCTGGGACCTCCGGGTTAATGTACTGGTGCACTGCTTACTGAGCCATCTAGCTATATGTTTGTAATGTAATTTTTTTTTCAGGCTCAATTTTTTGGTATGTGTATTTTCAAATATTGCATTTCTGTTTTCTTTTTTAAGGTATTGTCCATCTATCGAGTCCAAAATATTCAGGTTTGGTGCGGACAGACCTCATCAGATATGGCTGGAACCAGAAGGTTATTCTTTTTCTCTCTTATTCTTTGTGACGGCAGTTTCAATCTGTAAAACATTTTGCATTTTTTATCATGTAAGCTAAAATTATTTCATGTACTTTCCTTTGTGTGTGTCCAAATGTTTCTGTCACATTGTCTTTGTGAAAGATCCTGGCAGTGACAAAATGTAAGGCCACTATAACTTCCATTTGTGCAAATATAGATATTCAAAGAAAAAGCTGTTGAAACACTGTTGAATTGTGCAAACATGATATCAAGTTACTGTTGTTTAGTGATAGTTACTTTTGTCAACAAGGACCACCTGTGTCACCCTGAATTAAAGTAAACTCTGGCCAGGAGCCAAGTTGGCTCATCAGGCCAGTGTATATCTCCAGTTTCATTGGCATGAAATGACTGAGAATATTTCTATTCCCCCTGGATGGGATGCCACTCTATCACAGGTTGCTTCCCTAGCTATATAATTATACTCCTGGGTTGAGAGAAGCAATTACTGTAAAGTATCAAAGACATAAGCACCACAGTCGCAATCCAGATTTGAACCTACATTCTGGCTACTTATCCATCAGAAAACAAATGCAATGCAATTAGCCACTCAGCAATGGCTCAGAAATTGCCGTAAACATTGTGTCACTGCATACCACTTTATTTCTCACTTCTCCCAACGCCTCGAATGCTATATATTTTGGTATTAAATTTTAATGGATACTTTATAAAACGTATTTCCAGGTCTGGACACAGACATTGTATACATGCAAGGTTTTTCAATCACATTACCTGCTGAGCTTCAGGAAACGTGTATACACATGGTGAAAGGATTAACCAACGTTATCATGACAAGACCAGGTAAAGACAACTTACAAATGCAAGTAAGCCAACGGCTGGTATTATTAAGTACAGGTTAGCAATGTATCACGTTCCAAAGTTATGTTTTATGATCAACTGTAAGTAACTAGAACCAAAAGAAATAAATTAACCCTCCTACTACTACTACTACTACAAGGGTCAAAATCAGTCAAAATGTTGATATACTTGCCAAGGTATATCTAGTGCACTTAAAAGTCAAACACTGTCAAACCTTACGTGTAGTAAGTACATTTACAAGTGAAAATGAGTTGACCATTTTTGACTGGTAAAAGCATTGTGTGGTATTGTTCAGGGTGGTCAAAATGACAGTAAAAACCAGTAAAAATGCCCCTGTGTGCACATTTGGGTCAACAGTCAAAACAGGCAGTTGACTGATTTTGACCACTATAGCAACTTCCCACTAAAGTGCAGCTATAGTAGGAGGGTTAATGTGGCATTCTTTGTTGTTTTTAATGGGTTTTTTTTCAACCACCTCTTACATAGGTTAGGTGGGTGCCATCTTCTAATCAACGTTTGAGAATCATGTCTCCAGTTGTACCATCAAAAGTAAACTAAAAGGGAAATCAGTTGAGAGCATTTAAGCTATAAAAAATAAGGACTCCATTGGAATACAATTCTCAATGTTCTTTAGCTTCATCATCAGCTGAACATGAAGCAAATGCAAGACTCGGTTACAACATATAGAAACTCACTCACTCACTCCGTCGACTCTTTGCTGTCGGGCATTGATGATGGCTCGCCAAAAACTTCTGTCTTGCATGCTGGACTCAATTTCACTCAGTGTAAATCCGGTGTCATCTTGGAGTAGATCCACAAATGTTTTAATGGGGCGTCCTCTGGATCTCTTTCCTTGTGTAGGTCTCCATGTGACCAGATCTGACACTGCTCTACCTTTGGCCCGTTTACAATGCCCAGCAAATTGGAATCTCCTTTTTGTGATCTTTGTAGTGACATGTGGAATGTCATCATACAGTTCTCTATTTGTCATGTGTGACTTCCAGATCACATTTAGTGCAGATCTTAGCATTCTAGTGTAGCAACCGTCCAATGCTTTTCTAATTTTCTTTGTTATTGTCCAGGTTTCACAACCATAGAGCAGGACGCTTTCTACTGTGGTTTGGAATAGTTTGACTTTGAGATGCCTGGATAAGGTTGACTTCCATATATTTGTTAGCTTGTTACATGCCTTCCACGCCAGCGCTTTCCTCACTTTGATGTCTTGCTCAGAATTTCTAACCCATGACCCCATATAGAAAACAGTTCCTAATAAAAGAGTATGGCCATTTCTTTTGAAGGGTACGGAGTGGAATATGATTTCATGGATCCAAGACAGATCAAGGCATCACTGGAGACAAAACGACTACAGAATTTATTCTTTGCCGGACAAATCAATGGCACAACTGGCTACGAGGAAGCAGCTGCTCAGGTCTGTAAGCTAACATGCACTTATTGGTTCATTGGGGAATGAAGATAGAAGGGGTAGAGAAGTGGGAAATATGGACACCGCCAAAGTTGTGTAACATGAGGTGTGTATTAACACTAATCATGCTCAGTACAACAAATGTAAAAAGTTGTAAAAATCTTGTTGCTCTCAGCAGAGAACAAAAAAAATAATTTTACTAGCTGGTGGATCTTGTTGCATTCATCAGCAGGGTGTCTGTAAATGCCCATAGGGGTTAGGATTAGTGTATTTTACAACTTCCACAAGTCAGTTTTTCCACAGGGTGTGTTCACTTGGGATATTATGGGGAGAATTTTCTGCTGCCTTCCCCTCTCTGCCCCCACATGCTAAAACTCTACAGCCTGTGTTACAATGACAGAGCCAAACTACTGGGCAATTACTCGCAACGTAACCAGCTTTGAAAAATCAATCAATATCATTACACAGGGAATCATAGCAGGTATCAACGCTGCCTTACTGGTGAGAAATCGACCCGCTTTCACCGTCAGCCGGACTGAGGGTTACATTGGTGTTCTCATCGATGACCTCATTACCCAGGGTACATCAGAGCCATATCGTATGTTCACCAGCCGATCAGAGTTCCGCATGACGCTGAGACCGGACAATGCCGACCAAAGACTCACCCACAGAGGTACATTTGAGGAAATTTATGTCATCCATGAAAAAAAAATTCAGGCTCTTTCTCAAAGGCAGAAAGGAGTCAGGTGTGAAATGAACTCAAAAAGAAAGTTAAAAAAGCAGGTTCTGGTTCTGGGACTGGACAAAGGAGACCGGACAATGCCGACCAAAGAGTCACCCTCAGAGGTACATTTGAGGAAATTTGTTATCTATGAAAAAAAAAAATTCATAGATTATTTTCATAATTTTTTCTTCAAGTGCCGAAGTGTATTTATTCAAATTCATTTGAAATCTTAATTTCTGATAAACCCTGCTTCTTTCTATTATTTTGAAATTACTTATTTTTACAAGGAAAGTAGCCATGTTCTGATTAATAAAGTTAATTCCTTGTCAGATAATAATAATACATGTGATACATATGTAAAAACAAAAAAAACTAAAAACAGGGCGATCTTTACAAGCAAACATTTAAATGCAAAATAGTAGTCATTGGCCTTACATTTCCAACCTAGCAGGTTCTTTCTCAAATGCAAAATAAACAAGATGCATACATAATCACAAGAGTGAGCAGAAGTTTGTCAAGTGTGAAATGAATGCAAGAGGAAAAGGTAGATTCAGGTTCTGGTCTTGGGACCGTACAAATGAGGGATTGAACATGAATAGATAGAGGTATATACAAGGAGTTTTTATCTGGAAGTAAAACAACACCGACAAATAGATCAACAAGCAAAACAAATGAAAAATTAGTCATTCCCATCCTGTATGTTGACAACATGGGTGTGAATGGTGTGGATATGCCTGATCCATCTTTGGTGAGATGGACCGATTCCTTGCAGTTACCAAGCAACTCATTGCCCTGTAAAATCATGTCAGAAATGTGATTGATTGGGTAGAACGTATGGCTTTTGACTTTTAAATGAGTTTTGTAAACTCAAAACAACATTTCCATTGGCAGGATATGAAGCTGGCTGTGTGAGTGAAAACAGATATTACAAAACAAGAGCCCTAGCTGACGAACTAACCAACGGGATGGAACTTCTACAATCCATCAGGCTGTCCCGCTCCAAGTGGATACGAGGGATGGATCAACTGGGAATAGAAACTGCACTCACAGACACAAACCCGGATAAAATTAGGTGAGCTATCAGCTCTGTGCATGACCCATTGAGGACGTGCTGTTCAAAATTGATTGAGAGCTTATATGTTGTGTCACTTGTTGTTAGATAACCATATTCCATGTCAATTGTAGCATACTTTTACTGAGCAATAAAATGCTTGTATATTGTAATGTGTTTTTAATAGCGATATCGGACCATTAAGAAGAGGACATATTCTTGACATGGTTAGTGTCCATATTCCCACTTCCCATTTGAATCAGGGATGCAACAAACTGATGGTTAAGCGAAACATTTGCTGACACTTTTGAGATGACACACACGCCTTCCTATATAATGTACATGATGCTGTGTTGACCTTCACAGCCTGCCCTCCTCGCTTAATTTTGCCATAACTTGGAAACTCATCCTGAAAATATGCCCTTTTGTGTTATTTTAAGGAAGACATTCTTAATGCATGAATTCATTTTTATTTGTTTTGTATGAAAGTCTCTAAAAAGGCCACTGCTGCAAACTAGAAATAAACAATACAAGTCACAGAGAAGATAATAAATAACTAACCAATTTGGCATTGTTGCAATCCATAGTGCACTGGAGATGCTACAATACCAGAACGTAACCATTGACCATCTGGCAGAGGTTGAACCTCATCTCAAGATGCTAGCTGAAGATGAGAATGTAGCTATGAGGTTAAAGATTGAAGGTAGGAATACAGAAAAATTTACATGTTTTTAAATTTTGGGTTATGTAACCCCATGTTTTCATTATTAAACCTGCAGTTGTTTGGGTTTACATTGAACATTGATAACTTCCTTTGAAATGAGTTATTTCACAAAATTGTTGTTAGAAGCATCGGTTTAACAGTAAAAAGAAAAGGGAAAAAAAAGCTACAATAATTTATGACAGGACCCACCATAAATTAATTTCTGGACATATTTGCTGTAAAAACCACACTTCTCATGATTATTTTGAGAAAGCATTTCGTCGCGTGCCCAGTAAAAGGATATAATCTGTCTTACGATTTGTTTTCGCTGTACCTCAAGTAAAGTAGCAATGTTCCGATAAAATACAAGATTACTGGAAATTGCATTAAAAATAGCGACAAACATAGATGATACATCTTTAAGCTGACAGTGTACTGAAAAACAACAACATTGGCTGTCTGCATCATAAGGTACTAGAGCATGCAAGTTAGAGCATGCAAGTCAATGCAAGCATGCCACCACCGACTTGTCTAGATATGGATACTAAATGTTTTCAATCAATTGATTTGAACTTGCGATCAACTTCTGAATGTTATAATTTGTTTTTGTCAATCTGCAGGTATCTATGCCCCATTGCAACATCTGCAGCAGGGTGACATTGACCAGGTCAAGCGTGATGAGTCACTGGTACTCCCGGCTGATATGGATTATGAGAAGTGGGTGGTTACTGACTCCCCTGCAAATAATGTTTGTTTCCGTGGTAACCCACCATCAAGCTCCAAGAGGCTTATATGGTTGACCTCATATTTAGATGTTTGCTCATTTTCAAAAAATGAAATTTAAATTTTACGTGAAAGAATACTTGAAACATCCTGGGATGAGGTGTTCCAGTTTTAGAGATAAAAGTAAAATTGCACGTGTATTTGCAATTTTTAACAATAATATTTCCATTTTTCAACAAAATGTGCTGACTGACGGAGCTGAAACTGCCACATTATATAACCTTAAACCAATAGTGCCTGTCTGGGGTTTTATGTATTGTGGCTTAAATTAAGTTGGTCTATAATTATTATTTTGTTGTTGCAGCATGAACATGTCCAACGAAGCAAAAGCAAAACTGTCTGCAGTACGACCACAAACGGTAAAGATCAAATTCTTCTTGGAAAGGATAAAACAAATTATTGTTTCATTATTTACACCTATATGTACAGATATGTGGTTTGCAAATCTTTAAGATTCTAGATAGAGAGGCAGATCTGAGGATACTGTTGGAATACAACATCGTGTTTAAAAGAGTAATTGGGGGCTCAACAAACATCTGTAATTTGAGACTGAACATTGCTTCATTTGCTGCATTCATGGGATTTTACAGCAATAGGTTAGTTCCCTGTAGGGGGGGTAGTCTTGTTATATCACTAATCCCTCTGACCACTATCTCTTCCCGTTTGCCAGATCGGAGCGGCCAGTCGTATCCAAGGAATGACTCCAGCAGCACTGGTTCAGTTGCTCTACCATGTCAAAAGAAAAGGAAGACGGACCACTGTGGCATGATAACCCCCAAGAAAGTGGGGTTGAAGATGGAGAGTGGCAAGCAGGTGGATGACTGTGAGTCAAACCTTTGCTTGAGAAGACTTTTGCAATTCTTGGCAACATGCAACCAGATATAATCCCCATTCTGCAGATGAAACGAATAAGAGAGGTGGATTCTATGGGACATCGCTCTGACTAAAGATGGAGTTTTCATCTACCTATTCATGAGGATTTTAACCAAATACAAGAAAAGCCTCATCTGGCACTGTATGAAACAATTACAAAGAACTTCAAGGTCCAGCTACAAAGACGAGATTACAGCCGTCTCAAGTTGATAAAATGTAGATTTATTTATATTCTGATAATCCTATTTAATAAGCTTTAAGTATACAAATGCAATCCCCCAAATGCTTTTCAACTTATTGACATAATGCAAGTATCTACACAGACCATCTTGAACAATTCTGCATTGTTCAGGCCAACGTAACAAAATACATATTTTGTACAAATCATAAAATAAAATGGTTAAGTTTTATACAATAATACATGTGTGTGAGTGAGTGTTATATCCTGTAGAGTAACATGATTGAGTAAACAGCACCAGTAATTTATCTTTGTATTGTACAACATGATTCTTGAAACAAAACCATTGCTCCCCGACACCACAACGCCCATAATTTATCTTCCCATCAGATTTGGAAATACATCAACGTATTTCAAGCATTTTCCTAAGATGCAAACACAGTGAAAACGGGGTTTTCAAATTGATAAGTATATCATTACTGACTGACTTGCGGTCTCTAAACATGAACTTACCCATTTCTTTGTTTTTCCAAAAGAATTCATAATTTCAAAATGTTGAAAACAGGCATGATATTCTTCCTACTTTTGTAGGAAATCCTACCTTTTGATTTTGAAAATCCTACCGTGAAATCGGGTTCCGACTAACTTCAGACCATGGAAACTTTCCTTGTAAATACCAAGATAAAAAGCAGTTTCCTTGCTATACAGGTAAACCACTATAGGCTAGTATATGCCTAATGATAATGGCAAACATTTTTCCTACCTTGTCACTTTCTCATAATATCATCCCTGTGAAAATTAAACCAGTATGGGCATTTCTGAATGAGAATTAAAGTTTGGGAACAGACGTCACAATCAACTCTTGTTCCCTACAAATGTTCTCTTAAGGCATCTTCAAGATAAATTACCTTCATAAATCTGCATGCATATATGTATTTTTCAACACCATTCATTAACATGACTTAATATACAGTGTATGATGAATATTGAGATAAATATAACATCAACAGAACAACAACCCATGCAGATTAGCATTTCAGAATTAATTACTTAAATTTCAATCATACAAATCACACAAAAATCCTGAACGCATACAAATACAATTTACCACAAAGATCTATAATAGATCTATGCAGCTCATGTAAAATAACAATCATGTAAAACAACCATCTTTTCTGCCGTGTATTAAGTGGCATCCCAGTCCAGATTAGCATTCCAGAATTAATGACTTAAATCACAAAAAACTTCTCAATGCATACAAATACAATTCACCACTCAGTTCTATGTAGCTCATGTAAAATAACCATCTTTCCTGCTGTGTAAGTAAGTGGAATCCCAGTCCACATTAGTTTCATATTATCTGAACACCTTAGTAAATATCAATCTCATTTAAAGTACCCATTACTTCCTGAATTTGAAGCCAAACATGGAAGATTTTTGCATAATGTAACATCATTTTTTTTAGATTTGGGACTCGATTTGTGACAATGTGGCCCCTATGCTTGTGCTATCATGCATAATGCATGAGATTTGTCATTTCTACATTACCTATTGACATTATTGACTATTAAAACACCATGGCAGTCATCACTAATAAGTGGTAAGGACCACTATTGAGTGGGTTTTCACTTTTCATAAAAATATATCGCAAAGAAAGAATTATGGTTAACCTGATACGTTAATGGAGTGCCATTGCCGAGTGGTTCTGCATCAAACTTGTGGTCTAATGTCAGTCATCCGAATATGGGTTCGATTCCTGGCCAAGACCATATTGCTTGTCAGTTTCTATGAGGGTTAGACTGGGAACTGCGTTCAATTAACTATTGATAAATGTGATTTGAAGCTTTGCATGATGGATTGGATAAGACAGGTTTATGGGTAACACCATGTGTAATAATCTCTTCTTGGAAGAAGTGTTTAGTTCTGAAAAGAACTGCTTGAGAGGATAGAACTCTAGAGGAAAGTTCTCTAATGAGAACTATTCTTTTCAGAACCACACCACTTCTCCAAGAAGTAATTAGTACACATGGTGTAAAACCAATCTGTCTTGTAAACCACTGAGCGCTATGGCAACTGAATACTCCTCAGAAGCTGAGAGCATTAATAGAATGATCTTCATCGAGTCCAACTGCAATGGACTTGGACTGCACTGTTTTCAAAAGCCACTTTTGAAAATACACTTCCTCCACGAAAAAAAACCCAGTTTAACTCCCTAGGCCCATTTGCTTACACATAACCTGAATCCTCCAAAATCCTCCAGTAGTAAAGCAAGCACATGACATGTATGCACAAGTGTGTTTCTAATCTGTGATGCATGTACATGGCCAGGGACCCTCCCTGCATGCATGGAGCAATAAACAGTGTCCACTGACCCAAGCACTGACCTTGTAATCACTACAACAAACATGGATGTACATGTACCATGGAAAGGCAAGTATGCCTAATAACCTCAATCCTCCAAAATCCTTCACTTTAGCAAAGAGGATTTTGGGGGATTTGGGAAGGTTAGGGTTAACAAAAATGTGCAATAAATCTTGAAATGGTAATGTAATGCACCGTAAAATATTCTGGCTACTTCAAACAGTCCCCAAATCTGATCCATTCTGAAATAATACTGGTAGATAAAGATGTAATCAATGAATGTTCACATGCTGATAACAATGCTTAATAATTTGTTAAATATACATGATGAGGTTACAATACCACACATATGGTACATTGCTTAATTGGCAGGCAAATAGACACAGCTCAACCTTAAAAACACAAGTACAGTCTTTGTAATTTTCCCCAAAAATATCACTGATTGAAAGAGAATACATGGAAAATTAGAGGCGGATTCAGGGCGGCAGAATAAAGGAGGGAAAAATTTACAAGGCAAAATTTTTCAAAAATCCTAGCCCATTTCTGTTTTAGCCCATTAGTAATTGTCAATAATCTTCACATTTTCATTACATTCAAATCTTGATTATTTTTTTAAAGAAATAATTGTAAACTGATACATTATTCAAGAAAAGGTAAGTTGAATATAAAGCATGAAATTCATAAAAATTGAAATGGCAAAAATGCTCATTAAAAGGATGATACAACATTAGATATCAATTTACATTGTAATTATCAAATGAACAAATTATTTTCTAAAAGCATTCTTGGTTTAAGGTTTGTACAGGTATCAATCATCCTGTGAAATTTTTTTGTCTGAAAATCTTTCAAAAACCGGGGAAAAAAAGATTTTTATTTTTTTACCATTGTCTTAAAACGTGGTTAAATTAATAATTACCTGAAAACTAAAGGGTGTAAATATACGTACATGTACGTACGTAACCAAATACCGACGTACTCTAATGCACACAATTTTTCAAGTGTTATTGTATCAACATGAATTATTCCCATTTCCACTCCATGATAACCATCTTATACACGTAATTCTGATTATCTTGGAGAGATTTCTGAACGAGCTGATCAACTATCATTTGTTGACGGCTAGATTTGCATTTACAGTGATTATTCAAGCAGTGGTGGGTCTAGCGACAGGTCATGCACACTTGTTTGAATAGCTATCCATGTAAAATTATCATACATTTGTTTTTGTGCCCACCGCTTTTTTGGCAGTGTGCCCACCACTTCTTTTGGCAGTGTGTCCCCTTTTATCCATGTGCCTCTCTTTTTGCTACCCTTGATTCGCCCCTGAAATTCAGCCCCCTCACAGAATCTTCTATAAAGTCTCCACCTTCACTGACATAATTCACCAGGTCATTAGCCTTGATGACAGGAACTTCTCGTTCATACATGCACATGTGTTATTTTGATATGTACATGTTGATTCTAAGTGTGACTGTTCATTCTCTAATTTTTTTATGCTGGATTTGTTCAGTCTTTATGTACACAATGCGTGACTTAAATTGACTTTGACATTTTGGCAGTTCTTTAAATCAAACAAATTATAAAAAGCATTGACCTTCCACTAAACAACACCATACAACTCAGCAGAACGGAATTAAGAATGGATTAAGGCTTACTTGTGAAAATAAATTACTTCCTTCATGTGGGTCTTTTGAAGTTCTAAGTCTATTGTGTTGTTTGTGTGTGTGTATGTGTGTGAAGTTGAAATTATGTTTAAAGTACACTTAAGGACACACAATCTTTTATTTTAAAAAGAAAAGTTGTTGTAATGGCTCTGGTAAACTTTGATTAAATATGCATATTTGTCAGTCCAGTTTGTGGAGTGTCATGGCTGAGCAGGTCAGCGCACCAATTCTGGTGGCTGAGTCATCAGAATGTGGGCCGTTTGAAGATTAGCCAAGCCGGTCATGATGCTTTTGTTTTTGAGCGAGACACTTAGCTACAATGGCTTCTCTCCACCCAGGAGTACAATGGGTACCTTTGAGGGTTGAGGTTATTATTGTAAATGATTAGCTACATGTGTGCTGAACTGCTGGCTGGGGTTGCATACTCTGATGGAGTTGAGATGGTTTCAGGAATGCCATTAACCTGATGACCGGGGGTGATAATAATATCAGGTGGTTTGATGGCTAGCAAAATGCTCCTAATAAATGCCACTTACTATAATTATTATTAAAACCAGAATGATCTCTGTGTCAAATCAGTGATAATTATTAGTAGTCATATGAATGCAACTTAATTCAAAATATATTTTTTTTTAAATCCATAAATTAGTAAACCAAATTTTTAAGTCTCAAATCACAGTTGCAAGGAAAAAAAATTCACATGAACAACCTTAATGATACAGCAGCAAGCAGACATTCTGGGACTACCCTCCCCCCCCCCAAAAAAAATCATCAGACATTTACATGTAGCTGTCCATTGGATAACCCCTCCAATACTGTCGCCATGAGCGAGGCACCTTACACAGCCTTGAATGGGACCCGGACCATTTATTGTCATGGAGAGATGTGGTACAACCAGGTGAGTCCTCCTCACTAGCGAAACAGCACGTCCAATAGTGCCTCCCTATCTCCCCATTTTTGTAGTAAATCTTGGGATGCCAGCGACACAAGGAGACGTCGCCCCTCGGGTCACGGATCTTGCCACACTGCATGCAGGGGTCCTCCCTATACAGGGACTCCTCAGCCCACTTCGAGTCAGAGCTCTTGATGTCAAACTTCTCAATGAGCCATTTGAAGTCCTTGCAGGCACATTTGAGTGAAGCCAGATCTTTCGTGGGTAGATTGCGAAAGATCTGAGCCACGATGTAGTCAGGGAGCCGCCCCAGGGGATAATCCTGCTTCACCTCCCCGAATTCATTGAGTTCCACATCGCTCTCATCGCTGTCACTGTCCTCCCCATCCGACAAAACAAGGGGTGACTGTAGGATGAGGTAGCGCAAGTGGCTAACCTTGTCGGGGTCAACATATTTTTTCTGTCTGGGGCGCTTGTTTGGCTTTAAAAGAGATACCTCAGTCTCATTTTGTTGGACAGCTTGTGGGCTAAATTCCTTTGATGGGGTGCTGTCATCTGGTACGGGAGACGCTGTTGTCTGGTTGGTATTTGAGACATTGGTAGAAGCACCTTGGATGTTGCCTGGTACAAGTACCTCTTCGGATCTTCTGTCTGTACTCACGAAAGGCATTGGTTTCTGGCTGCTTGCTGCTATGGGAGATGGTGGCTGTCTGCGAATCCAGTCTAATAGAAGGTTCACCCGTGAAAGGAACAAGGCCTGATCAACATTGAGTCTCTCATCATCACCTTCCCCTGCCCCCCTTTTGTGCTGCTCATCTATCAAAGCAGAGAGATGTCTAGAGAAGGCAATTTTGTCTCCACTTAGGCCCAGAGGAACGGCATGAAGGGAAGCCACATCTGATGTTGGCAACCCACCGCATGCTCCCAAGGACAAAGACAAATTGGAAACTGGGTTTGATTTCAGCACCACTGCTATAGAGTCTGATGAATCAGACAGTTCACTTGCACTCGAAACTGACAGTGAATCATCCGTGTCTCGGTTAGAGCCAGTTTCTCTGGATTCTTCTGTTCCTTCATGCAACAGCACGAGAAACTCGGTGGAAGAGGAAGACTTCAAATTGTGAGCACCAGAAAGGGGCGGCGTAATTTCTGTTTCTTCAGGTTTGGTTTCCTGCAATGCTTCCGTGTCTATGCCCACTTCAGGGAGATTTTCCTTACTGGAACTAGACGATGGAGTAACACTGGAACCTGTGCTATAATCTGTGCCATGATTAGCTTCACTCAAATTTAGACTGGTTTTAATTTCTGCACTTTGATCCAAGTTAGAAAATGTTATTCCGCTGGCTATTTGTGACTCTTCATCACTGCTGCTGCTGTAGCAATCACTCAAACAGGGACTGCAGCCCTCCGTGAGTAGCCCTGTGGCTAAACCATCAACAAGGGATGCATTAGGTAATACTGCTGAGTTCACTCCACTTTCTCCAAGCTGCTGGCTGCAGCGTTGACTATAAATGTCAGTATCGACAGATATGCTAGCCTGAAGTATCTCACCAAGCAAAGGTTGAATTGGGTCGGAATTGTTTAAGTTAATGTCTGATTGGCAGTGTTTAGTTGTTGGGGTAGTCACACACTCTGGCAGATCAGGTCTATTGCACTGGACATCAAGGATCTCTTTCTCTGAAGACAATCCTTCAGTTGCGGGGATTGTGTCTTTCAAACTCCTAGTTCCTGTACTCAATGCTGAGGATTGTACAGGACCTTTCTGGGGAGGACAGTCTGGGGAGAAACCATGTGAAAAGTCTCCTGAATTACCAACTGTTGTGACAGAAAGTACAAGTGCTTTCATTTCTACTTTATCGTCTGCTTGCTCTGAGTTGGAATCGGATGAGTTGTCGTGCAAGGGTTCCAACACAAAAGCATTGCCGAGGATTGAAGTCTCCTGGTCTCTGAAATTTCGACCTATGAAAGAGTTCTCTTGGAGGCAAGAAGTAGTGACAGAGCTCAGATCTGAATGAACACATTCTGACATTGTGTCACTACTTTCGGCATTCATGCTGCAGTCAATTTTGTTTCCCTCACAAGATTCAGACTTTGTCTGATCTTTACTAAGAGGACAACTGCAGTCACAGTTAGAAGGGGTCTTCTCAGGATCAACAAGTTCATTAAGAATTGATTCAATTGAGTTGTCTTCCATGGGAAGTTGTTCAGAGCCTTTTTGTTTTTCCCGTTCAGGGCTTGCTCTTTCTTGCACAGGATGAGCTGTTTGAGAGATCTCAATTGATGAGTGTCTCTCTTGATTTTTTGGCGGAGAGTTAATTAAGCATTCCACTGTCGTGCTGTCAGCATTAGGTCCAGAGGTGGCTTTATCTGCAACATGATCTTGTGTTGCAACTCTCAATTCACAAACACAATCTACTTTGATTCCTTCAGACTTGGACAAGGCTTCTGTTGTGCAAGAGGTGACTTGAGGCGAAGAGACAACATTTTGTCCATCTGAATTTCTGATATCAGATCTTGGGGAGTCTGTTGAACCCTTAATGATGCATACCTCACTAAAAGTCCTGCTATTTGAGTCAAGCTTCAGCAAATCACTATGCAGAATTGCAGGTGAAGAATTCCTAGAGTTCTTGACGACGACCTTTTCATCGATTGAGTTTTTCCTTGACATGGCTGGACTGCTGTGCACACTGCCTTTCTTCAAGTTAGTTTTGCCCTTAAGCTTCCACCTTCCTGGGGAAGAACTACGGCTGTTTGGTGTGGTTTGCTTTTCAAACTGCCGGATTCTTTCGAGCACAGGAATATGTGGGAACTCATCGGATATCTCCCAAGGAAGCTGGCCCTCATGTGGGTTAATATTGAAAGTATTCTTTTCATCCAGGGTTTTCCACGGAGCATCTGTGGAAATTCCATCCACCTGCTGGTCTTCTGCTATTTTGGAAACACTCAATGAATCACCAGAGTCAACTTGTGATGAACCAGAGTTAGATGACTCAGCACATGATTTGAGTTTATCCCCTCTCTGATAGAGCACGGGGGCGAGAGGAAGAGACATTTTACGAGGTGGTTGAGGCTTTACGAGAGCAATGTTCATGGAGGACACAAAAGTCCTTTTGGACAACCGGTTGACCCTTCCTTGGAGCTGATCACATGACTTACACAGCTCATGCTGACTGGTTGATGAAGGCTTACGCTCTATGTTTGCATTCTTGGTGAGTTGCACTGAAGACACTGATTTATATAGTGTCCCACTTGCTGAACGGCGTGCCTTTAGCTTTGGGGGACGCTGTATGGCTCCCTCTGTGTAACACCGGATCCTTGTGGCACAAATGCCAGGCTCAATCGGAAGATCTTCCATGACTTGGACGAGCATCAACACATCAGATGGTCACATTGATAATAGAATCTGATCAGTCTGACCAAGGATGACACTGGTCAGGTTGATCCAGGGTTGCCTGGAGTATGGTACCTGCATTGTGATATAGAAAAAAAAGGAAAGGTTTAATTCAACCCTTCAACACTACTGGTCACTCTACACAATCTTGCTATAAAATTAAGTGCTGAAAAAATATTTTTAGTTTTCATACACATAAACAAAAATCAGACCTTGTGTCTGGCTCAACTGTCACTGATACTAATACCATAATTTCATTGTTAGCACATTTCAAATACGCAGGAAGAAAACTAATAAATCCATGCACATTACCAGTAAAGTGACTTTAGTACCACTAAATTTAATTTGAATCTCCCAATACACGTTTTTTTTTACAGCTTGTCACTATCAAAAATCTAAATATGAAAGTCTCCATACTGTTATCCTTCACTGACTCTATACTCTAAAACCTAAATAGTTATGGCAGCTTTATTTAAGTCTACATATTTTAGATGAATTAACCCTCCTATGCCCAGGCTGAAATTTGGCCCAGTAAGCACCGCACCCACAGACAGTCACTTGAGTATTTTTGGTTGCATTGCCAATTGTTCACACATGTGTATTTTTTTCTCTATGAGTGCTGGAGTTAGTGGCAAAGTCAAACACACTTGTGTATGTCTACATAAGTTATATGCAGAGTCACACAGAGCTGTGTATGTACTGCAGACTCATATACAGTTGAGTGGTTTTGGTTTGACCTCCTACCATAGCCACATGTCCTTGCATTTATTTGAGTGCACTGCACAAAGTCAATGGGTTGGGAGTTACATACAAATTTTGAGTGTCTTTGATTGTTAAACCTACATGTCTCGGAGGGTTAACCCTCCTATGCCCAGGCTGAAATTTGGCCCAGTCAGCACGGCACTCACAGACAGTCACTTGAGTATTTTGGGGTGCATTGCCAAATTGGTAGGTCAAACCACAGAGTCACACAGAGCTGTGTATGAGTGCACTGCACAAAGTCAATGGGTTGGGAGTTACATACAAATTTTGAGTGTCTTTGGGTTTGACCTCCTATCACACAGCTACATGTGTTTGCATGTATTTGAGCGCACTGCACAAAGTCAATAGGTTAAGAGAGACATACAAATTTTGAGTGTCTTTGAGTGTTAAACCTATAGGAGGGTTAATTAACCCTAACCCTCCAGGGTATTTTGGCTAGAAACCCTGCCAGACGCATCAGATTGCATCGTTTGTCAAAGTGACTTGGCTGCAGAGTGCAGCAAGATCCATCCAGTCACAAATCTCAAGGCCGAACTGCCTCAGAGTCTGTGGTCACCAAACGCAGCAGGATACAACTCTGGCATTGTTCAATGGGACCAGCTCTCAATAGCCTCAGACTTGGCTGCTTATGCACTGGTGTTGACAGCTGAATGCATCAAAGTGCACCAGACTTTTCCACCTGATGCACTGTGCTGTGTCTGGCAGGGTTAGGGTTAATATAAAATGTATGGTAGTTAAGCTTGGGCGATATCATTTTTTTTCATCCACAATATGTCATCAAACATACATGTATGTCACGATTTTCGATAGTATCATGATTATTTTTTTAATTCACACATGACTGCTTTAGAGCCCACAACCACCTGTATGAATTCAATTCCCAACGCTTAATCCATCTGAATAGATTTCTTTGAGTGGCAGTGACTGGTCTGGACCCTGTATGGTGGCTCCTTTGTGATCTGACAGTCGGCTAACTACTGATGTAGTTTGCTTTTGTTTCTCACTTTTGAAAGCTTGAAAAGCCTGGCCTAATTTTATTTCCATGGAATATCTGAATCGACTCACGATATATTTTTTAAATCGTGATTTGCCGATATCACTTTGAAAAAGTTCACGATATTTAAAATTATCGTATTATCGTCCCAAGCTTAACGGAAGCTGATTGATGGTACTAAGCATCTGTAGCTTGTAATCTTATTAGCCATTAACCCTCCTACTACTACAAGGGTCAAAATCAGTCAAAATGTTGATATACTTGCCAAGGTATATCTAGTGCACTTAAAAGTCAAACACTGTCAAACCTTACGTGTAGTAAGTACATTTACAGGTCAAAATGAGTCGACTGTTTTTGACTGTTACAAGCATTGTCTGGTATTGTTCAGGGTGGTCAAAATGACAGTAAAACCAGTCAGAAATGTCCCTGTGTGCACATTTGGGTCAACAGTCAAAACAGGCAGTTGACTGATTTTGACCTCTATAGCAACTTCCCACTAAAGTGCAGCTATAGTAGGAGGGTTAATTTTATTATATAGTGTTCATGAAGTATTAATTCATTTACACGTAAATCTGGTTACATTTCCACAGGCATGTTAATATGCCTTTTGTGTACACTCCATCACTCTTTCATATTTGTGTCTTAATTATAAATACATGTATCATAATTTTGTATTACAAGAGTGAAAAAATAAACATTGAACTTTGTATATGGATTCAAAGCATGGAGCTAAAAAACCTCTAAGACACAGCTCTAAGACACAGCCTACAAGGATGCTTTTGATATGACATTAGCAGAATGATCACTGAATTGAAATGGATTAAAAACACTATGCAACACGTCCATGTGCTACGATAATGTACAAAACAATTGCTGTTGTTTTTTTTTACATTGTGGTGAAAACAGTGAGATCGAATGACCCTTTTCCCCCCAATTAAAAAATATTTTGGAGAAATAAAATACAAAGAGTGTTTCGTCACTTCTATCAATCTAACACAAGAAGATATCTATTTCAGCAAACCTTTAAAGTACAGTTGTTCCCAGGTATGTGGGCCACCCATGGGGGCCAGTGACAAGTTGCCACCAAAGACAGGTGACCAGGCTAAAAAGTCAGAAGGACACACAAGGGCTGGTCATATTAGATGTGACAGATGACCCTAATAACCTGCCAACTATTTCACATCACTGATTGACAGCAGATATAAGCATACATGTATTCTACCTGGGCCCAATTTCATAGAGCCACTTAACAGCTGAATATTTGCTTACTGTACGTTTTTCATTTCATCGCGCTGCTAACCGTTAAGCATAGACAAAGGCACGCTTACTTGCCGGCCATTATTGCCAGCAAATGAGTGACACAACAATAGAAATCCATGGTGAACGTGCACGCGCCACTCTGAATATTCTTGTTAACCTGTGAAATATGCTTATGCTTAAATTTTCGTGCTATAGTTAGCACGAAAATTTGCTTACCAGTAAGCGGCCAATTTCATCGAGTTGCTAAGCAGAAAATATTGCTGAGCAAATTTATCCGCTTAGCAGAATTGAGCTGGGGACCGGCTAGAAGCAATATGACATAAAACACAATAAAGGGGGCCACTTTCCTACCGTCACGTTAGCAGTTTTTCTAATGGTTGTAATTTTTTTTTAATATCTGAAACCACCCAAAAAGAATTTCAACATTTGAATAGACATGCATGTCGTTTCGGTTTGCGGTAACACCATGTGTTTATCTCAACTAACGTGAAGCTGAGGTACAGGTTCTGAAAAGAACCGTATCGTACAACTCGTATCTCAACCTTCGTTAAGTGAGAAAGGTTCAAGGGAGAACCAATTTCGGGCAACTCGTTTTTTCTCTACTGTCGCTAAGTGAGAAATATGGTTCAGGGAGAACCATGGGGACTTCACAGGTTAATATGGTTCAGGGAGAACCATGGGGACTTCACGGGTTATTCTCAACGTTTCGATTAGCCTGCTCTAATCTTCTTCAGGAGAATGAAGAGGTTTGCCGATGCAACTCCTTAAGTAGTATTTGCTGGGATTATGTGTAGAATGGGAAGTGTTCCGATTGGTGCTACTGTTGTGTGATGTGTTGTGATTGGTTGCCACCGTGGCATTGTTCTTGTTGTGTGTGTTTCCTGCTGTGTGTGAGTTGCCTGCTCGCTGAGGCGTATCAGTTGACAGTGGGGTGTGGGTGTTGGTGGATGGTAGGATTGAATGCCAAATGTTGCTGATGAAATAGCCGATGTCCTGGGGGACAGTGTCATGTTTATGAATCTCAATAGCCTCTCTGATACGACGGGTGTACCAGTGCTTTTCCGGGGCTATGATCTTTGCATTCTGCCAGTCAATGATATGGTCCAAATCGGTGGAGTGTTTGATGATCGCAGATTTGTCACATTCCCCTCTGCGGCCGTGTGCCTTGTGTTCCTTGAGCCTGGTCGTAAGGTCTCTGCCGGTCTCGCCAATGTACACTTTCCCACAAGTGCAAGGAATTTGGTAAACCCCAGCTTGACGGCTGGGATCATGTCTGTCCTTGTGGGTGTGTAACTTCGTTTCCAGCTTGTTTCGAGTCCGGTAGTAGACCTTAATGTCAGCTTCCCTCAGGATACGCTGAATCTTGTGTGAAGTGTGGCCGATGTACGGTAGCACGGCAATGGGTTTTTCGGTTGCGTCAGAGGATCGTGGAGCGTTCCTATTCGGGAGGAACTTAAGCTTATCAGGTCTGTACCCATTGTCTCTTAACACGGCGTTAAGATGTTTCAACTCGGATGGCAAGTGCTCTTTATCACTGATAGTGTGTGCCCTTCGAAGTAGGGTGCGATTCACGGAGGATTTCACGGATGGTGGGTGGAACGACCGGGCATTTAGGTAGCGGTCATATTTCTCACTTAGCGACAGTAGAGAAAAAACGAGTTGCCCGAAATTGGTTCTCCCTTGAACCTTTCTCACTTAACGAAGGTTGAGATACGAGTTGTACGATACGGTTCTTTTCAGAACCTGTACCTCAGCTTCACGTTAGTTGAGATAAACACATGGTGTTACCGCAAACCGAAACGATATCGATATTCCACCATGCAAAGCCTCAAAACTTATAGACATGCATGCTTATCTTAAAGATAATTTGAATTGATTATTACTATTATTTTTTTAATTACCTTAAAATTTCCATCAACAAATGGACGGAAAAGTGAGGTAACTTTTTCCGTCCAATTTTTATGGAAATTTGAGGGTAAAAAAATAAATTAATAAATTAACAAATTAAATAAATCAACACAAATCAGTTCTAGTATAAGCCTGCATGTCCATTCACATGTTGAAACACTTTTTGGTCGGTTTCAGGTACTTAAAAATAAATAACAACCATTGGAAAAACTGCTAACGTGGCGGATGCAAAGTGGCCCCCTTTATTGTGTTTTATGTCATATACATTACATGACAATTCGGTTGGTAACATATTTTTGCTAAGCACAAATATTCTGTGCTCAGCAAATTTGTGTGCTTAGCAGCTCTATGAAATTGGGCCCAGTTAGCCAGTAAATCAGGAGGAGTGTGTGTCACTCCACAATTTTTTCAACTCATTCATTTTTCATTACATGTATACAGGCCGGTGAGTAAGGCATGCCCTCTCTGTGCTAAGTGGTTAACTTCTCAATGAAATGGAAAATGTCCTAGCCAAAATCTTTTACATGAAAGAATGACACAAATACAGGTAACTACATAAAAACATAGCACAAACCTTAAAAATGAAATGTGAGAATTTGTCATCCAAAGTTCTTCTGTCCATTAATAATTGATTCTTGGTATGCATTGAGTTGACACAAACCTGAAATAAAAAAATTAAAAAAATTGTTAGGCATGAGGCATTGTATGATAACTCAGAGGAGACTCAAGTGCACATCCCTGTGAAGAACAGAGTGAAAAAAAATGAGATCACAATATTAATAAACGTATAAAACCTTTTAGAAACCAGTTGTCATCAGTCTCCTGATGACGGCTAGAGTAGACTAGTCGAAACGTTGAGAACAAACCAACCGGCTCTTCTCAGAGCCATCACTTCTTCCAAGAAGAGTGGTGCTCAAGGCGCATTATATCATTACCCCTGCTCATAAGGCTCATAAGGCTCATAAATCATTCCTGAAACCATCTCAGCTCCCTGGGGAGTATACAGCTCAATTGCTGCCATTACAGCGCATATAGGGCTAATCAACCAACTCTGCCCTCACAGGTACCCATTTAACCCCTGGGTGGAGAGAAGCAATTATGGTTAAGTGTCTTGCTCAAGGACACAAGTGTCACGGCCGGGATTCGAACCCACATTCTGCTGCTAACACCAGAACTTGAGTCCGGTAAGCTAGACCGCTCGGCCACGACACTCCACACTCCACATTGTTGCGAAGAAGTGAAATTTTTTGCTGCCTCAGAATTACAGGAATAATCCGAGATGCGTATGTGGAGTTCAGACTTGTTTTATAAATATTAATATAGAGAGTACTGATACATATAGAGGGTAATTAACCCTGATGTTAAATTAATATTCTCTGGAATGGCATTAGAATTCTGACTAATCATACAGACATGCAATGTATACATCAATGCAGAGATGTAATGTTAACACCCTTCAAAGCCCAAACGCTTTTATAATACTCTGATTTTATAGATCTACACAAAACATTACATACATAATGTACACATGTACAGTACATGTACACAGGCATGTACATGTACTTCTACTACAGATGTGCTTATTAAATCTGTTCAATGTACATGTACATTACATTACGTATAATGTACACTGTGAACTGTTCATAATGTGTACAAATACAATCTACACCAGAACACAGGTCTGTGGACACCGTTTAATTATTTTGCATGATCTACAAATGTAAATTTATCGTTTGTGCATGTAATGTTGACAACCATACAACATGTAAACTGTACTGTATACATGTACATGTATGTATTTAAATCACATGGACACTTAAAAATAATTAACAGGTTCTTGAACTTGTTCAAGTACATAAACTTCTATAAGTTTTGAGGCTTTGCATGGTGGAATATCGATATCATTTCGGTTTGCGGTAACACTATGTGTTTATCTCAACTAACGTGAAGCTGAGGTACAGGTTCTGAAAAGAACCTTATCGCACAACTCGTATCTCAACCTTCGTTAAGTGAGAAAGGTTCAAGGGAGAAGCAATTTCGGGCAACTCGTTTTTTTCTCTACTATCGCTAAGTGAGAAATATGGTTCAGGAAGAACCATGGGGACTTCACGGGTTAATATGGTTCAGGGAGAACCATGGGGACTTCACGGGTTATAGAATAACCCGTGAAGTCCCCATGGTTCTCCCTGAACCATATTTCTCACTTAGCGATAGTAGAGAAAAAAACGAGTTGCCCGAAATTGGTTCTCCCTTGAACCTTTCTCACTTAACAAAGGTTGAGATACGAATTGTGCGATACGGTTCTTTTCAGAACCTGTACCTCAGCTTCGCGATAGTCGAGATAAACACATGGTGTCACCGCAAACCGAAACGAAAACAATACATAAACTTCCCAAAATCCTAAACATGTGGTTAAAAAAATATATATAATAAGAAACATTCCAGGTTGTTTCATTGAAAATATGTGAAAATAACATTGTACAGTGTATTTGGTTCACCTACAAACCATGGAAAAGGCAGACAGATACATTTAAAGGGAATGTACTGCATCAGTCATTTAAAGGGAAGACTGTACAACATTGGTATTTTGTTCTACCATACATTAACCCTTGTATACATGCAGTCTCCTAAATGCTGCAAAAAAAAACTGCTAAGTACACAATGCTTTTTGTATGCATGCCTCAAAATATTGCATACTGTACACAAGAATGATACATGGATACCCCAAAATGCCCCTGGGTATGGGACAAACACAAAGTATTCTGACCTTCACACAGTATGTGTATACCCCAAGTTACTGCACTGGTTTATTTCAAGTTAGCCTTGCAATGAAACAAAGCAGGTGGCTGCTTCAGTTTACTTCATCTCTCTGAAGAGCCTTGGGCTATGTCATTAATCATTAGATAAGAAAGTGTGTGCCACAATATGTCCCAGTTGAGACATTTTGAAGTATGGGTCCATTTTGTAAAGAACTACACTGATAATAGGAGGGTTAAAGGGACAATATTGTCACGATCAACAGGGTATGGAATCGGAGGGCTAGTTTTAGATTAACTCAGTGAAAATTTAATACCCCACATGCTATATTACTATTGCTGCTGCATAAATGAGCCAATAATTTTCAGTCACTGTGTTGATCTTAAACTACATGTAGGACACCAATTCCATGCACTATTGAAAGTCTTCTCTGATTGTGATGATATTGTACCTTTAATTTCAATCATCTACAGGAGTTTTCTTTTAATATATCCACCCTAATGCTGCAAAATCCACCAAGGGGCACTTTTGGGGGAAAATTCAGCACTGTTGGAAACTGGTACTTTCACCTCTTCAAATGGGGCAAAATTACTACCTGGCAAGAAGTACAGGCCATAAGTGCTGAATATGAAAGATCAACAAAAATGCACGGTGCATTTTGAAGAGAAGGGCATGTTTCCAAAAGTGCACTGATGGATTTTGGAGGATTCAGGAAGGTTCCTAGCCAGAATACATAGGGGGTTAGGGTTTTAATATATATCATTTACATGTACATGTACATTTATAACTGACCAGTAAAACTTAAATCACAAGACGTACTCACATTTTTGAGAAAACAACAACAAACTATATATGTTTAAATGTTTAACATCCATATTTTTTTGACATACATACTATACACAACTATACATGTACATGTAGCAATTAAGGCTGTTAGGGTATCTGGGTATCCAGATACCCAACCGAAACTGTTATTGCCCAATTCCATTTTACGGTTCCAATTACCTCTAAATGACCTTTGAAAATTTTGACTGAACATTTAAGCCACACAAATGGAAGTCTCCAATTTTTTATTAACTTTTTTGTGTGGGGAATGGGAATGCTACCAGTCATTTCGAATATAGAGGCGGGAAAATTATTACAGTAAGTCCATATTTATTATGACTAATAAAACAAGAGAAACTTGTGTTCATATAAGTTGTTTTATACATTCAGGAGTATTTATGTGTTTTTACAATATTGTTTCACTTTCAGTTCAGTTCTTTAATATTTCCACACTTATCAAAATACACATTATGGAAGTAAACACACAATAATCTTATAAGGGTTATAGCAATAATAATAGATGGATAGTAATAATAAATAGTAATAAGATATAGAGAAATTAAATGCAAGTGGAAGGAGGCCCTTCAGAAGCAATGCTTGTTTATGGGTACCCGGGTATCCGAAGATTTTCAATTTTGGGTATCCGGTTCCCGAAATAACCGAAAACGCACACAGCTTTAGTACCAATGTTGAATGTGTACATTCCCTTTAAATACGATTCGACCATTTGGTTATTCACCAATCCTTCAAAATGTAATTTACAAACGAAAACTTTTTTTTACATTTCATTATATACATTTCAGAAGGAAAATTTGCATTCATATTAGCATAGATCTGTAATCAAATACAATTTAAATTGAAATCTCTTTCAATGATGGTATTCAACCCCCCAGGTCAGTCTATAGATATCATGCATAATTGATTCATTGTGATACCTGGGTATTCTGTACACATACATCTATATGTAAGCATCCTGTTACATACTCTATACTTCAACATCGTACATACACATGTAAATGTACATTGTATATATTATTATCATGAAGGATGTGCGATTTTGTTTGGGGATTCAGAAGTCACAGGACAATCTATAAATAGAGAATTTATTATCCTCATATAATCCCCGTTTCCGCTTCTTTTGCTTCATGTACATCATAGTATTAGCCAGCAATATGTTTGGGTGTCTTTTGGACGCCCTGTTTGCTAAATGGACACCCCGTTTTATTTGTAAAACGCATGCAGAAGTATTGCAATTTAAACATTTGGACACCATGTTTTTCAAAGAATAACAAATTTGGACGGCCTATCTCCAAATCCTGACTTATACTCTGATGTACATCTGTATCGTAAATAGTTCTGATGGAGGCAAAACTGAATAGGGACTAGACACAAAAGCGACAGACAAATGGGTCATGCACTAGCAAAATTTGGAAAAAGCTGTATGAACTAGTCATGTACATGTACATCAAACGGTGCTCATGATTTGCCTACATGTAATTCATTTTAGAGTACATGTACTGTACATGTATTTCATTTTCATCAAACTAGGGCTGTGCGTTTTCGGATATTTTTGGAACCGGATACCCGACATCAGGAAACTTCGGATACCCGGATACCCGTTTTCATTTTTATTGAAAACATGCCTCCGGTGGTGTACAAATACATGTACTGTAAATGGTAACAAATTGACTTTTACAATACAGAGGATACCATACTATATCGATCTTTTCTTTATTAGAGTGTAATCTCTTGAATTTAAAGATAATTGTCTGTAAAAGTGTAAACATTACAGAGTCACAGATTTCTATTCTTAACTCTCAAATGTTAAGTCCGAATTTTAAAAAGTCGTTTACAGGTAATTGGAACCAAAAAATGGAACCGGGTAATGACCGTTTCGATCGGATACCCGGATACCTGATACAGCCCTACATCAAACCAGGCAATCAGATGATTTTCACATTCCTTATACTCATACATCGTTGCGTACCCGGTAAAAGGACGTAAGCACGCGCTTAACCTAATGTGTCTTAGGCCGTTCCAATTTTATTAGTTGGTTTACGGATGCGGCGACTTATTTTGTTGAAAAATCGAAAAAAATAAAAATTGGAAATCCATTTTTTTTTTTTTTTTTTTTGCCCGGCGACGAATATTCAAACATTCGTCCGAATATTTGAATTTTTTTCTTTTTTTTTCTTTTGTCTGACAACCTTTTACAGCACCTAAAAAATCCGTAAACCAACTAATAAAATTGGAATGGCCTTACGTCCTTCCGGGCACACAACGACATGTACTTCTCAAGCCCAAATGTGTGTTAATTATCAGGGCCCTTAGTTTTGGAATTTTTTATATACAGTGTAGAGATCTTAAAAGATGTCCCTTATTTTTAAAAGAAAATACCTGAATGTCTTATTGGGAAAAATTATCACAATGTTTGACTGGTGTAACTATGTACACAGTATCTATTCTGTAACGAAAATAATCCAGACTAATTAAGTAATAAAATACACTACATATTTCATTTGATCATCTTAGGAATAAACCACTCAGTTTGATATTAAAAACAAAATCAGCTTAAAAGCTTAAAAGTTGCATACCTGCACTATGCGTTGCCCTCAGTAATAGTACCAGATATATTCACATTGTGTCCTATGTATGTCACGTATTTATAACTGATGTGGAATGAGGGATCTGTACATGTACACATACATAATGAATTGCTCTGGCCATGACCTGTTGAAGGCACTGTACATGTATAGTGTTTACTCATTCATCAAACATGAGTCAAATTTGAACACATCATACAAAATACATTACATGTACACGACATGTACATGTACATATGTACATACATATGTACGTGGACACGTATACATGCATTGTACATATGTGTACTTGTACATGTAACTGTGCATGGTGTTCAGAAAAATGTATGCGAGTCAATCCACCAGGTTGGGCCAAGCTTTGTGATAGGTGTTCCTTGTTACATGGTAAATGTACAATGTACTATTTATTATCATTTATTATGACTCTTAATTAACATTATTGTAACTTCCCATTCAAGGCACAGAGATTGATTGCATTCTATTTTGAAGAACAACTGAGAATGTACACTCATAATTTAAGGATAATGAATGGTACATAGCTTGCCCCAACTTGGTGGAATGAGCCAAGAATGTGCACTCATAATAAGGATAATGAATGGTACATCTACACGTAAGGCCATTCCAATTTTATTAGTTGGTTTACGGATGCGGCGACTTATTTTGTTGAAAAATTAAAAAAAATTAAAATTGGAAATCCGTACTTTCTTTTTTTTTTTTGCCCGGCGACGAATATTCTAACATTCGTCCGAATATTTTAATTTTTTTAAATTTTTCTTTTTTTTTCTGTCTGACAACCTTTTTCAGCACCTAAAAAATCTGTAAACCAATTAATAACATTGGAATGGCCTAACAAGGACACCATGTCACAAAGCTTGCCCCAACTTGGTGGAATGACAGACACATGAGTAACAGTTAACAGTACATGTACATGCATGCACACACTGTACATAGTGTACATGTACTGTACGTGTTTGTCCATATTAAAAGGGACACTATCGTCATGATCAGACTTTCAACAGGGCATGGCATCAGTGTCCTAGTTTAAGATGAACACAGTGACTGAAAATTACTGTCTCATTTATAAAGCAGCAACGGTGATATGTCCTTATTACATGTATGTGGGGGTATTATTTTCAGTGAGTTAATCTAAAACTAGAACTCCAATTCCATGCCCTGTTGATCGTGATGCTATATTGTCCCTGGCCATCTGCATAATGTGGAAAGTGCTCTGCTTAGTCAGACACATATAACTTTACATGTAAGTACATGTATGTTCATAGCAAATTCTCTATGACGAGGAGGTTGCATGCATACATGTACACATGTGTGCAGAGTGCTCTGTACATGTATTATACATGTACGGTACATGTACTGTAAGTCTAGACATGTACATGTACATTAAGTATTCATAACAAATCCTCTATAACATGGAGGCGTGCATATATACACATGATGTACACCTGCAGGAGTGCAGAGTGCTCTGTATACATGTACATTATAAGTCTAGACACATAAACTGTACATTACATGTACGTACATGTAATTATGTTCATAACAAATTCTCTTTGACTAGGAGGCTGTATGCATGTACATGTAAATATAGTATATACACGAGTGGAGAGTGCTCTGTATACATCAGTGATGGAGCAAAGGCTTTGATCCTCAAGGCCAAGGCTTTGAACCTCAAGCCTTAAGGCTAAGGCCAAGGCTTAACCCTCAAGGCCAAGGCTTAACCATTAACCCTCAAGGCCAAGGCCAAGGCCCTCTAGTATAAAATTACTACTAATATAAAACATGTCACATCATATTGAATCATTCATAGTAAGAATAAAAACTTATCTTTATTTGCAATCAAAGTATTCACGTACAAGTATATGACTGAGTAGAAGTTCAGGTCTTCGTGGATACCATTTAAATATAACAAAAAGAATGGTTTGCTTCCATACTGATGCACATTAATCTAAACCGAGTATAATAAAAGGGGGATCTAAGAACGGCTGATTTTAACTGATGTTACCTCGTTATTATGTAACATGGAAGTAATTTTATTTTCTGGCCCCACAGGTACTGTACATGAATACAGAAAATTATTATAGCTTTGTTTTTGGGTAAGCAGCAAAATGTACTATCATGGTAACAAAATGTGATGCTGTAAAAGTGAAAGTGTGTCAACACACAAATCTAGGGTGTTTTCCCTCCTCCATGGTAAAACATGATGGTAAAACATGATCGACCAGTACAGCACCATTCTCAAGAATTCTCAAGAATGGTGCTGTACTGGTCGATCTATCAGCAGCATATGACATGGTAAGCTATGGCATAAAGGTCTTGCCCTAAAACTACACAAAATCATACCTGATAAAACCTCAGTAAACTTTCTCATGACAATGATCACTTGCAGAAGCTTTACAATGATGGTTGGCGAAGAAACCAGTAAAAAATGCTTCCTGAAAAACGCATCATCTCAGGATGTATCAGATCAACTCCCACTCAATACCAGTAGTCAGTGGAATTACTCCTCATGAAGTGAGACGACAGCAGCAATGCCTTGCTCTTGCGCGACGCGCCACTGGGTGTGACTCCCATCTGCTTCATCAACTGCTGGCATACACCAATCAAAAACCTCCACCACAATTGCGACTGCCATCAAGAAATCCTTTCCATCGACAAGCCCACAAACTGCTAGAAATTAGCACTGGATCGCACCCATTACGTGCACAGATGTAGAATGTTTGTCCATTGAGGAAAGTGAATGTATTATTCACTTGCTGTTACTTGTCAAAATGAATACATGTGTACATGTATGTACACTGTACATGGCATTTGTGTAGTGCATGACTAATGAATGGAAACAGCCTTCCGAACAATTTATAGAACTTTGCAGACATTCAACACCATTCGACAGGTGTTCAATCTGTGCCAATTATAATACATGTACATACATGTAGTCTTAGCGTACAACTCACAACTCAATTCATGGAGAGTACTTGTATTTGTTCGCAATGCCAATTACATGTAGACATGTACATGTACAGTGTATACACATGTGTACATGTACTTTGTGTACAACTGTACAATATTCATAAACTTGCCGAAGACAGTTTAGACGATCTGATTGGATAGTAAATGTGATCATGTGGGGGTGCATTAACACCTGGTAAGATCAGTCCTTATCAAAATCCGAGCAGTGCCTATGTTGCGTGGTGCCCCAAGATGTTAGCATTTAGTTGGTGCCCTGTGGCATAGTTTCGTTGCATTCCCCACTATTGTGGGTCAACAAAATAATAGGGCGGAAACAAACTTTGTTGTGACAAAATGAAATGGGGTTGGTTTATTACCTTTTCTGTATTCAACAACAATAAAAGGCACTAATGACATATAAAAAGAGTGGTAGCGTAGTTCAATATTAGACTTAATAGTTAGACATAATACAAGTTCCGAATGGTGTGTACGAGTAATACCAACTACAAAGGGATCGGATACAGCCAGGACCATCATTCGTTCGTGCGGCTTGTCACTCGGTATACGGTACGGGCACTGCTACACTGAGAGTCAGACGGCTGGTCGGTCTCGACGATGGGGACCACCAGGGTATGACTACACAGCAGTGTTTTAGCCAGGATTTGGTAAAGTGGGAGTGCAAAAAAAAAAAGTGGGAGTGCAACTTATTGGAGTCCAAAATTTGTGTGCGAAGTACACAACTTGAGCGCGGAGCGCGAAGTCCCTCACGGCCGAGGTCCAGGGCCTGCTTAAGGACCCTGGAAGCTCTGGCTATTTTAGATGCTCTCTGGTGGTCTCTAATGCATTTCTGATACCTGTTTTTCAGGTAAAAATTAGCTAATTTGGTTAGATTGTTTCCTTTTTTAAACAAAAAATAATAAGTTTAGCAGAAAATACAGAATGTGCAATAGTCCACTAATTTTGCATAGTCATAGCCATTAGTAATTAAAGTTTTTAAGAAAGTTTGTTAACACAATATATTTGGAAATGCGTATGCCACGAAACTAGTATTTATACCAGCAAGTGTTTATTATATGTTAAAAAAAAGGGTTACATTTTTAAAATGAAATTATGTTTCGATGTATTTTATTTTAATATAAAATGTAATTTAATGTCAGTTAATAGTATTAAACCACAGCTATGTCAATTAGTTATGTAAATGAGAATATGACACAAATGTTTTCTTTGACAAATCACTACAATTTTTAATTATATTTAAAAAAATTATTTAAAAAAATGTACGTGCATATGAATGAACCTTTGTATTTTTTCTTAATTTCTTCAATTTGCCATTTTGTTTGAAGTACATCTTGTTTTTGAGGTGTTATGTGACTAGATCAAGTTTACTATTTTTGCACACGGCGCATAATGTATACGTACAAGCCCTCTGCGCTATTTATAGTGCCCCACAACATCACAGCGCCACGCGCACACACACGCCGTAGTCGTACACACACACACAAACATAAACAGTCCGACCATGCAATGTACATGCACCACGAGTCGACGAACGATGTGGTATGCACATTGACATGCTTTTGACATGTGAGATCGGTCTTCAATGCTTATGATTTAAGATTTGCCAGTGGATTTATGTATGATATTATGAGGTGTTGTTCTTTAACAAGGTAATTTTCTGATCAGTTGATTTCGGCAGAATGACACGAAATTCTGATGCCAATTCGATCAAGTTCATGAAACTCTCATCAGCATGAAAATGAAATGGCATTGTTAAACAAAATAGTATGGACGTTGAGCAACACAAAATTTGGGTAGGCCTACTACTGCATTGTACCCCAAAGTATTTTGATTGTACATGTTGTAAGTTAAACGTGACAATTTTGCTGTTACCTTTGTGAAGAAGTTTGTTATTTTTCACCTTTTGGCCGACGTGATGTAACTGACGTTCTCTGAATAGACTAAATCAAGTCTATGAAATACGGACTGGTTCCCCGTTTCGGTTGTGCACATGTAAATACAGAGTTGATTTTATACCAACACGTGTACCAGACTAAAGTCGGACCACAAGCGTGACAAGTCAATCGGAGACTCCGCTGTGCGTGCACGATCGCGATCGAACTGAGGTGAAAAACTGGTGAAATTAAATTTATCTGCGTTACGTCTTTAATTTTATGTTTTAAATTGTCCACAAGAAAAAGAAAACTTCAAAGTTAACAAAAATTGTTTTCATAAAATAAAATCACAAATTGACATGAAATTCCCTTTTACTGAAATAGATTTTCTAAAATATTTTAGCACGGCTTCGATTTAAAAATACAAGCCGTGCTTGAAAATATTGCCCGTGTTTTTTTAAAACTGGCCGTGCAAACACGGCCTGCACGGCTCGCTGGCTAAAACACTGCTACACAGTGTGTCTGGACGGGGCCAGAGTGTGTATCAGACCGCACTAGGTAGGCGAACCAATGTTCATATCGATGCACTGCACCATTGATTCAAGGAACGAGGCATTGAACTGTCATAGTTCGGTATATATCGCACTGTCATGGATCGGATCGAGTCACACAGATATCATTCAGAACCGCACTTCGCCGAGATCAGGAAATCTCTGGGTTTATATTGAAATCTGAGGCCTAGGAATGAATAAAACATTAGCCTAGTTTAGCGTCTTAGCCAATGAGAAGTTTGCCTTCTACGTCTAAGGGTAGAAACGTGTGCAAAATCATGGTATACAACAGGTCCTTGTTCCATATAAGGAAAGGTATTTGACGAAAGTAAAGTGAGTGACAACTTAGAAGGAGGGCGTGTTCTAGGGGTAATGCTTACTGAGGATGATAAGCTATTGCATGAGGGGAGCAGCGGTTGTGCATGGGAGCACGGCACATGGACCAAGGCTTATGACTGAGCGGGTCAGTCAGAGTGACTGTTTGGCCATGCTACACCCACGAACCGTGTTCGGTGTGTAGGGTGGACTCCGAGGAAAGTAGGAGAAAAATAGACTAAGTCCAAAGGACGGCTCCAAGCCACGTGGCGGGAGGGTGTGGCACGCACGCAAGGCTGGTGTTGCATTATGCATTGCGTTAGCGCTGGATATGCATGAGCAGAATCCGGAAGAGTTGGCAGCTCTGGCGTTGTTGGGTCAATCGGGTCAACGTAGAAAGGTCACGCAAAGCGCCCTCATGAGTCATTATACTGACAGCTCGGTTACTTCTACCACGGTCTCGGTAAAATTTTCCTGTGTCGAAAGTCCAAGTGCGGACAGAGGTTACATTTGACCATTTTTCATTTTACCATCGTCTCGGTAAAACCTTCAAAACCTTCCCAAAAAATGCTTGAAATTGCATCGTAAGCAAAATATTGGAAGTGGAAGAAGTGAAATAGAGGGTGCTAATATTTATCAAAATCAAAGAGTAAGATTCGTAACAGTTTGTTTTGTGTCATGCTGAATCGCGCTCTTTGTACATACTTTGTACAAACTATTTCTTATGACCCCAAAACGTAAATTTTCCCCTTTCTATTTGGCTTTTTTTCAAAGCACATACGTGCATTTATGAATAGGAATAAAAGGTTGACATTTGGTCTAATACACAATAATAATGACATAATGATTTACAATTGACATGAAATCAATCCAAACATACATAGCCATTTTTTGGCTGTTACATGTGTATGTGACTGTTCTAAAATGAATCACAAATGTACAAAAATGCATCATGGTACAAGGATGAAAACTAAACAGCTAACACGTACCTTACCTTTCATGTTCCATTGTTATTACATACGAGTACTTTTTCCGAGAATGAGATGACTGAATCATGTTTTAGAAGAAGCTCTGCATGCTTTTCCGAGTATGAGATGACTGAATCATGTTTTAGAAGAAGCTCTGCATGCATGGGGTACTGGGACAGTTATCATTGTCTTATTATGGTCACATACTGTAACCCTTCTTCCTAGAAGTGACTGATTTATACTTCTTTAGCAATTTTGATCATCAATATTCATGAAACAGCGGACATGTCAGTTCATAAAACAAATTGTTTATTCACAACATCAGTGGCATTACTAGGGTTGGCTCAAGTAGGAGGAACTTGGGGAGGATTTTCAGGGGACATAGGAGGCACACTTTTTATAAGCCCTTTGTCTAAGGGATCAGTATAATGAGCAGGAGGGGGAAGTAGGGGGAGGGGAATGCCTTGGGTGGTGGGGGGAACATGCCATTGATTCTCATGAAACTTTTAATGTGCAGTAGTGCATTGACTTAGAACAGAACTTCAATGCAGGAAATTAGATTACTATTAGGGTTTTAAGGTCATGAAAGTACCATGCACTTGAGAATGAACAACTGAGTTGATCATTCATAACAAATTGGCATTTACTTAAATGTCAAAACATGTTTATTTCACAAGAGTAGAATACATGTAAATTTACAATTATACACATACATATGTATATGTACGTCTGTACTTTTCTAGTCTTTGCAACTGGCATGAACAAACAAAAAATAATTCCTAAAAACAAGAAATACATGTACTTGTTGATCAGATGGATGGGTGTATTGCATTAGTTTTACATACTTTTACAGGCATTTTCATGTTTAATGTATGATGCATGAGAATGGAATCTTTGACTGAATGTGCCGATTGTTCATGTAGCCACACTTGCCATAGCCTAATTACTGTTATATAGATGTATACAGTAGTGTGGACTATAAAAAAATCTCCATATTGGATATCCGACATTTGTATTTTCGACAGACCTTTTCACAGATTACAAAGTTTCAATACCGTGACGACCCTCGAAGAGTGCTTGACCCTTGTCGAAATCAACCCTGCTCGGGAGCCGAGTTGAGAGCTCAAATCTGTGAAGAAAATTCCTACCCATTACACCTACATGTACATGTATCTAGTGCAAAAGCTGCTGGGTTCACATGTAGCAAATGGTGAATGTAATGCACCACTGACCTGTGTTCTAACATGGATTGGACCTGTGTAGATTTTGACGTGAATCGAAAGTTGATAGTATGAAAAAGGAGATATACTATATAGCCAGCTACTTTTAGTACTAAACACTAAACATACATGTACTCATATATGTACCCATTAAGCTTAGGCGATAACATCGTGATACCTTTTTTATTGGATTACGATATCGAGAGCCTTTTCAAGTTATCGAGATATCGGCAAATTGTGCTTAAAACAATATATCATGAATAAAAAATTTGCCATTCTGAGTCGAGTCAAAAATTCCATGGAAACAAAATTACGACAGTCTTTTCAGCTTTCGGAAGTGAGAAACAAAAGCAAAAAATAAAAGCAAAAAACAAAAGTGCATACACACTACATGTACATGTATACAAACAAATTTGCGATTTACATGTATTGTGACACTTGTAGAAGGGGTACATACCTGTGGTTATCGGCTCTGAAGCAATCATGCATGAATTTAAAAAAATAATCGCGATACCATCGAAAATCGTGATATATGTTTGCCGATATATCGTGGATGAAAAAAAAATTGATATTGCCCGAGCTTAATACCCATGTACATAAATACATACACTGTACATTGTAAACATGTACAATCTTACATGTGCACTCACTATGACTGACATCCTTGATACTATCGTGCTCGATGATCTGCCAAAAGATTGTGCTTTCCTGTTAGAACCAGAGGGGGAAATAACTAATATAGAAGTCTTCTGGTCAATATTCCCCTAACACAACTGCACTACATGTAAAACAGTTGTGTTGTAAGCTTCAAAACATTCTGTCATAGTGATGTATGTGTGTACATGTACACGTGTACATGTACATCAACTGACACAGTGACACATAATGTACAAATATACTGTACATGTACAGTATGTAAATCAGAGTTGGAGTTATCATACTCGTACACATACTCATATCTCTCAAAAATGTTTGTCAGATGCTTCCACTGGTACCTGCAATGCAACAGTCAGTACACGTACATTATTACACGCATCTTAATATCCTAAGAAATACACATGTATGTAGATCATAGTGATGTCACGTTGAGTGCAGTTGTCGAGTCACGCAGGGGTGTGATTTGACAAAAGTAAAAAATCCTGGAAAATGGGAAGCGGGCCTGGGTCTCCCTTTGGTCTAGCCCTCCTATGTACAGTGCAGTTGCCATAGAACTGTCAGACCTTTCAAAACCTTTCAAAACCTTTCAAGTTTGCTGTACTGAAGGGTTTTGGAAGGTGAGAAAACTGTCTGACAAAAGGGACCTATGAAAGGTTTCGAAAGGTGAAACAACTCTCTGAACAAACTGGTGTTGAAATGTTTCAATACCTTTCAAAGGGTATTGAAAGGTGTGGTTGTTCAGTAGCAACAAATTCTGGAGGGTTTTAAAGGGTTCATAATTATTGATAGCCATTTTGCCAGTAAGCAGATTTTGAAAGGTTTTGAAAGGTCAAACCATAGGAGGGCTAGAGGACAAAGCCCCCTGAACCTCCGGGATGTTTACATGTAATTGCGGAGGATTTACAGACTCTCCACATCCCCACAAACAAGAAAATGGAGGTTTGGACACAATACAGGCTACTTCTCTTTTATCAATTGATTTGTAAAAAAAAAATCCTGAGAAATCACAGGCCTGGTCACGTGATGACGTGATGTAGTGATCGTAGATCTTTTCTTTTCGCCAAACATCTCGGAAGAAGTACATGTAACTGTAAGGTTACACACCTTTTTCCTTGCATTCAAATTAATGATACCAATTAATTACATGTAATCAGGCCCAAAATAAAATTTAAAAAGAAAATTACAAGTACATGTAAATAAGACAATGAACGAGGGTTTCCCAGTTCAGTGAGCATTTTTTTTAAAGACACTCCTTCATACATGTATACTACCACTCAAAACAATTTAGGGAACACCGGAATAATCTCAGTTAAAGCAAGATCATTTATTTCAGATATTCACAATGTTTCACAGAAAAGATGAGAAACAACTGCACAATGAAACAGATGATAAAGGATGCATGTAGTGATTACACATTTCATGACATGACTACCGAAAGAGAGAGGGGGTTGCAAATGAAAATCCCGGTTCATGGAACATTTCAAACCTATTTGATGTTAAAAATCCAGTGTTCCCTAAATTGTTTTGAGTAGTATATGATCCTTCTTAAAGCCCCTTGTTCAGACTAGCATGTTTCATTAACAAATTATGACAAATCATATTCTGACAGGACAATTAAACATGTACCAATGGAACTTGGAATCGTGAACTAATAATACATTACTGGTTGTGCCCTCATGAAATAAAAGAGGATGCAAATGTTTGTTGAAATGGAAGGTCCCATTTTTATGTAATGTACATGCAGGATTGATATTTAAACATTTTGTGAATTTGGAAAGGTTTACTAATTTTTGTTTACACGTATGTGTGTTAACATTCCAACCATGTAGTCTGTGTACATTGGTCTATTTTCTTGCTCCATAGTACAGAAGTCATACTGTACAGACATTAACAGATGCAAGTAAAACATGCAGAATGCATTTGCAGACTGCACACATGTACTGTATACATACATTGTACATGTACATGTACTGTACATGTACAGTACATTCACAGGATACAAATCATAGCATACATACCATACTATAACCTACTGTGTTTCATTTGGTTTTATGGACTATGGTGTGGACTACACTGTACACTGTACACGTGTAGATTCTTACATGTACAATTGTACATGTGTACATGAACCTGGCATACTTCGTGTGTACACATGTTAACAGACTTCTAGAGATCGTAAATATGTAAAATATGTACAGTGCATTTCATGTACATGTACATGTACATGTACACTATTATGCACATGTGTGCGCAGCAGCTCGATATAATTAGTACCCCATGAACTTTGCCAAATTAGGTTGGTTCCATACATCAGTCAAGTCAGTAGGATTTAAAACATGGTGCTCATGTCAGGAGTCAATGTATCAATCGTCCAATGGAGAGTATTTATATTAGAATAAAATAAAACATATCATCCTGCATTAAATTATTAAAACTTAAACATGCACTATTTAAACTAGAATATATATTTAAACTAGAACGGCGAAGCAACCATGACTCGCTGCAGAATGCATATCAAACTCCTTTGTTGAATATTTAGGTGTAAATGCACCATACATCTGTGGGGCTGAGGGTAGGTGGGGCCAGGGGAGAGACTAGGAAGGGGGACCAGAAATACATGTATACATGTATCAGTTTCACTGTATAAACTTTTTTTTTTAAATGGGGGTCGGGGGGGGGCGGCTGCAGCTTAGGTCAGGGTGGGGTCAGGGTAGGGGTTTTGTGAGGGGGGGCATATGGTCATTGTATGATTCAAGTGTTCAAGACATCAACACACCTGCAAATAATTAGAAAGACTTCCCTAAAACAGCACAACTCCATTGTCTGGACTGTTCTCTAAAAGATGACTTTTGACCTCAAAGTTTTTAAAACTACATACATGTATCCTTTCCTACGTATAAGTGAGACTGAATTTCATCAAAATCAAGGCGAAAATATAAATGCTAAAATACAGACATCAATGTCACAACAGGGTAGTTTTGTTATAAACTTTAACCCTCCTATGTACAGTGCAGTTGCCATAGAATTGTCAGACCTTTCAAAACCTTTCAAGTTTGCTGTACTGAAGGGTTTTGAAAGGTGAGAAAACTGTCTGACAAAAGGGACCTATGAAAGGTTTCGAAAGGTGAAACAACTCTCTGAACAAACTGGTGTTGAAATGTTTCAATACCTTTCAAAGGGTATTGAAAGGTGTGGTTGTTAGTAGGAACAAATTCTGGAGGGTTTTAAAGGGTTCACAAGGATCAAGTTCTCTTAACCCCCTTGGTTTCATTAAGTTTAGACAGTGGATATTTAGCCAGCACCGGCTTTCTTTCAGTAAACGATATAAAGCCGGAACGGCACTGAACATGCGCAGTGACTGTTTTTGGGGACTTAGAAATTTTACGGTGACAAATGTTAGTCTGGTTCCACGCCAACATTGTCATTGTGACTTTGTATTCACGATATGGGAATCAGACCATTTACAATTTCGGACTTTATTTCCCTTTAAAAAAAAAATACTTGAGAGCCACCAATCAGAAAAAAAGGTAGTACTATCCATTTAAATGTAGGAGTAAATTTTTAGTAAAAAAAGAATAATATTCTTATTTTTTGGGATGAAAAAAAAAAATCGAAAAAAGCGTCACCAGGTATCGAACGCGCAGCGTGTGGATAGCGATGCGGGATCGTTTCCACTCGGCTACGAGGATGTGGACGAATGACTCGGTAATTTAATACGTTATATAATGTCAGCTACTCATGTATGCGTCAAAGAGGGCGCTATACGATCTGCCGGCTTAATACTAGTACTTAGTAGAAGAAAGCCGGTGCCCGCTAAATATCCACTTTGTTAAGTTTAACACACTTCACTCCCATTGGGTAGAATGTCGTATCTGGCCGCCACTATTTTTCATTAAATATAACCAATAATGTAATCTTACCTACCTGGTAAGGTTGAGAACATATGGATGATGATGGACATATACTTCAAATTATTCCAGGATATTTATTTCATGAAAAATCAGGCATTTTTGGTATACGATGACTTCCTGAGTCATGTCAGTCTGATCTTGTAAACTCCACAATTAGTGACCAACACAGTCATTGTACACTATGCGTAGTGGCAACTAGTATAATAGGATCCTTCTATTTTCTGAAGGGGAGGATTTTTTTTTAGAAGGGAAATCAAGTCCGAAAACCATCATAAAAGTGGATTTTAAAGATAGTTTTCGCTTTCTGTACCACCAAAAATCGATAGAATGATTTTTTAACTGGTTAGTGGTTGCAAAAAAAATCCAAAAAAGCCCTTAAAAAGTGGCGGCCGGATATGACATTCTTTCCCTCCCATTAAATACCAGCAGACCAGACAGAAAGAAACAGGGCTTTTTCATTGTCAGATTGTGGATCATCTCTCATCATGCATGTAATAAAGTCATGATCATGATCAGTCATGCAGATATCAGGCCTCTAAATACATTTTTGTTTACATGTGATTGAATCTGATGTACACGTACATGTACATCACTGCCATTGGCCAAGACTTAGTTAGTAATAGTAGGCCTACTTTGTATTTGTAATTGTATAGCGACAGACATGACAGACGTTGAAGTTTGAACGCAAATGTTACAAAATAAACCATACACTACAAATGTATCTGAAAGTACATTGTATAACTTACCTACTGACACGTCCTTTCCATGTGAAATAAACGGCTGGAACTTAACAGTGTCACCTCCTTTCACGAGTCTGCTTTACATTTTTGTGAGAACCAGCCACTATGAAAGTATGATGTAGTATCCACCATGTTGTTGTGACACGGCCGTGTGTACGTGTGTACGTACGTGTACGTGTGTACGTACTGTAGTGTGCAGTGGAAGTTATATCCCAACTGTTAGAGTATATTTGCATAAATAGATGATACGTCATCGGATTATGCATGACCTTTTGGTTTTATAGGATGATGGTAAAAAGTTTTTTTCAAAACATTTAGTTTGCTCATCATGTACTATTTGCATTTGTCATTTCTTTGGTTGTTTCATTTAGAAAGTATGACTAATTGTTTTTCGAAGTTGGGCTTAAAAATAAGAAATAATGAACATGGACGGTATATCTGTACACGTACATTCGTTCTTTGCAAACTGTGTAGCCCTCAATCGGTGAAAATACACCCGGTGTCTTGATAAGATATGGCAATTTGGCCTGTGGGCGTTTTGCGTTCTGTGTGATGGTGAAAATACTCGTCACACTGCACTATTTTCTCGTATGAAAAGCTTAAGCTTTCACAGGTTGGTTTAATTATTTATCATGTATGCCTCATCTTGATTCAAAATGTAATATTGTACTTTCAAGCTCCATCTCGTGACGTGAAGATGATGACTGTGTTTATTGGATCTAGGGAGGGCATACTACTACTAGTATTAGTAATCGGTGGGTTCCAGTCGGGACCGTGTTCACCTTTATTTCTTCTTGGTAAAGTGGTTCAATCTCATCGGAAGAGTATGTTATAACACGGAGGAAGGAAAATCCTCCATGGTTATATTATAGATGTAATTGATCTGCAAACTGTATAGTTTGTACTTGTGTGAGGCGCGGCATATAGGCCAATATTTTTTTATAAATTTGTTTTTATTTTGTAGGAGTATATGTGGTTTGGAGACATTAAAGGCCGCGCCTATTTACTTATTTATTTGTTGGTTTGGGGTCAGTGGTAGATCCAGGGGTCTTAATCCCCTCCCTGCTTTTAGCTCCTTAGCCATTCTGAATCCCATGTACTTGTGGGAAACTCATTGACGGTAGGGCGGGGCCGGGGGCGTCAGGCACAAGTTTGTTGTGAGTGGTGTTAGTGAAGGTTTTCAAGCGCTCATAAAAAGCAGTTTTGCCGATCTTACAAAATAATCGTGTACCCGGTACCTTCCCGTCAAAGGGGGCTTGACACCATTGGTATACACTGAACGAGATCATTATGTATTAAAACTTATAAGTATAGTACACTTAGGCCCTATTTGTTTGTTTTTTAAGTACCAAAAAGTGAAACATAAAAGAAAACATGCAATGTAGGCCTGAAATAGATCTTCAACCGATGATCCATTTAATTTCCACCTTATTCATTTTTAATACTTTCCCTTTAGGCCAAAAAAGTCTCCGGTTTCTGTTTTATGGAAATACGTGATACATGTATACGCGGGGACCAACATTTCCTATATACAAAGTATGGTGGCTAAGAAGAGAGGACAAACGTTCATACCCGGCACCCCTATGTGAAAAGTCGTTTAAACCACTCGTTTCATAGCAAACAAAAATAAATTAAAAATGCCGACGCGTGGGTCTGAGGTGACGCGCGCGCACGGAGACCAGAAACCGGAGACAAAAATCATACTTTCATAAGTACTATCAAAGATACTACAAAAGGAGGATAGGACACTAGTGCCGTTTTGCACGGCAGCCGATGTAACGGTATGACTCAGCAAAATTGGTACATGGGGAAGGGCGCCATCACGCGGTAGGTAGGTAAAACGAAGCAGACGACGTTAACGAAGTGTAGAAAGCCATAGGAAGGTAACGGCAAGTTTAGGGCAAATTCGCGTTAAAGACAAAGATGTGAAAGACTTAAATGATGATTGAAATGATACATATTGTATAATATCCATCTTAAAATGGTATGCATAGATTTGAAAAAGTGTTCCTTCAGGATTTACAAGGGGGTTTATATAAAGCAAATGGGAAATACATCGGGTGTCTTTTCTGCAGACTACGATTTTTTTGCTACCCAAGTCATGATAATCTTTTTATACAAGTGATAACCTTTGGATTTTTATTTTATTTTTGTCTCTGCCTTAAGAAAGGTTTCCTATCTCAATAGATTTTTTTAATTAAACCAACAAAGTGGAAGCAAAAGCTGAGATCGTGTCCTGTATATCATCAATCACTTTTAATCATCACTTGCAAAAGGTAACAGTACAATAAGAAGGCCCCAATTAATGATCAGCTGTGCTGGATGAGCAACCATCTGTAAAGATTTCTATAAATAAATTCTATAAATAAATAATAAATAAATAAATAAATTAATAAAAATAATAAATTAATAAATTCTTGTAAGTATACTATAGACATATAAAATAGTACAGTAGCATGCATCTGTAAAGATGGTTATAAATAAATAAATTGATAAATAAATAGATCAATAAATAAATAAATACATTTCTATAAGTGTACTTTAGACATAAAAATAGTACAGTAACATGTATCTGTAAAGGTGGATATAAATAAATAAATAAATAAATAAATAAATAAATAAATACATAAATAAATACATAAATAAATAAATAAATAAATAAATAAATAAATAAATATTTATTGTAAGTATACTATCGACATATATTATAGCTCTTTAAATAAAAAAAATGAAAGAAGTGGTCAACGATTTCTTGTATTATGATAAGACCCAACTTGAAAAACCTGAAACATAACATCATAACACTACAAACCCAGTAACAAGTCAATAAAAACATAAAAACATAAATAGCTTAAATAAATAACAAAGGAACACTGTTTGCCTTTTCTCTTTTTCTAAAGCCAAAGGTAGGGATACAACTCTTTCACTTATCACCCTCACACCCTTAACTACTCCACTGTCCACTCTCAGGCCAGGACTATTTTTCTCCTGATCCTATATTCGCTTACCATTTTTGGGCAATGGAAAAAAATAACAAATAACAAACTAACATTATATCATGCCATTTTAATCATATTAATGTACAACAACGACCATTAACGTTTTGTAGAATATAAAAAAAAACAGCCCCGGATTTCTGCCTGGAACATTGATGTTCCAATCGTTATCGATCAAAATGTTCTACCATAAATTTCGCCTTACCTTTCTTTGCACCTTGGAAACCGATAAAAATGAAGACAACAATCCCGTTTGGGATTGTTGGTGCAATTTATGGCAGAACACCAAACTTTCGATCTGCTCGCCATCACTTGTTTAGTTGGTGGCTAATTGGTTGGAAGTTTGCCATAGTCATAGTGCAGTAGCACCGCGCAAACGATTTTGGTTTTACCTACCTAACAACAGCGGGCGCACTTCCATGCCCAGCCATTTTGCGTTTCACGTTTCCACACAGAGAGTCCTATCTTCCTTTTGTAGTATCTTTGGTACTGTATATCTTGTTTAATGTACATGAACACGTGGGGATGTACATGTATAATATATTCTTGATTCCTCTAGGCGTGGATGTACGGATACAATTTTTCCGCAGACAATAATTGACCGAAAGTGGTGGGGGAAGAACACTGCCAAAGGAAAAATGCATACAGTATTGTTGTATGATGTCGAGGAAATTGGGGGAGCTAGCTGTGATCTGTTTTGTAATCAGCTGGGCTCCCCCCCCCCCCTCTGAAGTTCTGGGACCGCTCCAGCTAGCTGCATTGAACTTAGTCCAAATGCTTCTTCCTTTCACAGTCTCCTATTATTTAATGTTTTTAATAGAATAATGATGTAATTGTCACAGCGGGTTACCGTCACAGCAACAATTACATCATTATTCTAGGAGACTGTGAACGGAAGAGGCATTCGGACTCCATTGAACTGACCCACAAACATAATTCATGAAAATGTCATAATTCATGAAATGTTGGATATAAGGTCTTCTTATAATTCCTAAGTCATTCATATTATAATCCCTTATGAGCTAGTCATGCCGGACACACCCACTGCCTGGACGTAGTTTATTATTATGATGATTATGCAAATTATGATGATTATGCAAATTATGATGATTATGCAAATTATCATAACTCAGACAGTTGTAAAATATACGACTTAAGTTAAGTGTGGCAGGCGTTTTTTATTTTATTTTATTTTGTTTTATTTGTAGGATGGCATTGGACGTTCACAAAGTTCTGTTCTTTAAGTAGTAATGATGAATAGTCCTCTAGCCGGCCTACGAAAACAAACTCGGCGAACGAGTTCTACTTCCGTATCAATTTCTCGGGCACAACGAGAAAACAGTGAACAACTTAGCATCAATGCAGAGAAATGACTTCATTATTTATATGCCTTAATATTCAGTAACTAATTTGTTTGTAGTTGAACATTTAATATATGTATTTGTATGATCTTAAATGAACATTATTTCATTTTTTCTTCAAATAAGGCAATTCACGAGAGATTAACCGGTAAATAGTTGTCAGGGCGTGCTTTCGCTGGTTATCCATTACTAAGCGATTACATCTCATAACGATTGATAGGAAACCAGTGGAATCTAATTTACGTTTGCAACATCATGGCGGCCACCAGAAGATTAGGAAAGGTAAAAAAAAGGCATACGATTCCTTGTATATTTTTCATTGTTTTGGGCTTTATATATTGGGAAAAGCCAACAAATAGAATCCTTTATGTCCTTGATTATAATAAACTTAGAAATATAATTATTTCTTTGAAACAAATGATAGAGGTTTTGTTTTCTTGAACAGTGAAAATTTAACAAGTCGTCATGGACATGGTCGTATTTACTCGTAATGCTCGTCTTTCAATCAAGAATCATGAAAAATACACGAGAGTCTGAGTTAGTGACAGTATTCACCCTCTTGTGTGTCTGTCACCAAGTGATGAACCCAACCGGTTCATGTGCAATTCATTGTGTGATTTAGTTGAAACTATGACAATGTTAGCTTGGGCGATTAGGCCTACTGATTTCTGGGTTGGCATGATGTGCAGGGATGTGGTTGCATTTTAATATATTATTAATAGCACTATCGTACGTGCGCCGTTTGACTTCCGGAGCTGTACCGAAAACAAAATGAAACGGCTGAAAAAAAGTTGTTTTTCGTCCGCTTAATTTTTTTTTTTTTTTACCTTTTATTCTCAGAATTATGTGAAATATGTTTCATAATCATTTTCCCGAGGTTTTAAGAATGTGACTTAATTTTAAAATATAGGAATTTTACTTCGAATATTTGGCGACTTGATTTCCGATCCCAATTACACGCAAAATGGGCCCGCCGACACCGTTCACAAAATGTATAAAAAAATTGTGATGGCGCCACCAATTGTCAGAACATTTGGTATCGATGGAAAGCTTAGAAGGCATGCGCTCTGAATCCGTGTCGTTTCCGAGATATCACGGTGAACGTCTTACTAGTGTAAATTGAAAAGTTCACCGCCAACTTTGTACAATGTAAACGTACATTTTCCCTTAAACGAATGTAGAGTAGTTTTCTTTACATTTAATCTTCACATTTTGTCAAATAAAGTTGCATTTTCCACTATCATCATTACTAAATGCGAAAGAAAAGGGCAGTATTTTCGCGTGGACCCGACCGACCGGCCGACACACGCGGCAATGGACGGCGACAACAACAACGTTCGCGATGTTCAGAACTTTGCGCATCGTCAATTAGCGGCTGTACATAAGAAGTGGACTTAAGTTGTTTTTTAATTTACAATGTAAAAACTACAACAAAATATAGCACAATTGGCAGATTTTTTAATTTTTTTATTTTTTTATTTTAAATTCATAAAAAATTTTTTTGGAATTTATTTTGAAGTAATTACTCTATATTTCTTCAATAAGTACTCATTATGCCCATCTTATGTTTTGTTTTTGTTTAATGGAGACATGAAAATGGCATTTTGTCACAAAATTGTCAATATTGACATTCGAATCTGAAAAACACGTCATTTTGGCTACATTAAAATGGCTCTATCTCGAAGACCGCTTGGCCACATCTAAAAATTTAAAAAGCTTTTACCATCTTTTGACAAGTTCTTTCCAAAACTGTCAAAAGATTAGATGTCTCATACTGTTTAAAAATGGCCTGATAGTGCTATTATTAATATTATTAGGGCCTATTGGAAAATATGTTGTATCCAACCACCACTTTTTAATTAAACAATTTTTTTTTTTGTTCAACCACTAAGTTAACCAGTTATAAAATTAAAAACAATATATTGATTTATTGGGGTACAGAAAGTGAAAACTATCTTTAAAAACCACTTTTATGATGGTTTTCGGACTTTATGTCCCTTCTAAAAAAAATTCTCCCCTTCAGAATATAGAAGAATCCTATTATAGTTGCTACTGCGTATGTACAGTGACAGTGTAGGCCACTAATGGGTGAGTTGCCAAGGTTAAACTGATTATAAAGATAGTTTTCGCTTTCTGTACCCCCAAAAATAGATAGAATAATTTTAACTGGTTAGTGGTTGCAAAATAATCCGAAAAAACCCTTAAAAAGTGGCGGTCGGATACGACATTCTTTCCAATAGAACAAATAGAAATGTTGTCAAGACAAACAAAAAAACAAACAAAAATGAAACAATCAAACCGACAACAAAAGTAGCTAAAGGGGAAAACAAATAAATAAATAAAGAGACATTTATAAACAAACAAGATCAACACACACATTATCTTTATGTTGTTTAAATCTAAATGCTTAACCCTAACTATCCCAAATCCATTAAAATCCTCCAAGGGGCATTTTTGGGAAACATTCAGCACTTTCAAAAACTGGTACTTTCACCTCTTCAAATGGGGCAAAATTACTACCTGGCAAGAAGTACAGGCCATAAGTGCTGAATATGAAAGATCAATGAAAATGCATGGTGCATTTTGAAGATAAGGGCATGTTTCCAAAAGTGCACTGATGGATTTTGGAAGATTCAGGAAGGTTCCTAGCCAGAATACCTAGGGCGTTAGGGTTAATACAGTTTAATATCAATGGCAATCACTTATACACATACATGTATCAGGTGGGTGAAATATAGGTTCAAAATTATGTGAGAAATGCCCATAAGTTACTTGTTTTGCAAAACTGAGCACACTTGCAATCCATTTATATTTATTGAAAATAATCAATAAAATCAATTATCTGACTTTGGGTCAAAGACATTAATTTAAATATTTGTAAAACTATTTGTATACATTTCAGTGTATTTCAATAGGAAAACAAATTTAAGTAATAAAACAAATTTGAGTAAGATTTGAATACATGTATTTCATTAGGCAGTTTCATGAAAATTTGAAGTTGCTTCAATTCTTTTAAATGTCATATCACTGGATAGAGCAAAAAATTAGAAAGAAAATGAGGGGTCAATGGTCATGATAGGTTAACCCTGTGCAAAGTTATGAATTTTTGTTGATTTAAATATTTGGTCATTTTGGAGGCCAGTTTCATTTGAAAAGTTGTGACCGCATTTGCCTGCAACGTATCCTTGTAGTACTAACAAAGTGTCTACATAGCATGTACTCCTTTTATAACAAAAAAATCTCATTGAATACCAAAATCCACCCGTGCGTGACACCCCGATTCAGCGTGCGTGACACGATTCACCGAGTCAAATCGCCGATAGCGGTGATTTTTTGAATTTGCTGTCGGATCATTTTCATGAGTTGCACTGTTTTTCCGCCAACGTTACAGTTGGCATCGACTGACCAATTAAGATAACCACGATACGGTGTATCCTTTTTTCGTGGTTTCAAGTTTCGTGAAGACCATCCAATACCTCTAAATTGATGATGAATTTCCGTCATACACAATGATGAAAAACGGGTCGTAAACACGGCGATATTTCTAACGTCCGAGTTCGGATATTTTGCATTGAAACGAAGCAAAATTTATGAATGAATCTAAGATGGCGTCTACAGCATGCAGGACCGAATCACTGTTTAAAAAATAATGATTAATCCGCACAGCGACAACGCGAGCTACGGACAGCCAGGGGGAACGTTTTCGCGAGAACCCGGATGTGAGTGAGTCGGTCACAATCGCGATGTCTAAAATTAGCTTTTGAAGTGTGCCGCCAGCGGCGGCTTGCGTGAATCTGCCTAATTTCATTGTACTCTACCAGAAGTCTATTACCTACATGAAGTGTGCCAGCCTGCTGTAAACAGTACCCCAGCATTGTACTCCAAATGCACACATACTTAGGAGTTTTACTACCCTGCCTGGCCTGCAGTGAGGAATCATGGGATTAGACACTTGACGCACGAAGCTAGTCCCTAGTACTGGACGCAGATGAACCATTAGTGGGGTGAATGCGATAAATGCTCACGTGCGCGTGCGAGATACAGTTCTCTCACACACCGGGTAGTCTCCCAGACTGCACTGCTTCTTTTTGAGTCTTTGCATGTCAGTCTGTGGAACAATACGCCATTGTTGTTGGAGTACTATGCCGTGGTCTAGATTAGTACACGAGTGGCTAAGGCTGTGTCGGGTACCCGGATACCCGACCAAAACTCTCATTACCCAATTCAATTTTTCGGTTCCAATTACCTGTGGCACACTTCATGTAGGTAATAGACTTCTGATTCTATTCATGTTTTGTCATTTTTCAACCTCATTATATTGATTGTTTTCTTCGTCTCTCTTGTGACAGGAATTAGCCGACATCAGAAAAGCTAACCTTGGGATTTTCAAAGAAATAGTAGTGAATGATACAAACATCTTAAACTGGCAGGGCCTTATAGTCCCCGTAAGTAATTCTGACTTGAAGGTACATGCATGGTCAACGTTTTAGCCAGCAAGCCATGCAGGCTGTGTTTGCACGGCCAGATTTTAAAAATCACGACCTATATTTCCAAGCATGGCTTGTATTTATAAATCGAAGCGGTGATAAAATATCAAATAATTTATTTTTAATAATCAGCAATTTCAAGTAAGAGGTCTGTTATTTTATTTTCTGAAAGGAAAACTTGTTTGAACTTGAATTTTTCTTTCTTTTTCTCTTTCTTATTTCACCTCCGGTGCGGTTTTGTGCACGACGGATCTGACTAGATTGTGGACTGTACAGTGGTCCAACTTCAGTTTGGTCTATGTTTGACATTATATTGTAACTATACTTTAAAAGTGCCGTAGGGAATGATTTCATTTGAATATTTTGCATAGCAAAACTACAATGCAAAAAGAGAATCATATTTTTGTATGGCAATCTGTGAATTTTGTATGGCAAATTTAAAATACGTAAAATTATATTATGCAGTGTGTACAGGTTCAAGTGTTGCTTTACTGCCGTTTGGTTCAACATATTTAACCCTAACCCTCCAGGGTATTTTGGCTAGAAACCCTGCCAGACGCATCAGATTGCATCGTTTGTCAAAGTGACTTGGCTGCCCAGTGCAGCAAGATCCATCTGGTCACAAATCTCAAGGCCGAACTGCCTCAGAGTCTGTGGTCACCAAACGCAGCAGGATACAACTCTGGCATTGTTCAATGGGACCAGCTCTCAATAGCCTCAGACTTGGCTGCTTATGCACTGGTGTTGACAGCTGAATGCATCAAAGTGCACCAGTCTTTTCCACCTGATGCACTGTGCTGCGTCTGGCAGGGTTAGGGTTAATGTCCATATTTTACCAGAAATAACCATCTTTAGTGTCTGGAAATTGGGCTAAAAGTGGTAAAAAAAATCTCCAAAGAACTTCTAGTGTATCTTACTTCCAGGCCAATTTCTTCCTTGTTTTGGCAAAATTGCAGTCATTCATGAAAGTTAGTCCTCCGTGCATTTTTGTTTCTTGACATTGTTTATATCGATCGCTAAAACGGATGCAATATCACTAAAAAACATTTTCAAAGTGAATTTCGAGTGTACTTTGTGGTATGATCAAGCTAGATTTTAATTATTAAAAATTCGTCGGGAAAATGAGTGGCTCACTGTGGTTGAAAGGGCGATCATATTGTGTGCCGAAATGATTCTAAAACTCACCACCAAATGGCACCACATATATAAATGAATGTTAATTTGGTTAAATTTTATAAATCAAAGTTAGTAACGTTTAAGTTCCTAGATACACATTCATTACGGCCACTGGGCATGGTACAGTATACCGCCAATGCCGTACAGTGATCGTATGAAAGCGTATGTGTAAACTGAACATGATACTACTTGTGTATAGGGCCATGGGATGGTGTAATTGCTCCAACCCCCTGGTTAAAAAACTGGTTTTCGCCTGTCGTTTGTCAGCAGAAAAAAGGGTTGTATGCACATAGAATTTTGGGCAATGCGGTGAAAAACCTTATGGATTGTTGGAAAATTAAGTTGCGTGCACGACATTTACACAGGTAAAACCACATGCACTGGTGCACGCATTCAAAATGGTTATCAGGGCCCTCCAGGATCCGGCCGTAAGGGACTTCGCACACAAATTTTTGACACTAAAAAGTTGCACTCCCACTTAGCTTTTTTGCAATTTTCTTGAAAGAAAGCTTGTATTGTGTCCAAAACCTTGAGTTTCTCGTTTGTGGGGATGTGGAGAGTCTGTCCACCTGTGGGCTAACGAGTAGTCGAGTAGAGTTTGTAAATCCTCCAAAATTAAACATCCAGGAGGTTCAGGGGGCTTTATCCTGTAGATCAAAGGGAGACCCAGGCCAGCTACTTTTATCAAATCACAACCCTGATTTATTGTGTGATGTAGTTCGGATCAACCTTATTTCTAAGCAGCTTCTCATCTAGCAAATACGTCCACCCATCCACAGGACGGGTAAAAATTGGTTTGGACAGGTTTGGGCTATTTTCACCCTACCTGTCTAGGCTACCCGTCATAATGGCCCAGTCCAGTGTCCATCATAAACATGTATGTAGTACATGATTATATAGGCCTATGTTTAGAGTCTATATAAAAAAATAAAAAATGTTTGAAGTATAACAATTCGTCGCCAACACATAGGTATTCCATGCTAACTGCACCTATAGCCAGCTGCCTATTGTATACATGCATGCTCCACAGTCACGCGCATGTTCATGTACTGTATGCCTACAATGTACGGTACTCAATGACACTGAAGATGCACGTAATTCCCCAAAGTAAGCAGGAAATTAACCCTAACCCCATTAATATTCTTTGTGGGAAATGGCCTCAATCCTTCAAAATCATCCAATGAGTTTTGTGGAGGATCCCTACTGCCTCAATCCTTCATCATCAACCCGAAACCAATGAACCATCACTGTGTTTATCCCACCTAGCACATACATGTACATCTCTACATGCACAAGTAATAGATTCACACTATGTAAGCTTACAGCATCCCAATCCTACAAAATCAGTCAAATCCTCTGGTGGATTAAATATGAACAACAATGTCTGGTTCCTGACTACACGCTGATGTGATTTGTGTAACGTTAGCTGGCCTACGCACTAGGGATAGAGCAAACTGCATTCCTGATGGTTATGATCTTGCAGCGCATCGTTGGCCCCGAGCACGAAAAATTTTGAACAGGCAGTTTTCAAATCAAACCCTGTCTGTAAGGCTGTCAAGCAGTATCTAATACCCAAAGCAAGACAGACCCTGGGGACAAGGTTACAAGGCATGATATTCTTCATACTTTTGTAGGATATACTACCTTTTGATTTTGAAAATCCTACTATGAAACTGGGTTCCGACTAATTTCAGACCATGGAAACTTTCCTTGTGTATCATTTTATTGTAAATACCAAGATAAAAAACGGTTTCCTTGCTATACATGGCTATAGAGGTAAACTGCTCTAGGCTAGTATATGCCTAATGATAATGGCAAACATTTTTCCTACCTTATCCCTGAAGATTACAAGGCAGCAAAAAAATAATTCTCTGCAAAATTTGCATCAGTTTCACACATCAAATGACAAATATCAGTGTGTGAGTCATATAAAATAAATAGTTTGAATTCCTTTATTTCATACAATAGCAAGAATGTATCACTCAGTAACATCTGCACTGTTCCATTTCACTCGGCTTCACTTCATGAAATAGATCAGCTCGGAGGTATCCTTGTAATATAATTTTTAAACTATACGCTGAGCTGAAAAACTCAACATTTGTTTACTAAATAATAACCAGGTTGGTCAGTTTTATTTTTGTCGTGTGTTGTCACAATCACGTTTTCAGCTTTGGTCAGTTCGGCTGTGCTGCAATCATGTAACTATTCCGACCACAGTTGAAGTTCCACTTGAGTTTTCTGCTTTTTTTATTACTCTCCTTGGTTTTGTATTAACATCCCTGTTATTATATTGTTTAATATGATGCTCTCAGCCGAGAGGCAAGGGTCAATATTAACTGATATTAAATATTGAGTGCATTGGACTCAAGTTCCGATGGCTGTGTCATCAGAATGTGGGTTCGAAACCTGGCGGCGACCGTGGTACTTGTGTCCTTGAGCAAGGCACTTTACTGTAATTGCTTCTCTTCACCCAGGTGTATAAATGGGTACCTGTGAGGGTAGAGATGGTTATTGTGTTGCACATTGGCTGTATACTCCCCAGGGAGCTGAGAAAGATTATAGTAATGATATTGGCCCAGTGACCAGGGGTAACAATGTAAAGCGCATTGGGACATTATGTGAAATGCGCTATATAAGAATGGAACATTATTATTATTATTATTGAACTGTTTATGCTTTTCATATCTCACCAGGAAACACCACCATATAATAAGGGGGCGTTTAAGATAGAAATAATTTTCCCGGCAGAGTACCCATTTAAGCCTCCCAAGATCACATTTAAGACCAAAATCTACCATCCGAACATTGACGAGAAGGGACAGGTGTGCTTACCCATTATAAGCCCTGAAAACTGGAAGCCAGCAACAAAGACGGATCAAGGTATGTGGAAATTCATCCTTTAGCCCTCCTACTATTGCTGCACTTAAGTGGAAAGTTGCTGTAGAGGTCAAAATCAGTCAACTGCCTGTTTTGACTGTTGACCCAAATGTGCACACAGGGGCATTTTTTTGACTGGTTTTTGCTGTCATTTTGACAACCCTGCACAATACCGGACATTGCTTTTACCAGTCAAATCATTTTGACCTGTAAATGTACTTACTACACGTAAGGTTTGACAGTGTTTGACTTTTAAGTGCACTACATATACTTTGGGAAGTATTTCAACATTTTGACTGATTTTGACCTTTGTAGTCATAGAAGGGTTATCGCTTTTGGTAACTGCTTTTGTTAACTACTAGGGCCTGGAAAATTATCCCACGGGCAAGTAAAACTACAAAATTACCAGCCCTGCAGGTAATGTTTTGGTAATGTTTTGAAGTATAACACCATTGGCTGGCCAAATACTTAACAACTTTTGGATCAAAGTTTAAGATCTGCGTATTGAGATGATAATATCGTATATCACCAATATCATGGCCGCCGATAATCGACTACCTGTGGGGTGTCGTGGCCGAGCGGTCTAGCTTACCGGACTCAAGTTCTGGTGTTAGCAGCAGAATGTGGGTTCGAATCCTGGCCGTGACACTTGTGTCCTTGAGCAAGACACTTAACCATAATTGCTTCTCTCCACCCAGGGGTTAAATGGGTACCTGTGAGGGCAGAGTTGGTTGATTAGCCCTATATGCGCTGTAATGGCAGCAATTGAGCTGTATACTCCCCAGGGAGCTGAGATGGTTTCAGGAATGATTTATGAGCCTTATGAGCAGGGGTTATAATATGCGCCTTGAGCACCACTCAGTTGGTGGATACGTGCGCTATATAAGTCCACACATTATTATTATTATTACCTAGGCAAGAGCATTGTAGGGTTTTGTTTATGTTAAAATATTTAATCTCAAAGGACATGTACCACTTTTGTTCTCTTTCATGTTGCAGTAATTCAGGCATTAGTCGCCCTTGTCCATGACCCAGAACCAGAACATCCACTAAGAGGTGAACTAGCCGAGGAATACACTAAAGACAGAAAGAGGTTCATGAAAAATGCAGAGGATTATACTAAGAAACATGCAGAGAAGCGCCCATTGTAGCAGCTCTCTACACACTGGGGCTGACGACAGGGGCCGAAGAAGACTAGGGACGTGTGGGTACAGCACACACACAACACATGTAAAAAAAAAAAAAAATTGACATACTATAGTTGGGGTAGTGGTTGACTTGATACGTGTACACAGATTAACCAAACGAGCTTTTCCATAATTAAAAAAAATAATAAAAAGGAATGGCCCGCACACTTCGGCAGTTTGAGATAGGAATGAGTTAATTGCTTGTTAGTTATATTATTTTTTTATGATCAAGCATATTGTGACAGATTTGACTGATCATGTTTCATTTCCTTGTCGGGGGATCGAGAGAAGAATAGGGCTTCAGTGTTTGCACTAGATAATGATAAAAGAGGTATGGTACGTAATGCCATCCTCCCTGATGTTTATTTGTTGAAATTCAAGTCTGAGGCAATTTGATGTTTCCTTTTTCCCGTTCCCTATAACCCTTGCATAGGATATGCATCAGGGAACATCAGTTCACTGGTGTAGTGTACATGTAATAGCAATGATAGACCCATCCACAACACAGGTAGTCAACCGGTGAAGAAAACCGGTCCTGAGGTTTCATGCCTTTCCGCGAGCCATCTCATCGTGCAATTACTCTTCTGCAGGCCTTCAGCTGCAGTCTATCACAGATAAGCTTGGGCGATAACACGATAATATCGAATATCGAGAACCTTTTGAAGTTATTGAGATATCGGCAAATCGCCATTGTGAGTCAGAAATTCCATGGAAACAAAATTTGGACCAGCTTTCGGAAGTGACAAACAAAAGCGAACTACTTCAGAAGTATATACACACTATGCAAACAATTTACAATTTATTGTGACGCTTGTAGAAGGGTACATACCTGTGGTTATCGGCTCTAAAGCAGTCATTACATTAAAGTGCTCTTACACAAGGTATCACAGTGCTGTACATTATCATTCCAGAAACCATCTCAGCTCCCTGGGGAGTATACAGCTCAATTGCTGCAATTTCGGCGCATATGGGCTAATCAAACACAACAACCAACTCTGCCCTCACAGGTACCCATTATTTACTCCTGGGTGGAGAGAAGCAATTATGGTAAAGTGTCTTGCTCAAGGACACAAGCACCACGGTCGCGGTCGGGATTCGAACCCACATTCTGACGACTCGGCCATCAGAACACAAATCCGATGCACTAAACCGCTCGACCATGGCACTCCATGTTTGGCGATATATCGTGGATGAAAAAAAATCGATATTGCCCAAGCTCAATCTGCCTCTGGTCTTTGCCTTGGTGCCCCTTGATATTTACCCATAGACATCTTGGTTTTTTCTAGTGGAAGTATCCTTTAGCAATGAGAAAAAGACATTACCACTTGAAAACTGTAGTTCTTAACCCAAGGTTCTTGGATCATTGACATTTTTCAATCTGCGGAAGAGATCGATTGATTGATGCAGGTGCAAACTATGCTATTTCCTGACTGTTGTTGATTGGTCTATTATGCTGCGTTGTGTTTCCAGTGTTCACCATGCATTACTCATACTGTACATGTTTATAAGCAGCCTTTCCAATTCCTAAACCCGAGGGGGAAAAAAAATCCAGTTCAGCATGTGAACATGAAAAACATAAAACTTTATTGGAATGCAACAGTTAACATCGCTCTTTGCCATATTTCCTTAGGATAAGCAGTGGTTTTGAGACATATCTCTTTACCACCATCAGTTGATTGGGATGAACACATTTTTCCGGTTCAATGAGCACTTCATACTCCAGATTTAATCCTGTTAAATTATACATTTGTATTGGGGCATATCCACTACATACACAGTGTACTGAGGCTGTAATAGATGTCGAGCAATACATAATCGGCCATCTTTATGGGCAGTGACGACCACACAAGTAGACCACACAAGTAGACCACACAACTAAGAGTTGCACACTAGCACCACGTGCAGCTTGCGTGCGTTTTGTCAGACTTCTTGCACTTGTCGGTGAAGCACTGTACTACGTAGAAAAATTGGAACGCTTGACGATCAAAATTGCCTGTAAAGATGGCGTATATAGCCACTTGCATGTTTAATAAATCCATGTATGTGATACAAAGAGGGTTATGTGGGGATAAACTTCGTAAAACTTGCATACATATTCCCTCTCAAAATCAGTGACTGTTGGAATAACACACACCTTCCCCTCCATTATAACAAATAGGTATTTTGCCCTGGTAGAGGGTGTCATAGAGAAAGGAGTCTACACCAACCAGTTAATTAACCCTCCTACACACATAGAGGCCACTGTAAACCAGTAAATATCCAATGTGTTGTACACACATTGTTTGTGCATATAAGCCACACTGTCCCTTTGAAGTAATCTCCAATGTGCACACAAAGACACATGTATACCACAGTGGACCTTATTTTCAGCAGGTTATACTGTAACCAAACTCCCAATAATAAATCGCCATCAGCCACTGAGACCAATAAACCATACCAAGCCTCCATCATCCATTGGGATTTTCAGCAGTTATTTTGTAAACACAGACTCTCCATAGTAACCTACCACCAGCCACTGAGTCTGGAACAAAGTAATATGCCCTGTAATATGTCAATCACAAACCACTAAAACCAACAGACATATGAGGCATTATGTTACTATGGAGTCTAGCTATGAGGAGCCACTGCCTACCATAGCAATGGCTTGGAGTGGCCTGAATGGGTTGTTTCAAAAATTTCACTGATTGTAGGAGGGTTAAAGATGCCAAAAGGTGACTACCACCAAGTGTTTTCCTTTTTTTAACACAGGTTTTGAAATTTTCACTGGTGTGCTTGCAAAATGGGAATATATCCAAACCTAATTAATGGTTTTACTAAGCTTGAAAACATAAACACTCAATCAAGGGAGAAGGGACAACTAATTTCATTTTAGAACGAATCATTTCACTTGTGTTGGTCATGTGCAAGTATTTTTCAAGGTGCTTTGCTTGTGCTTTTTTGCCATTTCACCAGTATTTCCAGGCAATTTTCTAAACATTTATATTTTCCTGAAAGAAGGGAAAACAAATAGTTTCAAATCAATACAGAATTTCACAAAATAAATTTAACAAGCATGGTTAAATAGTTCTTATGATGGGGCCCTGCCATAAATACGTTTCAGAATTGTATTACTGTAAAAACATGCCTCTGACAGGTTTTTGTGTGAAATGTTTCATTTTGAAGTATTTGTTTTCCTTTCTACAAGCAATAGCTTTCAAGAAAATTGCCATGTATCAACAGCAAAAGTGGAAATACAACAGGTGGTGCTTTTAGAATATCACATTTAGTGTTTTATGTTCATTGCTTAACTTGTTAATTCCTGAAAATAGATTTATTAGAAAAATCCAAACTAAGGCCCCCAAAAAAGTCTCCGGTTTCTCGTCTCCGCGCACGTCAGCATTTTTAATTTTCTTTTTTTTGTGTGCTATGAAACGATGTCCAATTGCAGCCAAAATTGCTGGATTGATTGGAATTCTGCCGTGCTGTGCTTTAAACGACTTTTTCACATAGGGGTATGAACGTTTGCCCGATTTGTGAGACCTCTCTTAGCCACCATACTTTGTATATGGGAAATTTTGTATTTCCCTGTTAGCAAAAAAAAAGCACCAATTATGAAGCCGACAGATGACCAGAAACCGGATACTTTTTTTATTTTGGCCGAACAAGAATCATAATGTTGATTGCACATTATCCTCTCCCCTCCCCCCCCCCCCAAAAAGTTAAATGAGCACATGTACTTTACACACAAAATACCTTTGAAAATATTTCAGTGTAACATACAAAAACAACCTTCAAGACATTACTTACATGTCTGTGATCGAGATGCAGTTGGGCAGTATTTATAATTTGTGTGGATTAAAATTGTTTAATAATGGAACATGTTTGTATTTTTGGACTACAATTTTATTTGAATTTTTTTCTGTTAAGCACCCTTGCTTCGTATCTGATAGTCAACTTTGTTCCGAACAAACTGGCGCATCCTCACTTAAATGGGACACAAGAGGGCAGTAGACTTACTAGTCATTTTTCATTGTTTGCTCAGTTCTGATCATGCTGTTAATAGTATCAAAAACAATGTAAAAGAACTGGAAAGTGCTGCCATCTTAAAAGATTCTCCATTATCTAACCAAAATTGAATGGTATTTATATTATTAAAAACATAAACAATTTCATATTTTAAAATCGAGAAAATCGGCAATATCTGTCAATTTCTTTTTCCTACAGTCGTTTATTGTGAAATGAAAATGTAGTTTATTTACAGATAGTTGTGTACAAAACATTCGGCAATAAATTCAGTTGGTATTAACAAGATTTCATGAAAATATGCAAGTTTACTTGCTTTTCCTTTCAAAAACAAAATGTTAGGAGTGTATTTCTTTTAAGTAAATTACTCTAAATTTAGATTTTTAAGTATCTAATGTCATTGGAATTTTTTGGTTGACATGTCTCTGGGTTCAAATGTTCATTTAGGCACACATCTATGGTTTAAAAAGTCTGCAGTAATCACAATAAACCTACTTGTGTATGTGTTGTACTAGAGTTGCTTAAAGCTTCAACTTTCTACAACTGTTTTGTGATTATTTTACTTGTAAAGTTCTGGTAAAGAAAAGAATTATCATGAGCATGGTTTTACAATATAAATATCTCTAATTGAAGTTATGATGTCCTGTCATGATGTCATTTTAGCACTTAAACCTAGCTTCTGAAAATTATTTTGAGAACTATCTCAGATTATTTCAAAATGTTTATTTTCCTTAATGGAAATTAGCAAAATCTTCAATACTATAGTTTATATTGGCTTATTTTAATTTTTTTTTTATAAACATGAATATATATGCTGTAAGCCTATGATTGTTATCGAGTTTTTACAGTTATTTTCTGTGGTTTGTATTCCCATAATACATACCTTTAGAATATGTCAGTGTGATTCCACTTCATTTTTTAGTAATAAAAACCCAATCATTGTACAATTGTTTACTTTATACTTTTTGGTTGATCTTTTCAGAGCAGCAACCATGTCTTGATTTAGGAAATGTTAGGGGAATTAGCATAGAGAACACATCTTTAAATTGACTTATTGCCAGCATTGTACAAACTATATGACAAAATATACATTTTCTGGAAAGGGTTGAAATTTGTTTTGTAAAATATGATCATGAGGTTATATCATACATTACAGCTGTATGTTGAACTTTCAATGGTCCTCGTGTAAAAATTACCAAAATAAGGTAAATTGTGTCGGGTTTTAATTTGGATTAGAACAGTGATTGTCAAGAAATTGGAGTGCAAATAAAGTGTTTTTTCTGAATTTGTTTGTTTCCATAGATTGCCTAATGTTATACCCCAGGGACCATGATGAATTTATGTTCTATAGGTGTATTGGATTGGTCTATATTTTGACCATAATATTTACATTTAAAGGGAAGGCACAACATCGATATTTTAAATCGTATGTTCATTTCAATCCTCTCATTTTTAAGAAATACGTAATTTAACTAACAGGTGAAAGTGTAATCACAATAGGTTACTTTACTTTTTTGAGAAAATAACGAAAAACTCACCTTTTTTCATGTTTTTCGTAAAACATTTGCTGGACAGTAATTTTTGCTGAATTCAACATTAGCATTGCTGTTTTTCTCTTAGATGAAAACACTTCAGAATAATTTCTCAGGATGATTGATACTTGAACTAATTTTGCACCAAGTTAGTTTTAAAAAAGCCTCAAAACTTAAAAAATGAATTTAATTATCTGGAAATTACCATGCATTGTTGTACCTTCCATTTACAGCTGAATCGTATTATACATCTCGGTAAACAATTCCTTACTGAAGCTAGCAAAATTCAAGGTCAAACATACAAATTATACCTAGTGTTTAACAACGTCGGAACAAAGCAGGATCTTTAAAAAGAGGCAGTATCGTCATGATCAGAGCAAACTTTCGACGGCATGGAATTGATGTCCTAGTTGAAGATTAACACAGTGAATGGAAATTACTGGCTCATTTATGCAGCAGCAGCAACAGTAATATTACCTTATCACGTGGGGCATTATGGTAGTCACTGTGTTAATCTAAAATTAGCATTCCGATTCCCATGCCCTGTTGAACATAGCGATATTACCCCTTTAAAACAAAACTGTACATGGTTATTATTTATTTATTTTTAAAGGTGAAATTACCAAATTAATGTCATTCACACAGTCACTGTCAATTACTGTATCCTGATTAAGAGATTCCTATAACCCGAGTGGAAACTTTATTCCCAATCATGATTCAAACGGGCCCCATTTGGGAACCATTGCCAATGACACCTATGCTTCACAATGTCATTCTCACTTAACCCTTCTATGACTACAAGGGTAAAAATCAGTCAAAATGTTGATATACTTGCCAAGGTATATATAGTGCACTTAAAAGTCAAACACTGTCAAACCTTACTTGTAGTAAGTACATTTACAGGTTAAAATGACAGTAAAAACCAGTCAAAAATGCCTGTGTGCACATTTGTGTCAACAGTCAAAACAGGCAGTTGACTGGTTTTGACCATTATAGCTACTTGCCACTAAAGTACAGCTAATGTAGGACGGGTTAATAATGGAACCAAATCGAGGCTTCAAACATTTCTGCAATCTATCGATTATTTATTTAACATGGACCCATGCCTGAACTTATAAAGTCAGAACATTTAACTTGTCCAAATTGAATCATTCCAGTCAAAAGAAAATAACAAATTGATGATAAGGGCAAGACAATTACAAATTCAAACAAAACTACATTCACCAAATTTTTAATTTGCTAAACGGCAGGTAAAAGCCACCTGAACGAAATAACAATAACATAATTATATGACTGATCACTCAGCTAAAACATTGGTTGAAAACTGGTTAGCTGGGTCATTGAGTTCATCTTTAGCCAGAAGCGATAACAAAGGCCCCATTGTTGTTACTAATCAGCAGATGCAATTGGGAGGGGGAGGAATGCACTCCTTTTTATCATTGTGCATGTATATTCACATTTCTTGTGGCCCCCTTTTATTCGTAACCCTGGATCCGCCCCTATTGTTACCTTCAGTACTATTATATCAGACCAAAACATTACAAAACTAAATCTTCTAACAAAACAAAACGACAAAAGTGACGTATTCTTATGCTTACTTTGTGGAGTGATCACCACATGTCATTGTGTAAACTCGAGTAAAACTGTAAAATGTTTTATAAACATGTGGAGGCCCACAAATTAAAGTTTGCATGATGTACCTATGGTATAATAAAACGAAATGATAACAAATGTGTCTTCATGTGCCGATCTGCCAGTTTTGTTCCCCTGAGCAGAACCCAAGTAAATTTGGGTGCCAAGAATACGCCCTATTAGAACGAAAAAAAGAAAGAAAAAGAAACACCACAACTTTTGTTGTGTACTGGGAAAGACCTAGAATGTACAGGTCATTCACTAACTGGCAATTTGTAGTATTTATTTATTTATTTATTTATTTATTTTTTTGGGGGGGAAAGAAGGTACTCTATCTGTTGAGTAGAGGTACCATCCCTCTCCTACATCTTAAGGGGAGGGTTAGAATGGCTGGTGGGTGGAGAAATCTTAGTGAGGATTTCTTAAATTTGGATGTCTTTAAACAATGTTTCTTTTTTATCAAACTTACTATTTTATTTGATTTATAGCAGTCAAGGGGAGGGGGGGTAAGATCTCAATTAGTGATTTTTAATTGGAATAGAAAACTCAAATGTAACAAATAAACATTATAAATGGTTTTCGTTGATCCCATCACCAAATTATGTATTAAAACCACAAACACAAATGTTAACAAACAATGTCCAAAACAGATATGGCATATGTTTCATTGACAAACTCGCTCATCTCATTACTATTTCATTCATACACCAACAATTGATTGAAATTATGGTAGAAAAATAGAAACTTCACAACTCACTCAATTTGAACGATTTAAAAGAATTTACTAAGAAAACTTTCCTGATTTTATTTCAAAAGATAAAACCATAAGATGCATTTAGGCATTGTGTAATAAGTATACCATTAAGTCCAAATGTTTATTTGAGAATCGATTCAAATTTTGATGAAAGTCGGCTTAGTATCTAATCTTCAGACTTTCTAATAATCTCTCCTTTCTTTCCTTTCTTCAATATTCAAACACTTCTATCAATGCATTCAAGTAAATTTCTGAAAATTGCTCAAACAAGTCAAGTTACCTTATAAATATCTTTAATTCAAAAAGGAATAAATTCATTCTCTGCTCTGCTGTCAACAACAAATCTAGTAAAATACGATCACATAGAAAAGTTAAATTCAAAATAGAGATAATATTATTTGGCAGATAACTATGCGGTTTCAGCTTTGAATTACACGACAGCGGGTCTTCCAATTTCGGATGGGTCAAAGGTCATCTGAGGTCAGTTGAGGTCATGCGCAGCAACACTCTGTTGTAAATACTCCGAGTACAGCTTCTCCTATAGGAGAGGAAGAATTGAACAATTTACAAATAAATTAAATCACAACAGTAATTACGATTGGATTAATTGCGATCACAGCGGCTAAATGCCAAAAAAATATTTAAATTTACAGTTAAATTACAGTATACTGTATGTATGATAAAAATATGGGATTATTGACATGTTTAAATAGTACAGATATTATTATCAATATGAAGCATGCACTGCCTGGCAAAACAAACCATTTTGAAAAGTAATAATTATGGGGAAGGGGGTCTTGTAAAGTAATACTCTCTACTAGTACTACCTTGAACATTTATACAATTTTTGGAAAACCTTAAAAATATAATAGTTAAATAATATGCATTACAAACATGGAAGTAAATTTAGAAACCGTTAAAATGAACACTGAAATATGATTCGCTGTTTAAAACAAATTATTTAAATATTTACTTTAAAAATGTTTTTTTATCTCACAGGTCTTTTAATTTAAACCATGCATGCTTTTTCAATAGTGCCTCCCTATTGAGCATCACATGAAAATGTAGCATGGATATTTTGTTAAACCACCACAAGAGGGCAGCATACATAGAGACCACATATTTTGTGTATAGTTAGATCCATTTTTGTCAGTCACTATCTTCCATTATTCTGAAGAATTTTTAAAAACAATACGAAGCTCTTAATCAAGATAAACAATATCATTCCTGGATGTAGCCGCAGTTTGAGATAGCAACGTCTGCCGTCTCTGGGGAAAAAATAACAGCACCAAGAGTCTTGGGCAACCAAATTGGCTGGGAGGCAACCACTTAATTTTCATGATATCACAACCAGAAAAATCCATATAAACAATTAGATCAATCGACTACATTAAACGACTACATTAAAATGACAAGAATCTTCACCTTGGTTGCCTTGACGTGGTTCTGAACGTAGTCCTGTTCTTCCTTCAACATCCGCTTCTGTTTCCGACTCAATGTTGACCTAAGACTGATGGACACAAAAAAATACGGAGAGGAATTAAGGCCCCCCAAAAATAAAGTCTCCAGTTTCTGGTTATCAGTCGGCTGCAAAATCGGTGCGGTGCATATCCAGGGTCTTTAAAAAAAGAATGCACATGGCCAAGGGGGGGGGAGCCACACACTGTCACAAAAAGGGTGACACAAAATGTATGGTAAATTTACATGCATGGCGATGGAGACGGGGGGAACCTGCTAGAAATTGCAGATTACACTTTACAGCTTCAACTGGGCTGACATACTAACCTCCAGAGGTTTTAACCAGGGGTCTGATTTGTCCGGATTTTTCCAGATTTTCACAAATCGCAATGTTGTGATCCTCCGGATTTTAAAGATAAAGGAAAGCAAAGCAAATGCTCAGAACTATAGATTTCACCCCAGCACTGTTCACAACAGCGACCCCAATACCCCTAGCAAAATTTATGTGGATTTTTCAAAACTGCCCACTTCACACCCCTGTGTAACTGATTAGTTCCCGGATGTTTCCTTACCGTTGACAAACAAACATTTATACCGAAAGTTACAAAAAATGCATACAAATGCATTTCAAGATTGCAAAAGCCATTTCTGTTTCACCTTAGAGGGTTTTGCCGGCCATGTTTTGTTATGTTGAGTCACACACGTTTCATGGCCCGAATGCTTCATACATGAATTTCTAACCTACCTGGTTGAATATTTAGCCAGCAATAGAAGCAAGAGAGTAACAACTATGAGTCCACCTAGAGCATACAGATGATAATCCCTGGGTACAGACTCCCATAAAGTGCCTACTGGTTTCTGTAAAATACATCAAAACAAAACTCCCATTATTGTAGTAAAATAAAATTGTAACATAATAATAGCAATTAAAATAATAATGAAGATAAATTTATATCAGGGGTGTGATTGGGCAGTTTTGAAAAATCCACGTAAATTTTGCTAGGGATATTGGGGCCGCTGTTGTGAACAGTGCTGGGGTGAAATCTATAGTTCTGAGCGTTTGCTTTGCTTTCCTTTTTTGCTTAAATCTTTAAAAATCCGGAGGATCACAACATTGTGATTTGTAAAAATCTTAAAATCCGGAAAAATCATACCCCTGTTATACAGTGCAAAAAATTGCAGAAAACAATTCCACCTCAAGGCGCTACGAATAACTTTCCAATTGCTTTCAATTGGTTCCAAAATGCTTTCCAATTGCCTTGTATTTCCCAGTTTACGTGCCAAGTAGAGATTATCAAGGTTATTAACCCTAACTCACTAGACAACAAAGACAGTTGGAGGATTTTGAAGGATTTTTATTGTTCAGTAACAATGCTTAGGGAGTTAGGGTTAACTTGAGTTAATGTGGAGTGTCGTGGCCGAGCGGTCTAGCTTACCGGACTCAAGTTCTGGTGTTAGCAGCAGAATGTGGGTTCGAATCCCGGCTGTGTCCTTGAGCAAGACACTTAACCATAATTGCTTCTCTCCACCCAGGGGTTAAATGGGTACCTGTGAAGGCAGAGTTGGTTGATTAGCCCTATATGCGCTGTAATGGCAGCAATTGAGCTGTATACTCCCCAGGGAGCTGAGATGGTTTCAGGAATGATTTATGAGCTTTATGAGCCTTATGAGCAGGGGTAATAATATAATGCGCCTTGAGCACCACTCAGTTGGTGGATACGTGCGCTATATAAGTCCACATATTATTATTATTATTATTATTATTGTTAACAACTTGAACGAAGACAAACTTTCAAGCGCAGTACACACGCAGTAAATTACTGTGTTACATGGACTAAACGAGTTCATAAAAAGTTCGTATTATCAAGTTCTAGAAAATGTAACATAAAGGCTGTTAACTATTTAGAATGAACTAACGGAGTCAACAAGAAGTTTATTTTAAATGTTAGATAACATACTGACACATTATGTCTTCTGAAACGTCAAATGTACACATACATATATCAAGAGTTACATGAACATACATCTCTAGATACCCCTCAACTTTTCAACTGTCTGGTTTTTTTTTTTCAAGAACTATACCATCTTATGATTTACACCACTTAATTTGTCAGTGCAATCTCATTTCAGGACGTTCAGTTGACATGGTTGTTTCAAAAGTTGTACCAGATTTGAATCAGATCCTATCTTTCAAAAAATTGTATCACCATAATCAGAGCACAACATAGTATCACATTTTGTTTTATTAAATTATATTTTATAATGATATTATATTTTATAATGCCGGCTGTCATTATCTTGAATTTCACCCACTCATGTGTAAAAATCAGTTAGGTCAGGACACAAATACGTGCAAGTATGTTGGAGTCTTGGTAAGTACAATGGAACCCAGCTGAAATGAAGACCACATTAACAGACATTTGGTTATATTGAACCCTGACCCCTTGGTTTCCCATTAGCATTGCAAACCATGATTCACTATAATGAACGATCACTATCGACTACTCCGTCGGCCAGTTCAATGGGCGCCGCCATAAATGCAGTGGTACCTATACATTCTGCGCAAAGCGTTCATTTTCTACGCAGTCCAGTGCTTCTTCAACCAATCTGTGCTCTTTACTGGACGAAATGCTAACATACCGCATATTTAAGAATGCGTGTGATGCGCGCGTGTAGTGTGGTACCACCACAGTAATGGCATAAAACCGTGGTCGCCGGATTAATCTACATGAACATTTTGTTTGGACCCCCATAAAACACATAACCTTCAACCCCCCCCCCCCACAAAAAAAACCACCAAACATACTTTTTACATGTTCCCCCACCACTGTCCATGTTGTGCTCTCTGATTTGCTTGTAATATTGGCTAAGGGCAATTTCATAGTTACTCGCGTTACATTTTTGAGGTTTTGGGCTCACTCTTAATGCCATATTACATATTTCAGTTGCATTATACCCAGACTTTACTCAACACAAAATAATAATTTCAGGAATTTGTGTATGTACACTATACAGGGTGTCCCCATAAAAAGTATACCGAGATAAAAATTACTGTAATGGCAAAACTACTTTATATATGGGAAAGAGAAATATATCTCTAGAAAGGGCAGAATGTCCTCTTTGCAATGGTATACAGCTTGTGATGTTATTGACACAGATGAGTGAACAAATTAGACAGATGTTAAGGGTACTGAAAGCAGGACTGTGACAAGTTTGCATATTTGAATAACAAAGGTCCAAAAAGCATTTTTAAAAACCTGCACATTAAACTTTTGAGGTAAGTAGCGAAAACAAAGCAGATTACATTGTTTTAGGTACAATCCTTGTTTTCAAGAATGTGTTGAAAAAACAAAGGCATTTGGTATTCTGCACACTTGCATGGTTGAGATTTGTTATTCAAATATGCAAACTTGTCACAGTCCTGCTTTCAGTACCCTTAACATCTGTCTAATTTGTTCACTCATCTGTGTCAATAACATCACAAGCTGTATACCATTGCAAAGAGGACATTCTGCCCTTTCTAGAGATATATTTCTCTTTCCCATATATAAAGTAGTTTTGCCATTACAGTAATTTTTATCTCGGTATACTTTTTATGGGGACACCCTGTATAAGAGAAAAAGCAAAATTTTATGCATGTCCGTAAAATGTAATATGAGTAACCAAGCATTTTTCTCTGATATAGCATACATATAACAAATGTCTTAAATTATTTCTGTGTGTTGGGTCAAGTCTGGATATACTGCAACTACTGTGACAAAACTGATGAGTGAAATATATTTAATACAGTAATTACGGCATTAAGAGTGGACCCAATACCTCAAAAATGTAACGTGAGTAACCATGGAATTGCCCCTAAGAAATGTCTGCATGGATCTTCTGAAATGTCAAACTGACTAACCAAGTACAGTTTTAAAGTTGCTGCTCCGTCCTTCCCTAGAGTGGACACGAGGACGTCTTTGGACACACTACTGGCCAGAAAGTTGACCAGGAGTACGGCCGGCAGGAGGAGACCTAGCAGGGAGAAGAGGAACCCCTTGCCGCGAGCTCGTAAGTTGTAAGAATTGGCTGCCCTGGAGAACAACAAAAACAACAGCATCCAAGGTGAAACAGGGGAGTAACAATGCCAAATTACTAATTGCAAAAATACTTACATGTATGCAAAGTACTGAAACATACGTACTAATGATTATTATGTCTGTCTCATTATGCCTTTGAGAAAGAACCTGCTGGGTTCAAAACGTAAGGCCAATAACCATTATTTTGCAATTATTATTTCAGTTGAAAAAAAAAAAAAAAAAAATGCTGGGGCCCTCACTCCGCCTACCCCCAAAAATATATAACAGATAACAGATAGTGAAAATTGTTTTTTAAATTGCTCAGAATGGCACCTACATGGAATGACCAAGAAACATCCCACGCCAATTGTCCACCTGCTTATTGTAACTGTTAGATTTAAGCCAGTGTGCATTTCTCATCAAACTCCCACAAATGATAAGGAACCGCAAATGATCAAATAATCACCCAATACGATATAAGTCATCAAAACAAATATTTGGAAATGGGACCGCAATGGGAATTTTAACGATGGCCCAATTTCATGGCACACAATTCTGCACTTATAGCTTAGCATGGTGTCTGCGGTGACACTGTGACAATTCTCTTTTGAGTAGTAATTAGTTCGGAAAAGAACTGTTAGTTACAACTCGAGTTGTAAGTCAATTTGAGCTGTAATTTTCACACGGTGTTACCACAAACAGTCTTTACTTATTCTGCAATTAACCCTCCTATTCTCAAACCCATTTGTTTTTAATTGGGTTTTGAGGGATCAAACTATACAAGGATTTTAATGGCACATTTTGATTTGCATTCAGGTCTTTACAGCTCAACATTTTCTGAATTCACTTGATTTGTAAGCACCTAATCCTTTGTTATAAATAGTACGTATGCTCAGAAGCAGTAAATCCTTCCATAGCTGCAGCATCCACTTTACTTAAACACACCACATTTTGCCACAGTAACCACTTATTATTCGCTTACAGTAAAAAAATGCCATGACATACACCTTTATTGAACTGTGGCCATCTTTGTCTGATTCCCTGCATACACAATAACAATGGCAGTTCTAATTCTCATTTCATAGAAAGGTGCCAGACTATTTTTCCTTCCAGCCTCGGTTTGGTTACATTGATTTGAATGGAAGAAAAAACAAGATGTCTGCACCCATCTACTGAACCCACTTCTCACCTATCTTCCTCTAGTTTCTCATCTATCAGGGTGGCTATATTCTCACAGTCTTTCTCCAGTACATTCAGTGTGTTCTGAATGGTCTGGTTAATGGTCTTCTCAATGTGAACACACACAGTCTCGATCTGGTTCACGCAGCGACTCTGGAGTACAAAAAAAAACAAAAAACAGAAACATGAAGTAACTTCTATGGTAAGGTGTAATACACCCTCCCTACTTCTTGAACTGATGCACAGAGTGATTCAGAAGTACAAGTAACTACAGCATGATCTGATGCCTATCCCTCCCTCTCCCGCACAAACACAAACACACTCACACAACCTTTGTGGGGTATACAACCATTGTCCTCCTATTGTCCCATTTCTCTTGTGGGGTACACGGAAACAAAGACCGACTTGTGGGGTACCATTGTCCCCATTCAGAAAGTATCCCACAAGTGGCCTCCTGTGCGCCCCACACACACAGACATGTTTATGGTGTAAACCAAGGGCTTCCTACTGTTCCCCTCTACTATTTTCTTTTGTTGTTGGATTCTTTTAGGCATCTCCCATTGGATTTGTACAAGCTTCAACCGAGGACACTGGCAAACAATAACCACCAAAGGAGGACCCATTGTGCCCTTTTGCTGTTAAGTCCTCGGTTTACACCATAAAGAAACCCACAAATAACATAATTGTTCTGCAGTTGTGGGTGCTTACACCATTCCTGTGATAGATGTTATGAGGACCCAAAACATTGTGGGGATGGACAGAAGTCCCCATATTATGACATACAATGACATAACCCTCCTTTGATCTCCTCGCAATGCAGGCATGCGATTTGACAAAAGTTAAAAAAATCCTTAAAAAATGCGTAGCGGGCCTGGGTCTCCATTTGGTCTAGAAGACAGATCCCCCTGCATGAACCTTCTGGATGTTTAATTTTGGAGGATTTACAGACTCTCCACATCCCCACAAACAACAAACTAGAGGTTGGGACACAATACTTCTTTCTTTCATTGGTGGCTACTTCTCTTCTTTCAAGAAAATTTTAGGCAAAGGGAGATTTGCGAAAAAAATTATTATTATTATGACTCAGCCAAGCACGATAGAAGCTACAATAATTTTTTTAAATGGGAAAGGGGGGGGGGGGGGGAGGGTTATCAAGTTGGAACATTAGTTTACCTTGCTAGAACTTTGGTTAGGAACATAGATAGTTGGCATGTCAAATCCCGTTCTGTTTAGACCTGGCCGCTTGCATAACTCCTGCACTATCTGCATCAACACTCGCTATCATGAAAAAGAACGAAAAAGAACAAAAAAGATGGGAAAATTAAGTTAACTGAAGAGTCAATCCTATCACCATTGAATTATCAAGAAAATAAAAAATGTACATTCATTACCCATACTTTTTGGACTAATGATATGAATCTTTTCTGAAATCCAATTCTTAAAATCCTAGAAATTTTTATTTGAAAATACCACTGCAGGTAATTGTGACTGGCTCTGGCAAAACCCTTAACTTGGACCCAACTTTTCGGAGTGACCTCCCAAATTTATCGTGAAAATTAACAATGATCCCAACAACGTTTCAGGATTTTTTTTTTCCATCAAAAACATAGAGAAAATGCTCTAACTCTATATGGCGACATGTAAATCTCAAACTGGTCCCTGGGGTCAGTTTTTGACCTTTTCATGGCTGTTACACATTATGGTAAATGCCGAGAAGTTTCGGGTTATGCCAGAGCGGGTCACAATTAACTCAAACTTTTTCCGTGCCAAAGAACTATAAGTCTTGATGGTTCACACGTCTCTTGAATGATTTGCAGAAATTGAACACATTTTCCGCTTCACATTTGCTTACTTGTGAAAGTTTAAAGCATCCTTAATTCGACACCAATGAATTAGAAATTCAAGAAAAATACCCTTTGCTTTATACATGATATTGCCTCCGTTCAAAACAAGTAAACATTTTCTTAATACTTTGGTATTGGTGAATATGAGTAGAAACAGCTACAAAGGCCTTGCATACAACTCTCAGGATTGCTGCCATAATGGTTTTCCTTCACATAAATCTATGTGAGTGAGAAGAATGAGACTAATGTCCAATGTAGGCTGGTGCCTATGATGTAGTGACCCACATCACAGGGATCTTGAACACGTAGCATGGGGGTACCTGACCATCATGGCTTGCCATACCTGTCTGTCGCTCTCGTGCCCTGCCTCGTCCGCCTTGCTCAGGTAAAACTTCATGCGGTCGGCGTGCATCTCGTTCAGCTTCTCCACAAGATTCAGCGTCCGTTTGCAGAGAGCCTGACCAATCGGGTCAAAGAATACAAAGATCAGGTCCGCCAGATTGCCTGAGGTGAGGATCAAAAGACAAACAAATTTAGTGAAGCTAAAGATGGTGTCCAAAGATATGCTTTCCTAGGCTAAAATGTTGTTCAGATCAAAACACGGACTTCTTTCTTTTTCTCTTTGACTGTGCTTTCATTATCCCAATTTTTAAATAAAAAATGTAGAGTGCACGTCCCCTCAGAAATCAGTGTTGGTATTAATGAGGCTAGCCCTTCTAACAACAGACAAGGAAACAAAATCATCAGTCATTCAAAACGACACTTCATTCCAAGTATAACAAGACTGTTTGCTAACAGTGAGGCCTCTGAAACGAACCAGCGGATAGGGAAAGCTCAGAGGTACAGTATTTTTCAGATGTTTTACCATATAAGTGCAAGCTTGTTTGAAAAATGCCTTTGAGGTCAACTTAAATATTTTGTTGTCCCTTCAAAATTATTGGACTTCCAGTGAATCTCTTTATCTTTATCTTTATTTATCTCTCTCTCTCTCTCTCTGTAACCTTCTCTAAGCACTTGAAATTCTTACCCAGCCAAATGATGGCCTTGTCGACATCAAATGGATACTTCATGTCACCATCTACAAGGCCTGGAGTGTCCACAAACGTGACCAGGCTGAAGCGTTTCTGCTTGGACGTGCTGATTTCCGTCGTCAGGTATTCCACCACGCCTGCAGAGGACACCAAACACAAGAACAATGTATTGGACTCAAAGGAGTGGACAATCTACTGGCTTAAATGATGGCTTACGATTGAAATCAAGGTTGACAGTTTCCTTATTGGAATTCTGCGATGTTATAGTCAGAGGAGCATTGGACTGATCAACACACAAGGTCCACATATTTGTCTGAGGCCCAAACCACTGATACCAAATCACCGTGTTAATATCTGAAAGGCACCCGTCTACTTTAAAAACAAGCTTGATTTTTTATTATCACATACCAGTGTAAGAAAATTTAAAAAAATCTTTAACAAAAACTAACTCATCACAAGACAGCAACTCCATTATCCCTAACCTTCCCAAATCCTCCAAAATCCTCTTTGCTAAAATGAAGGATTTTTAAGGATTGAGGTTACATGCTACATGCTCTTTGCTATAGTGAAGTATTTTGGAGGATTGAGGTTATTAGGCATACTTGCCTTTCCATGGTACATGTACATCCATGTTTGTTGTAGTGATTGCAAGGTCAGTGCTTGGGTCAGTGAACACTGTTTATTGCTCCATGCATGCAGGGAGGGTCCCTGGCCATGTACATGTACATGTATCACAGATTAGAAACACATGTGTGCATACATGTGCTTGCTTTACTGCTGAATGATTTTGGAGGATTCAGGTTATGTGTAAGCAAATGGGCCTAGGGAGTTAGGGTTGAAAGACATGTAAAAGCCTCATCTTGCCAATTTAGAAATCTCTTACAGTATAACATCATTATCTCTGACAACTTTACTAAGCATGTTGTCTTTTAGTACTTGTTTTATGTAATCACATACATGTACATTGGCTTAGTCAGAGTTTTTTTTTCCCCAGGGGCATGGCTTCAATTGCCATAGCCATGTTCAGTAACTTACAAACAACATTACAGTTTGTAACCCACTCTGGCAAAACCCGAAACTTCTTCGTATTTACCATAATGCGTAACAACCATGAAAAGGTCAAAAACTGACCCCAGGGACCAGTTTGAGATTTTGATGTCCTCATATAGATTTAGATCTTCTCTAGATTTTGATGGAAAAAGAAAAATCCTGAAAACGTTGTTGGGAACATTGTTAATTTTCACGATAAATTTGGAAGGTCACTCCGAAAAGTTGGGTCCAAGGCCAGAGCCAGTCACATTTATTAGTACAAAAAGCCACATTCAAAAAGTTTACTTTTGTTGTTCATTTAGGCTATTTGATGGTAGGCCTATATCTACAGTACATGTACATGTACAGTGTAGTGTAGTATAGTGTAGTATAGTGTAGTGTAGTGTAGTCTAGTGTAGTAAGAAGCATAATGTGTAAATACTAGGTGTGTTTCACCACTACATCATGCTGCATTGGAATGAAGTAACCACAATGCAGCAAGACATAGCAGCGTAACACACTCAGCTATCCGAGTCCTCACAGACCTGGATCCGTATCGATTGCTGGATCCAGGGGGGGGGGGGGTACATGTATGTAAATCTACCATATGATCGTTGTGTTCTCCCTTTTATGCAGTGCACACCCCCCCCCCCCTTTCACCAGCCTGGAATCAGCCACTGCTTTCAATATTCAATGTTGTACATGCTAAAACATCTATTGTTAGCTTGAATATTGTACACACTATAACACCTATTGTTCAGGACTAAAATACATGAGTCCACGTACTCCCTACTACATTAATATAATAAAACACTTGAATTGATATACAGATATAGAATGTATACTTTCATGTAATCAAATCTTTCACACATAAGGCACCACATGACAGGGCACAATTTCTTCCCTACATTTTTGCATAGCACAGTTGTGTGTATAAGTACGTAATACTAATTTTCAGTAGAAAATCTTGAATTTTAATGGTGCATTTTGCTACATGATCCAAGTGAAATCTTCAACGCTGACATTGTGCATCTCAACAATGAAACACCCGATCTTCCATAATCTTCCCATGCAAATGTTACTGAAGAAACCCTGCAGTTGTACAGTTGTTTCTCTGTCTCTTCTTAATTCTAGATTCTCTCTTAGTCTGTTAGTGAGGCACACATTTTGACTGGCACAAAACGTGAATTTATAAATTTCAATAATGAACCCAAATAAACATATATATGACTACAATTTGTTTTATTATAGAAAGCCTGATATTCCGCAGTAACTTGCAATTAGATAAAATGATACAGTTTACTAGGCCCTTGTAAACAGACGGCCACAATCAACGTCCTAGCTACCCTCAGACACTTTGGCGTAAACACCCTTGACTGCACAACTTAGAAGATAACCTAACCACGCCACTACACTTCACCGGGCAGCTGATGGTTTTTCCCACAATGGGGCACATCAGCCCACCAGTGAAATGTGGCAGAACGGCAGAGCTCCCATCATCGGACGGGTATCATGGCGTCAATGTTTCCAACTGGATGCTTTGCTGACCCAGATGAAGATCAGGAGTTATGTTCTCTTACGTAGAAAGGGGTTTTCATTTAGTCTGGTATGCTCAGTGATTTTTTATTTCAGCTATTTGTGACAAACCAAGGGGCTTGTACATAAGGCTGTGCGTTTTTGGATATTTTTGGAACCGGATACCCGAAACCAGGAAACTTCGGATACCCGGATACCCGTTTTCATTTTTGTTGAAAACATGCCGAGTCCAGTGGTGAACAAATACATGTACTGTAAATGGTAACAAATTGACTTTTATAATACAGAGGGTACCATACTTAAATCGATCTTTTCTTTATTGGAGTGCAATCTCTTGAATTTAAAGATAACTGTCTGTAAAAGTGTAAACATTACATTGTTCAAGAGTCACAGATTTCTGTTCGCACTGCTCAAATGTTAAGTCCGAATTTTAAAAAGTCGAAAAAATGGAACCGGGTAATGACCGTTTCGGTCGGGTATCCGGATACCCGGCACAGCCCTAGTTGTACATGCAGAATTTAACTGAATCATCCAACTATTGACCAATCTCATTTGGTGACTTCACCATCCACCTACATGTGAGACAGCTTGTACACAAAACATGTGGCAGGACTTATTTCACACAATTCAAATTTTATATATATATAAAAATAAAAAAAATGCATCAGCTTATTGTACAAGTTCATGAGAAGGTGTCCACAGTACTTTACATGTACATGTCTCTAATTCAATGCACGTCAGCAAGCACATGTTCCACAAACAGCAGCCATCTTTACCCACCACTTACTCACAAATCTCTTCCAAGATATTCGCGACTTTTACCGCACAAAATTCTAATCTTCAAACCTATTGACAAAGGTTCGTATATGTACAATTTTCTCTTGACATGCATTTTTTAGCCAGATGTAAGCCCTGACACTGTGAAAGCCATAGGCTTTTTCTTCTTGCGTGTGGGAAATAGCGGCGGCTCACATTATCCATTGGAGACAGCCAAGTGGCACCAATGTCTGTGGCTAGGTAAATTAGCCTGAATCCTTAGCGGCTAAACCAGAAGCAAAACACTTACATGTACATGTGAGTTTCAGCTCTAAAGTCACTTTACAGTATCTGTATTCTCAAAAAACATAAATGAATCAGTTTTACATGAAAACTTACTCGGCAAAATGTTGAGGACAGTTTTTCAAACATCCTTTGAAAGCTGTCTATTAAGGTACGAGCATTTTCTCACAATTTGTTAAATAACATCCCATATGAATGTGTGTGAGGCTGTGCTGTGCCGGGTATCCAGGTATCCAGCAGAAACTGTCATTACCGATTCCATTTTTCGGTTCCAATTACCCGTAAATGACTTTTGAAAATTTTGACTGAACATTTAAGTCACACAAATGGAAGTCTTTGATTTTGTGTGTGTGTGTGTGTGTGTGGGGAATGGGGATACTTTGAGTCATTTTTAATATAGAGGCGGGAAATTATTACAGTAAGTCCACATTTATTATGACTCTAATAAAACAAGAGAAACTTGTGTTCATATTGGTTGTTTTATACATTCAGGAGCATTTATGTGTTTTTTACAAAATTGTTTACGGGTACCCGGGTATCTGAAGATTTCCAATTTCGGGTATCCGGTTCCCGAAATAACCGAAAATGCACAGCCTTAAATATGTGTGTTCAGATGATGACAGTTGCACGTGAGTTGAAACTTTCACAGGTTGGTCTATTGAATGTATCTTGATGCAAAGAATGTAAGCATACTCATAGAATGTTGTACCTTTAATAGAATAAGTTGTATTTTGATATGTGTGGGTTTGATTGAAAGCATTTTGGCTCATCGATATAAATACACACCAGCACAGCGGGGTGCAGAATATAGGGTTACCAAGAAACTGTGAATCCCATTCTTGTGGGTGTTCATCTTGGACGGTTATTTCAGCGATCATATTTCTGGGCATCATGAAGTAGAAATCGATGCCAGACATGAGTTCAAGCCCCCATAGTTAATGCTGTTCTTTTTTTTCCAGTGCCAACAATGGGCACCTCCCAGGATGGATACAACCAAACCCGTGGTTGGAAAACATACTGCAATTATGCTATTAAGACTTCCAAATACAAATCGATCGGTATTGAATGACGACAGACTTGATGACAAAATCAGTGACCTTTCCAAAATGTCTATACTAGGTGTTTGTGTGAGACGGAACTGAAATTCATCACACTCGACAAAACAAATTTTATTCTGTGTTATTCATTTACATGTAGCAACCATTTTGATAAGGCAGTGAATAATGAAATGAGGTTCATATCCATAGTAGACAGGTGCATACATGATAAGGCCACTTTATAATGATTTGTCATGTCATTGTCAAGAAACTTAACCAGTTCGCGTCGGGAATAAAAAAGTTTTTCTGGGCCCCTGTGGCGGGTTTCTTTTTCCCACACACACGTTAATGGAAGCTTCCACAGCGGGTGGCCGGCACTTCCGAGCAAGTCACCGTACACGCGTGGCTCAACCGAGCATGCATACAAATATTCCGGAGTTTTCTATGGCGTGTTTAGACGCTCTCCGATCCGTGGTGCAAAAAAAAATTGCGTGTATACACGGCCTCCGACGCGAACTGGTTAAGCAAGAGCTATTGTGTGCAATAATCCTACATTATTGTTCTTATCTCAAATAATACATGTACATGCTGACGCGCGTGTCTGAGGCAATGCGTGAGCTATATGTATACCACAAGCGCCACATACATGTAAAAAAGCTATAACCCTGATGTATTGACCATGTCTTTATAAGAAAACTTTCCTTTCATTAAATTTAGCCCTAACTCCCTAGGCCCATTTGCTTACACATAACCTGAATCCTCCAAAGTCCTTCAGTAGTAAAGCAAGCATATGATATGTATGCACACATGTGTTTCTAATCTGTGATACATGTACATGGCCAGGGACCCTCCCTGCATGCATGGAGCAATAAACAGTGTCCACTGACCCAAGCACTGATCTTGCAATCACTACAACAAACATGGATGTACATGTACCATGGAAAGGCAAGTATGCCTAATAACCTCAATCCTCCAAAATCCTTCACTTTAGCAAAGAGGATTTTGGAGGATTTGAGAAGGTTAGGGTTAACTAACATGATTGCTTTAGAGACAATAACCACAGGTATGTACCCCTCTACAATCGCAAATTCGTTTGCATAGTGTGTATGTAGTTTCTGAAGTAGTTTACTTTTGTTTCTCATTTCCAAAAGCTGAAAAGACTTTCCTAATTTTGTTTCCATGGAATTTCTGAATTTCTCACAATGGCGATTTTTTTTAATCACGATTTTTATTTTTAAATCACGATTTGCCGATATCTCTATAACTTAAAAAGGTTCTCGATATCGTAATCGAATAAAAAAAAGGTATCGTGATATTCGATATTATCGCCCAAGCTTAATTGCAAGGTCAGTGCTTGGGTCAGTGGACACTGTTTATTGCTCCATGCATGCAGGGAGGGTCCCTGGCCATGTACATGCATCATAGATTAGAAACACATGTGTGCATACATGTCACGTGCTTGCTTTACTACTGAAGGATTTTGGAGGATTCAGGTTATGTGTAAGCAAATGGGCCTAGGCAGTTAGGGTTGAGACAATTTCAATTGTATATATTTCAATATCTTTGGTTTTCTCAATAGTTACTCTCCTCACCTTCCAATTTGGCCAGCTCCTTGAAGTGTGGGTACAGGTGGACTGTTGCATTGCCCTGAACAGACAGAAAAGGGAAAACAGAAAAGAAATACAAATTAGGGTTGGAAATCAGTAACAAGGATTTTGTTCCTCAACAAATCATGAAAATATATATAATGGAATCTTGCATTAGGCATAATAAACAATACATGTAATTGTAGGATTTTTGCCTTCACCAATGGACTCAACAGACCACAACAACTGCACTACATGTGGCAAGCAGGAGGTCGTGGGTTTGAGTCCCACCAGAGTCACCAGGGGATTTTCTTCTGTAGACACTTAGAAGTACTGAATATACATATATACATTGCTCAGCCATGATACACATTCTTTACATCCAATGAAACTGTGGTGTTTGTTTTTTTTCAAAACAATTAGGGTTAATTAAAGTATATTTTCCCCCTCATTTTTCTTTTAAAACCCTAACCACCCCAAATCCTGCAAAATCCTCCAAGGGGCACTTTTTGGGTAAAATTCACCTCTTCAAATGGGGCAAAATCTTTACCTGGCAAGAAGTACAGGCTATAAGTGCTGAATATGAAAGATCAACGAAAATGCATGGTGCATTTTGAAGATAAGGGCATGTTTCCAAAAGTGCACTGATGGATTTTGGAGGATTCAGGAAGGTTCCTAACCAGAAGCCCTAGCCTGTTCCAGTGCTCCCCCTACACAATTCACCAAAGCCCTTTTCACACGACAAACGCAAACTAGGGTCCTTGGTCTCGGGCGCCAGTTGTATTGACCACGGACGTTGGTCAAAACCAACGTCCCATGTCACATAGCCTTCGTCTTTTGGGGTGTCAAAGGCAGCGGCGTAGCCAGGACTTTTTCAGTGGGGGGGGGGGGGCATTACTTTTCAGTGGGGGGGCCCAGGGGGTATGGGTTTTTTCCCTTTTCTTTTTCTTTTTTGGGCACTATGAGGATTTTTCGTGGGGGGGGCACTGGAAATTTGTGGGGGGCACGTGCCCCCCCAGGCCCCCGTGTGGCTACGCCGCTGGTCAAAGGTCAACATTGTTTATAGTGCAGTTAACTGGTATCCGCACAGCTAGCGTGGAATCGCTATTGCATGTATTGATTACCATTCATTTTCCCTTGCAACTGTTCATATATTTTGGCAAAACATGATCCAACATTGGGTAATGGTAAACCAACCCTGTTGATATTTTGATCAGTGTTGGGCAACATATCAACCGTGTATTGTATGTTTATTGTTAGCGTCCGTCCTCTTTCTCTCTACCACTCTCACAGCTCAGTGCAAAACATGGTGAAAAACGATATAGAATCGGTAATTTTTGAGCAAATGTCCAAAACTTCATCGAAGAAAAAACCCAAAAGCGGAAACGTTGTTGTTTTGACGTTTTCTACACATTAAACTTAGCAACAAAAGCATCATCATTAACTGTTCGGGCGTCGCCATTTTGATTTAAAGGCATCCTAGGAAATGTTCTTCTTGCGCGCATGCGTGGTAGCTCTCGCGAAACAATGGTCCTTGGTCTCTGTGCGGTTTGTTCATTCACACGGCCTATCGTGGTGAACTTTCACAACGGTGTTTTTTTGTTGCTGGTCACGACTGTGGTCAGGAAAAGACTACGGACCTGTGTTTGTGCAGAGCAGAGGTACATTTCACACGAAGTGTATTTGACAACGTTGTGTTCTTAGGACCATGGATCCCCTGCTTATTTCCCTCGTGTGAAAAGGCCTCAAGTACGTGTACATCTACTTGTGTACATCAGAACAAATTCATGATACATGTAATCTAGATTCAGACTTCAAATCTAGAATGTCATGAATGGTACATACTTGTACATGAATGCAAAATGCTATGGGAGAGGGGGAACAATGAGGATTGCAAGTCTCTTTTAACCCTAACTCCCTAGACAACAAAAGCAGTTGGAGGATTTTGAAGGATTTGTATTGTTCAGTAACAATGCTTAGGGAGTTAGGGTTAATGGTCATGCATATTTATGTGTATTTTACCATACATTTTACAACCGCTCCTTTTCATGACTCGCCCCTCCCCATTTTCAGTCACCCTAGATTGGCCCCTGCTATAGACTCGATACATTACATGCATGCATGCATAGTGTTAACCTATACAAGAGACAGGGCACAAGACCCATGAAAACTTTTATAATTCGAAAGTTCCTGGCATATTACAAAATACAATGATTGCCATATTTGAAAAGAAACGTTCAAAGAGGATAAGACATCATTAACAAAACACCACTGCAAGTGTCACTGGATCCGAGGGCTGTGTGTGCACCTACCTTGAAAAAAAAAACACGGTCTATCTCGTGATCGACTAGCTGACTACAAAATGAACTCCCCACTACAAGCAATCCACACCGCCAATCCCATGCGTGTGTGTGTGTTTGTGTGTGTGGTACGATAGCTCTATACATTGATCTCACGCAGGGAGCTTTCTTCATGTTCAAGCTGTAATACCCTTGGGTAAATAATCTGGGTCTGCCTTTATGATAATCACGATAACGCAGCAGCCCTGCTATGTAACTATTGGTATGCACAAGAACTACTAAAAATACTGTGAGAGTTAATTGCTACGAGATTTCTTCGTAATCTAGACGGGGTACAAAACTGGCAATGGGAGGAGAGTTGGGGGGGGGGGGATAGGACATTGGGGGTTTACGTGTATGTCATATGTACAGTACGCCGACTGGATTTGACAAAAGTGTATTTAACCTTTTTAATTTTTTTTATTTACACTGCACTTTTAAAGCCCATGCACATGTAATTGTACATGTTGATTTTTGTAGGCAACTGTCAGCCACAGAACGTGTACGGAGAATGTATTATTATAACACCTAATATAAATGTAAACCTTAGCAAACCATTTTCTTTGCAGAAAAATGATCCATTGGTCAGTCGGATTTTCCATTACATTAAATACATTAAATACGTAAATGTGTGTGTAGTCCCAAGGTTAACCCAACATTAACCCCACTACACTCCAAGTTCAATCATGTTGACAGACAGTCTTTACCCCAGTGGACCAGGTGAACCTTTATTAGTATAATGTGTACACTTCAAACATTTCTCGGAATGTTCTCCCTTGATAACACCATGAAATGTGGAGCAGCTCACATTACCCTTCCATCTGTCCAGAAAAAAAAAATTATCAAGGGAATTCCGTAAAACCACAATGGAGCTCTCAACTCACCCCTCACCCCCCACCCCCCAAACAAGGCACATGAATGGCCCCCTGAACTGTGACCGAACAACAAAATTCAGGGGAATTCCAAACAGCCCTTGGACTCATGATAACCTGACTGAACTGTGACTATAGAATAAAAGATGTCTGGCTTGCGGTTTACCACAGGGTTCACTATCTTACAGTGTGGCAACCTGGACCGCCTAAGGCAGCCACACATAGTTACATGAATGATCAGTGTCTGCCACATGCTATGCTAGACACATGCTTCACGCATGTTACTCATGCACCGATAGTCCCGGAGTCATCAACCCCTATGCATTAAAAAACAGACAATTCAATATCCCATTCATGCGCACGTGCGAACACAAAATTGCTCAACTATTATTTCTTGTTGCCTGCACTAGGTAGCTACAAAGTAAGATACATGTACATGTACAGGGTAGTTCATTGAAAATGAGTTTATTGCACGGAAATGAATTTAATGCACGTGTTTCTCATTGATGTGTCTATCATTTCATATGTCACTGTAATGAAGACATAAATGTTCATCAAGGACAAATTACTTGTACAGTACAAGACTACAGTACATGCAAATGCCTGTGACTGGAAGTGACATGGTTAAGTCCATACTGTATGCACTAATCATGTGCACTCAATGAACCTAACAATTAATTGTTACACCAACAAGTGCCATACACGTACATGTACATATATACACCATACAAATTTTACCTGCAGTAACATGGCTGTCTTCTTGAACCAACAAAACCCACCATCAGAACCCTTCCGACAGGGCGGAGGCCTGCGCCGCACCTACATTTCACAGATCATAGACGACCTTAAAGCCATCGTCCTTAAAACACGATCAGGCTGTTCGTGCTGCCCAGGATCGGGCTGGATGGCAGAGACACATTTCAAGCATTGGAAAAAAAACCTTGGTCACAACGTCTCCAGCCGCAGGAGAGTACGGCTCGAGTAGCGTCAACTAGTGTAGTAGTAGTGCAGTAACATACACATACAAAGTATGGGGCATCTGTTTCACAACATAGTGGTAGCTAGGGGGATGTCTGGGTGTCTTTTGGACATCCTATTTCATCTGTCATTTACATGTCAAAGTGTTGTAAGTGAACACCCTGTTTTGAAATTTCCAGTAAATTTGGACACCCTAGTTCTATATCCTGGCTAATCCCTTGTTTCACAAAGTGACAAACATGTACATACACAAACTGGTGTGATGACCTAACTTCTTGAGGTATAATAATTTCATCAGTTCCATGCATTATTCCTTCACCATTTGCTGTCTATATTCAAATAATGTGCTTCATTTCCACCTGCCGGTGCTCATCTCTGGAAGCCACAAACAAGCAAAATCTAGGAAAATAACATTCTTAGCAACTTTTATTTGTCGAAGTATGAACCTATAGGAGTTGAAACAGCGGCTCTGTATTAATCAGATGGCTGACATTTTTACAATTATATTTTCTCTGTGGTTGTGAGTCCATCAAATAGTTTTGTGTAAATATTGTTCACCGTTAGTCCATTTTGATTATTAAAACACTATTCTGTACTGTTTAAATGATGCTATTTGGGCCCAAAATCACTGTACAAGTCCTTTAAAAAGTCTTTGCAATAACTGAAAAAAATAAGAGCCGACATCCTACCAGCACAGTGCAAATTTAACACATCCACGTCACACGCTTCTCAGGTTGTTAGCCCCACGTAGTAGAGGTTATTGCCCTTTGGAAAATTATATGGTTATACGTAGTACATGTAAGGTGCATGACTGAGCATTATACAGTAACATACATGTACACCTTGTAAGAATCAGCACTGAGCAACTATTTACAGGTACATGTACATAGCATACACTGAATGAAATCTAAACAGCCGATGTGTTATAATTCACTAAAGCAACTATTCACCGTGTAGTTTTGATCAACAGCCAAACGTCAAATGCATACTACTTTTTTTCTTCTTTTTCAGATCAGTGGTTTGCATGCTTCACCAAATCAACTGCACAATACCATCATGATTTCATGTTAACCACCTGGCCCCAGGTGATGCAAGAACTAGGGCGCTTTTTAGGGGTCATAATAACAACAACGCTTTGGTCATCGACTTTTGGACAAGTGTCATTAAACGCGTGCCAGCATATGTACATAAACATGCACTTTGGTGTGATGTCTGTAAAAAAAAAGATAAAAAAAAAGAACCAATGTCTGAGTGAATAAAGCTTTCCTTATATGGTAAATTTAATTTTTTATATTTAATTTTCATAAAACAAAAATTGCAAAAAATAATTTTGTATATTGTAGGTCAAGATTTCATTCATTTTACAGCAATATCGTCATCAGGAAAGATTTGGAAAATTGCCAAAAAAAGAAACAGATCCACCTTTAATGATAAAATCACAATGGAAATGTAAACTTGACATCTGCATGATAACCCTTCTATAAATGGAAAGCATTCAGCACAAATAAAAACAAATTCAAAGTCCGCAGAGAAACAGGATTCATGACCCAAATTACAATTAAGTGTTGTTTGTTTGTACTGTCAAATCTGGACGAAGGAGCCACCTATATAATATGGCCACCCTTTGAATTCGAGTCCTGCCAAATGCATATTTCACACACACACAACCTGGACACTGTGGCCACCAATCCATTGTGGCTGCATGTACCATTGCTTATTCCAATTAGGCAGGTTTTAATCAAATAGACCCGCACTTGTTTTGGACACTTTGAACAGAATTTGCACCCAAAGAAGGCCTACATGTAATGTACATGTACATACATACGGTACTATAAGTCAGGATTTGGAAAAAGAGGGTGACAAAATCTATTATTCTTTGAAAATCAGGGTAAATAAGACTTGAATGTTTGCATGGATGTTAAAATGTTTTCATTATTTGAAGAACAGAGTGTCCAAATATTGAACTTTGACATTGTGAGTAACTACTTTTGGGGTACTCACCCATTCAATAATGGTACCCCCACAAGTTTTTCTTTGTATTTATGTACCACACAATTGAAATTCCAAAGAAAGAGGACAATAGGAGGACAATAGTGGTACCACAGAAGTTCTCTGGGTTGGAATGTAATGTACATATCTATTACAAATACCAGTCATGTAATAGCCTAGTCCACAGCATAGTAATTTAGGCCATTCATCAATTCATCCATTTTTTGGTGTATGTTTATTCTACACTCCGGGTGCACCCCACTCAATAGTGAGGAATTCATGCGCCAAGCTGTTTATCATAAAGTGTATGTCCTCAAATTTGTCTGAACAAAGATTTGAGGCCCATACATTTGATGGATTGTGTAAAAATGGCCCAATATCATAACCTGGGGTCCTTGACTTCCAACTGTATTTTGGATACACTAGGCCCTGAAAAAGTGGTCCTAATTTGATTTCAAGCGTATAAGGCCTTTTTCCCAAAGTGGCTGCTTTTCAATGTGGTCATTTTCACTACTGTAGAGGGTGGTTTTCATTGGGATGAGAATAACTCGCTGGAAACCTGGACTATCCACATTAAATTGAGAAGAAAATAAAAGGTTATATAATGATCAATATTTGTTTTATTTTGGTTTTAAAAACTGTATGACTTCTAAGTACTTTTTAATGATTTTTGAATATTTTGTATTTAGCACTATTAACTATGGGAGTTTATTTAGTGGAGTGCACCCCTAGGGGTTCAGGTTAATGAATGACTCAACTACTTTAATCCCTAAATTCAAATACTTCTCCCCCACACAAACAAACAATGTAATCCACTGGCCCCAAAAACACAATACATGTACTAGTCACCTCTAGTCAGGGTCCATAAAGCCATCTTGTGGTCACCCCATAGTCAGGCCACAGATTACACCCCCACTTCCTTCCTGGAAATAAAATTACCACAAAATCTGATAACTGGTATTAACCTAATAAATGTATACGCTCTCTTTCATTTTTTGCAAATGTGTCAAAACCAAATGGGATACCCAAGGCGCGAGATAAGAAATGCGTCCCATCTAATGTTCACCCTAATGAGCAGCTTGGAACCGGCCATATTCATGATTACCAGTCACCCACACAGTCTCAAATAATGAGAAGTTTTATTCAACAGGGAAATGTTATTTACTGTAGTGGGCAGTTAACAAGAAAAGTATCTAAAAACTGTGATTTTTCAAGATAAAAATTGTATTCCTGTTTTCCCATAATTGAGATCAGTGCCAACAGAATTACTTTTGTCCACCCAATGACAGTTTTTGATATTAAGTTGCTTACTTTGGGCTCTGGTACTTACTAGACTGCGTTTAAAAGTTTAAAACAGGAACGTTTTTGAAGTATGGAAAATAGAGCGTAACGTAAGAGGTTGTTGTCTAAGTAAGTGTGGAGCAAGGAGTATGTAATTTGATGATGGTATGAAGCATCCTTGGAAACACTTCTGTCTGAGAATTTTAATAACGAACTGTATCCATGTTTAAAGGGACAGTATAGTCACGATCAACAGGGCATGGAATTGAAATGCTAGTGACTGTCATAATAACCCCACATGATAAGGTCATATAACCATTGCTGCTGCATAAATGAGCCAGTAATTTTCAGTCACTGTGTTAATCTTAAACTAGGACATCGATTCCATGCACTGTCAAAAGTCTGATTGGATGATACTGCCCCTTTAAACGCATATGAAGTTCATGTTTGATGAACGAAATTTCTAACTGCATTTTCACAATTTTCTTGTTGCAATCTGTAACTTTTCACGTTCATTTAAGATGAAAACCACATTGTATCTAGCCTTTTTGTGTGACATTGCACTACCCTGCTACCTCTACTGTTGACATGAACTATGTTACTGTAAATCTCTCACAATACATGTAGCACTAGGCAGAACATTCTCAACACAAAAATGGGGGATTTGGAGGAAAAAAAACCTGTATGTGTACCAGAACAACTGTTGCGTCTCTTTTCTACTCGTGGGGTGTAGGGCAGAAAGACTCTACAATGGCGTCGCAGGGAATGATTGACAATGATTGAGGGAGGATTTAATGCATGAATTGCTGCAGGATAATATAAGGCTTGAAAATGTTCCACTAGGAATGTTCAAAATATGTTTTCATCAAAATCATATTTTTATATCTTTTCTTGGGTTGCAGTTTTATTAATCTGTAATACTATGAAGCACACTTAAGGCTGTGCCGGGTATCCGGATACCCGACCGCAACTGTCATTACCCGGTTCCATTTTTGGGTTCCAATTACCTGAAAACGACTTTTTCAAATTCCGACTGAACATTTAAGCCACACAAATGGAAGTCTCAGATTTTTTATTAACCAGTTCGCTTCGGAGGCCGTGTATACACGCAATTTTTTTTTGTACAGCGGATCGGAGAGCATCTAAACACGCATTCCGATGTTTGTGTGTGTTACCGGGAGACTTGTCAACACGCCACATGTGGCGTGCCGTCATGGCGGCTGACTTGTATACACGCAATCGTTTCTCGGAGTCCATGGGGTCACGGTTCGGTGGCCCCGGACAAAATGCACTGCAAACACTGAACGAGTTCACTCTTTTTATTGATTTTTGCCTAATCCCTTTATCCAAGACCTGTTCCTTTGACGTACAAGCCAAGAATTTGTAAAGACGGATTTAATCCATTCTTTACGATGCCTTCGATCTCTCTCCAGGTATGCCGTCTTTTCGACCGGGCGCTGGTCGCTAATAGGCCGTTGCTTCGGAGCTTGCCAACGGTCTAATTGTCCTGAACAAACACAACCGTAATTAAAAAACTAGCCATTTAATTCTCGAAATGTCAATGAGTAAAGGTGTTTATTTGGGTGTCCGAACTTAGTTTCATTGACAAAAAAAATTATTAATGGCTAGAAATTTTTTCAGATTTTTCACTGAAAAAAAACCCGCACGGGGGACCGGAAAAAAAAATATATTCCCGACATCAACTGGTTAACAAAATGAAAAAAATTTGGAATTAGGCTTTAGAAGTAACATTTGCCAACAGCCTTTTCACAGACTTGTTGGCTTTAGTATGATGTATCTACATGTAGTTTGTTTTGAGTTGACTGCCGTCCTGCCAGTATCACAAATTGGTATCTGTGCCTGTTGTTCACAGTTATTGGATTAGTGCAAGTGTGGGACCCATGAATTCTTTTTGTATGTGTATGGGGTTGCTATGAGTCGTTTTTTAATATAGAGGTGGGAAGGGAAATTATTACATTAAGTCTACATTTACTGAATGTGACTCTCATAAAACCAGAGAAACTTGTGATCATATTGGTTATTTTATACATTCGGGAGTATTAACATGTTGTCACAAAATTGTTGACAGGTACCCGGGTATCCGAAGATTTCAGGTATCCGATTCCCGAAATAACCCCAAAATGCAAAGCTTTAAGCACACTGAGTGTCTTCTGAAGCGGATTTTGATGCTACTGAAAATGTCATTATTATTATACATGTATGTAATTATTAAAAGCAATGTACATGTACACTATTGGTAAAATGGCTGTAAAGGCATATCTATACATTACCTATAACGCAAAAGAAAAAAAAGTCTCCGGTTTCTGGTCATCGGTTGGCTTCAAAAGCAGTGCGGTGACACGCTTTTATTTTTTGGCCGTCTTTTATATTTTTTGGCCATCTTTTTTTTTTTTGGCCAACAGGGAAATACATATACGTGATGACCAAATTTCCCATATACCAAGTATGGTGGCTAAGGGAGGCCTCACTAATTGGGCAAACGTTCACACCCCTACATGTATGTGAAAAAGTTGTTTAAAGCACAGCATGGCAGAATTCCAATCGATCCAGCAATTTTGGCTGCAATTGGACATCGTTTCATAGCACACACACACACAAAAAATAAAAAAAATAAAAAAATAAAAAAATAAAAAATAAAAATGCCAATGTGCTGGTCCAAGGTTATGCACGCAGAGACCAGAAACCAGAGACTTTTTTTTTTGGCCTTAAACAAAAATTCCTGAAAAAAAAAAAAAAATGGATGATACATCTGTAATAATCAATGTAAAGAGACAATACTGAGTCCCTACTGCTAAGAGTCCGGCATACATGTACTCATGAAGATGATCAATGTATACTGATTGAAACATAAGAGTTTCTCACAACCAGGGGGCGCCAATTTCATAGAGCTGCTTAGCAGACAAAATTGCTTAGCAGACAAAATTGCTTAGCAGACAAAATTGCTTACCAGAAAAACTTGCTTAGCGAATTTCTTAGGTTACCAGCCAAACTCTCATACAAAATGTATGCATTTTGGCTGGTAGTCTGTTTTATGTTGCTTTGCAAAAATATTTGCATAGCAAAATTCTCTGCTAAGTAGCTATGAAATTAGGCCCAGTTCTTCTCAGAACCAACAATTATTACAACTCCGAAGAGATTGTTTACATGGTGCAAATGTAAATCTTCTTCATCTTGTTTACATGGGGCAAATGTAAATCTTCTTCATCGTACTGATGTTTTTTTTATAGGCCTATATGACTGGACATCCATTATTTACAAAGGTCTCACATGAAATATTGCAACACTGCATTCCGTGGGATTGACACATGCACACCTTCATCAGTTTGGTAAGCCTGGGAATTCCAAAAGAAAGTTGTGCTGTGTTGATATACGTGTAGGTCAAAAACCATTTTTGGCTGGTAAAAGCATTGTCTTGTATTGTTGATGGTGGTCAAAATGACAGTAAAAACCAGTCAAAAATGCCCCTGTATGCGCATGGGTTAACAGTCAAAACAGTCAAAACAGTCAAAACAGTCAAAACAGTCAAAACAGTCAAGTTGACTGATTTTGACTACTTATACAGTAGCTACTTGCCACTAAAGTTCAGCAATAGCAGGAGGGTTAAGGTGCAGAATTGAGCAAATTCCTAGTTTCCACCATGGCAACCAGTTACTGAGTACTGTCAGACTACAGATTTTATAGTAAATTTTATAGACTATAATAATCTGTGACTAGCCTAGGATTTAAAAGACTTGTGAATTGTTTTCCTTGGTCCAAAGAAAAACTATCTCAACTTGCTAATAAAAAAAGCAGTTCCATAGTTTCCTGAAGAAGAAAAAAACGTGAAACCCTGAAATTCCCTTGTCTTCCACAATGTTGAAATGATATGGGTAGAAAATATTTGAAATATTCACTCATTATTCTGACAAAATGTAATTAAAATTCCAATCCTATCCAGTTGTGAATGTCAAGAAGGGTTACAACCCCACTATATGAGGATAAAGATAATTATTTTGACCCAACTGAAAACAATTCTTGCATAAAAATGATCACAGTTTCATAACAAGTCATTGAGCTCTCTGGTCAAGTAAGGCTTGAATTTCAAAGAAATACATTTTCACATTATGCATTGTGTCCACTTTGGCCATCTGTCTGTTGTGGTAATAATTTCCTGTGGGTCCCTTAGGTGGCAATTACATTATAAGATTGACTGTAATTTAGAAAAAGAAGGAATAACTCATTGATGTACATGTACCTGTACTGTTGACAAGTCACAACACAGCTCCTGCGCTTATTGCCGAGAACATTCAGGCCAGCCATCGCCAACTAATCAACTAGAAATTCCAGGAATACATGTACGTAGAATGAAGCCAAGACAACCTTTTAAACTTGTCTCAATGTTTGGCTGTTCATTATATTAAACGACAATATAAAACATCACTGCATTGGAACATAGTGTATGTTCCACAAAAGTTGGCGTAAAACTCAGAGGATGTAAGATATTGAATTCACTCTTGTCTGGATAACACTCAGCCCCATAACTGTCCACTGCCCATTTGAAGAGTACACTTTTGACCATAGCTCTGGACATCACTCCCCCATCCTTGGAAATGGAATAGACCTGATGTCCAGACATCCTTGAGCCCCTTGATTGTCCAGTCAATCAATAAACAAGTCTGAAATAAGCCTGACCCAAGGCTAGGGTTCTGTAGTTTCTATAGGACTCATTGGCTGTTGCTGTGAGCACATCAAGAGTTAAGCTGGACAACCAAGGACAAAAATTGTATGAACCATCCCATAATTCAAATGCAGCAAGTGAAGGCTTGGACAGGAACTGAGAACCATGGGAAAATTTGAACTAAAATACAGAATTTGAAAATTTAACCGAGTATTTTGTTTTCCTTTGAAATAGTCAGTGATATTAACTCCCCAAATGTGTCTTTTGACTGACAAAAGTTGTATACATGTAAATCCCTCGGCCTCCTATTCTCAAAACCATTAGTTTTTCATAGGGTTTTGAGGGATCGCACTATACAAGGGTTAAAGGGAAACATCACCCCAGTTTTGAATTAAAATTATGTGAAGGGTGTGATGTTTCATGGAGACTGTCTTTTTATTTTTTTATGATCGGTTGTTGCAATTGCAGAAAATGATGATTTTATTAAAAATCGCTTGCCGTCACCTTGTGACCATTTTGTTGCGATGTCTATTCATCCGGGACATTGTGACGTAATGACTGCACCAACAAACCGAGCGTGCTTTTTAGCTGTATGCACGCTAGCACAGGGAGCCCGCATTGTACACGTAACCCATAGCGATAAACACAACACGGGTATTGTACCCTGACGCATACATAGGCTGTGCTTACCATTGGTAAATAGTGTTACCTGACTGCGTGCATGCCACGTCTCGCTCACACTCGATCCACCGACCGTGCTTGGTACACGGTCTCGAAATCATGACGATTACATACAGCTAAAAAGCACGCTCGGGTTGTTGGTGCAGTCATTACGTCACAATGTCCCGGATGAATAGACATCGGCAAGCAACAAAATGGCCGTGGCGTGACAAGCGATTTTTAATAAAATCATCATTTTCTGCAATTGCAACAACCGATCATAAAAAAATAAAAAGACAGTCTCCATGAAACATCACACCCTTCACATAATTTTAATTCAAAACTGGGGTGATGTTTCCCTTTAAGTGTTCCTCAGCAAACACATGTTCATATCAGGAAATTTAAAAAAATAGCAGGTGAAACATGTCTACAAATACATGTATATGCACTGCTCACTGTATTTCATTTACTAAATTACAATGTGTACAGTGTATGTGAATCTATTATGAACAATATTTTTGATATTCTTTGCATTTGTTCGTTTTAATATAGCAAGAGAAAAAAAAACCGAGCTGATCTTGAGTTGAAGAATAGCAACAGGATGTAAATTTGACTCTCAATATTAATTTATGTTCAAGATCATGTCATGCAGTATTTAAGATGCATGTGAAGTACATGTACAGTGTACCGGCACAGTAACTTGTACATGTATATGACATAAAACACAATAAAGGGGGCCACTTTGCATCCGTCACGTTAGCAGTTTTTCCAATGGTTGTTATTTATTTTTAAGTACCTGAAACCGACCAGAAAGTGTTTCAACATGTGAATGGGCATGCAGGCTTATACTAGAACTAATTTGAGTTGATTTATTTTATTTTTTAAATTTTTTAAATTTATTTTTTCACCCTCAAATTTCCATAAAAATTGGACGGAAAAATTGGATGGTTTCAGATATTAAAAAAAAAATTACAACCATTAGAAAAACTGCTAACGTGACGGTAGGAAAGTGGCCCCCTTTATTGTGTTTTATGTCATATGCACCTCTGAAGACACAATTTAAAGCTTTAATATTCCACGTGCAGCTGAAGTGTTCAAGTAGAATTCAACAGGTTACCAGCAAGATTAGTGTAGCAACTTCCTGCCATGATAATCATGTTAGCAATGCCAACCTGAGATAAGGTCCCTACTACTGCTTCTACAGCACCAGACAGCTAGCCAACCACAGCAATGCCCAGTTGGGCCCCATCAACTGTGTTCATTGAATCATCTTTCCCCTGCACAAACACTTGTAATGGTGGATCACAAGGGGGGGCTGAAGGAGGTCACCCAGGGTGACCACTGACCAATCCAGGACATACAGATGTCATCTATTAATTGGATCAGCACAGTCTGGACATTGCTGATGTTAGGACACTGGGAGGTGGGCATGCAGGTTTAATGATAAGAGGTCCAGTGTTATAGACACTTGTGGACACAGATCTGTCTGCTTCTGGTGTTAAGCTTCATTTTTGTCAGTTGTATGTCAGCATGAATAGGGATAGTTGCTGAATTAGCGTATTTAAACATAGATTGGATATACAGAGGCTTAGCCTAACAAATTAACCCATCAACCCTTTAAGTAATAAGTAGTAATTTCTGCTTTAATAAACTCAAACCTTGTTATTTAAAAAATATTTAGTAATACTTTGCAACACAACATGTTGCAAACACCACTATAGTTTCTTACTGGATGTTGTAAACCACATTTGACAAAACCATAGAATGATATTCAATGGATTCCTAATCTAGGAAGCCACACCTTGGCCAAACAGAAGGCTGCAAGGTAACGTGACCATCCTGTGTATACAGCCTTCAGCGGAGGTCATTTCATGCATGGTCAGCTAATCAGACTGACCATTGCCATGGGATAGGGGAATCAAGGGGTTGAGTGGCCATTGTGGCCACGTACACGTGAACTACACGTGCACATGCATTGTACAACATGTATGCAAAACGTGATGAAACTTTTCTAAGCACTCATATGTTGTACTCAACCTTCATATATTGCCTAATACACACATGTAGTAGCCTACTTAATATTAAAATCACACCTACAGCAGTTATGTACATGTGTATTTTGTCAAAAGTGCTTCCTAAAAAAATACTTTTCAAATAATTTCAAAGGGCAGGTCCATTGATAACCTACCTGACTACCAAAAATATTATCTGAAAGAAAAATTGATGTGAAGTTAGAAAAGGTTTCCAATCCTCCTGAAAACAAATTGTACAGGTGACCCAAGTCACAAGGTTGGACTGTACATTGTATGACATGATAGATTACCTGACATCACAATCACAACTTCATGCATTTTGTCTATAGTCCTCCCTGAAAAAGTCATTTGAGTAGTCCTACATGAAATTTAATTGTTTCAAGTTGATGATAGTGTCAAAAGTATCAAACATCCCTTGAAATATTTCAGTCTGATGGGATATGTGATGTGATCTGGGAAAACCCTTCACATGGTGAAATTTGTCATTTTTGTGTTATATACATCAAATTAACGAGGACACTGTGTTGTTTTCAAAACTGTTTTATTCATGATTCTAACTTGAGTTATGCTCTCGGGAAGTTATAGCCATCGCTGTCCTTAAAAAACAATGGCGGAAACGAAAAACAAAAGACAGCTTTTTAAATATCTGTCATCATAACACTATGTTTTTACATAAAACGATGGAATTTTTATTTAATATTTTCAAGAATGATCATTTAGATATTAACAATTAAAATGGTAACAAAAACTCAAATTGTCAAACAAAAAATTGGGGGACTATTTTGCCATTATCTTCAAAACAAGTTCGCCGACATCCGACGGGTTTTCCCCAGATCGCATCACATATTATTAGTAAAAGTACAAAACAATTTCCCAACGTAAGAAATGTAAAAGCATTAAATTTTGTTTTTTGTTCTCGATAACACACAGTAATGATAAGCTGAAACTTTCACTGACTGGTTGTTTAATGTCTTTCTTGATTCAAAGACAGTTGAAAGTTTTTGCCTTTGAGAAAAAACTTGCTAGGTTTGAAACGTAAGGCCAATAACCATTACTTTACAGCAGAAACTTCTAGAAACATGATTGCCAACATTACCAATACTGTTTACATACAGGCTTATCAGGAAATGATTTTGTTCAAATATTTTGCATGCAAGTACATGTAATGTATACATGTACATGGAAATGTAGCAACATTTTTGTGTGTATAGTGTACGCAATACTGATTTTGAATAACAAAATTTGAATTTTCATCAGCAAATTTTGAATAACAAATTTTGAATTTTTATTAACAAATTGTAAATTTTACATAGCAAATTTTGAATTTTATATAGCAAACTGTAAATTTTACGTAGCAAATTGTGAATTTTACGTAGCAAACTGTTAATTTTACGTAGCAAATTGTGAATTTTATGTAGCAAATTGTGGATTTTACGTAGCAAATTGTGAATTTTGTGTAGCATTTTGCTATTCAATACAAGCAAAATCGTTGACTGGCCACTAACAGCAATCAGAATACAATCTATAATTCTACAGCCAACGAAAACACAAGTGAACTGACATCATCTACTGACCTCTCATTGTAACAGGATACTCTATATACCATGCAACATGAAATGTCGGCAAATGCGCACTTTGGTTAACACAACCAGGAGACGGGTACAGGCTTTCCAGGCTGGACGCTAATGGAAAAAGCGATAAGATAACGAGCAAACTGTGAAAGCTCACTCACAGCTCACAATCCAGGTATTTCCCCCAGGAGAGTACGGACCTACATGTAATGCTGGGGGGAAATTCATCCAAATATCTGATGGAGGGGCATCTGGCTAGCAGCAAAGGCAATTAAGACTCCAGGGGGGTGAGCTGATTTCAATCTCACTTTAAACATCCAGTGCTACATCTTGGATGCGCATTTGTGGCAAGTTGTAACTCGTTTTTTTTGTTTTTAAGTGTTTGAAGTTGAGATGTTGTCACATTGCATTTATGATGCATTTTTTTCTTTGCCTTTCTGGATTTGGGGCCGTTCAAAATACAGCATTTATTCCAAATGATGTCACAAGTTTGTCAGAAAATCATTTGCACTGTATTTGTGCAATGACATGCCTGTCTATACTTAGCATGTTTCATGTATTTAATTTATAGGCCTACATGTACATGCAAATGTATAAAAGAAAACATTCCCATACATGTAAAAAAAATTGAAAAATAGTAAAAATTCTGTAAATCAGCAACTAGCATAGGATAACGCAAACTTTCCAGTGACAATAATTTTAGATCAAAAAGTGACCAAAACTGTAAGGTACTTCAATTTTTATTTTTATTTTTTTTTGGGGGGGGGGGGTGAAATCACCACCACCCTATGTACATGTACATGTACATGTTTGCCAGTAATACTGTAAGGAAACTTGATCAAAGTTTCATAAACATACTCAGCATCTGACAATGGGCGGGCAGGCAGGCGTGGTGATTCCACCGCCGATAAATGCAAACTGATGTACAATGTACACGATCTAACAATGGTAAACTACTGGTACGTGGGAGAATGAGATTTTCAATGAAGTCATTGTGAAGTTGAATATCCAAGGCTTGAATAATCAAGTTATGGATGGAGAGTCACACACATGTACAGAAAACAGAATCATCTACATGTAATTACTAAACGGTACATTATTTCTTCACTGATCCAGGACTGCAACTTTCACCTGCAAACCTACAGGTATTGGGGCTGAAATTCTTAATCATCCATCATTATTTTCTCCACAATGCAATTCCTCATTGCGCTGAAACTTTCACAGCATGGTTTAACATGATTCGACCCCTGCAGATTGATAACCAAAAGTATATTCTTGCCTTTACTCATGCCTCAAGATAACCCTATGCCTTCCAATCAACAGTAATTCTCAACAACCAGGATCTCCGCTATTGTTACCCGACCCATACTTCCTCCTAGTTTCCCTCTCGTTTCCCTCCCCCCCCCCCCCCCAGCATCTGCTGATGATGACCATGGTGACCACCCAGTGTAAATATAACGCCTGGTTGACACACATAATGCTGGGGTTCTTCTCCCAAACCATGCAGATAGCCAAATCTCTCATTAGAGTGATTAATTCTTTAGTGTTTGCTGCAAACTGACTTACTACAACAGTCGGAGCAAACAAACTTACCGTGAGTGACTCGCGCTTACGGCCACTTGTGACGAACGTGAAACCCTGGGTTTCGATTGCCACGCCTGTTTTCTGGACATGTTCTTCAATGTACCTGCAAATGGGAAAGGAGTAGGGTGGGTTGGAGAAGATGTTTATAATGAAAATTGTCCGTCATTCATACAATCTTGTCAAAGATTTGGCTGTTGCAATACAAGACCACACAAATCAGAAGGGAAAAAAACATATCAACAAAACAAGTCTGAAAAAGTCACAACACAAAAGTAACGACTGAACTTTCCCGTCCTACACACTGTACATGTACAGTGTATGCTATAATGAATCCCTAGTTGTTTGTACCACCAAAATCAAAACTAGTATTTAGAGTATCAAATTTATCTACACGTATAAATACATTTTGCAAATTATGGTGTTGATAAACTTGTTGGTCATTTTCTTTGTGTTGGAATGCATTACGTGCCAAGTTGATAAGATAATATTTAAATAATCCTGAAAGTGAGGGGTTGTGAGTTGATTAAACAACAAATTATTAACAAATTATTAACTAGTTTAAATTTTGGATCTTGAAAAGAGTACTTTTAGTACAAATCTAAGCAAAGAAATGTAAGATCTTTTGTTATTTTAATGAGATGTGATGTAATGACATACACTATACACTGTATACTATTTACAGGGGTTTGGGTTGATAAACAAAATTACAAGCAAGTACTTTTGGTTTAAATTTTGCGTCTTGAAAAGAGTACTTTCTGTACAAATCTAAGCAAAGAAAATGTAAAATCTTTTTTTAAAATCGCATTTAATAAGTGCTGTATTTAATGAGATTATGTGATGTACGTGTAATAGGACATACAATATACATTGTACACTATTCACAGTGCCTAATTAGACTAGTATAATTATGGGAATGACACATAACAAGTCAACAAATGTGAAAGCAGTTGCGTCATGGTACCACAGAGGAAGGTACTCACTGCAGCATACTTACAAATACGTCATGGCATGTGCATTCACACATGCATACACACATGTACATGTAGGTACATGTCCATGTACATGTACATGGAATAATTGTTATTAAAGGGATGGTACAACATTGGTAATGACCATATTACAAAACTGACAAAATATTATCTAAAAACTATTATTCCATCTGAAGTACATCTGTTATTCTATCTGAAGTACAAGTACTTGGGTCATTCCACCAGGTTGGGGCAAGCTTTGTGACATGGTGTCCTTGTTACATACATGTAGGTAGATGTACATGTACGGTACCTTTCTTTCAAGTATCAACACGTACATGTACATGTATATTGTATGTACACAGGAGTGTGATTTGACAAAAGAAACAAATCCTGAAAAATGGGTAGTGGGCCTGGGTCTCCCTTTGGTCTAGAGGACAAAGCCTCCTGAACCTCCCGGATGTTTAATTTTGGAGGATTTACAGACTCTCCACATCCCCACAAACAAGAAACTAGATGTGTGGACACAATACAGACTACTTCTTTCTTTCCTTGGTGGCTACTTTTAAGAAGATTTTGAGGATTTTGAGGCAAAGGGGAGATTTGTAAAGAAATCCTGAAATCAGAAAAAAAAACTCCTGAGAAATCACAGGCCTGATGTATAATACACACATGAAAATTTTACCGAGACCGTGGTAGAAGTAACCGAGCTGTCAGTATAATGACTCATGAGGGCGCTTTGCGTGACCTTTCTACGTTGACCCGATTGACCCAACAATGCACAGAAAACTTGCTACACATGCACATGCATTAAATGCGCCCGGCCCGCCCCCACCGCGCGGTGAAACAATGCAAAGCGCATGTGTGGTGTCCCTGTGTAGCACGACCTTGCGCTCGGGCCGGATGTACGCTTTCCTGAGCCGCTTTTACCGACTCGCACTGTCCGCACTGGACTTATCGTCTCGGGAAAAGTTACCTGGTTAGTTTTCCTGGGCAGCAGTTGGCCAGTATAAGTAACCGCTGGACTCACGAAAAGTAACTGAGAAGAAAATGTCCCAGGCTGTCCGCACTGGACTTAAAATGGGAAAAGTACCCATCGTCTCGGTAAGTTTTACCAAAAAAAGTCCAGTGCGAACACGGCTTTAGTTGGGAAAAAAAATGCTTACCAGAAAGATTTGCTTGGCAGATTTTGATGGTCACCAGCCAATTTTTCATGTGTATTTTGGCTGGTAGTCTGTTTAAAAATGCTTAGAACAAATATTTGATAAGCAAAATAAATTATTTGCTTAACAGCGCTATGAAATTGGCCCACGGGTCTCCTTGTCAAAATTTCAGCATAACTCTGAATCTCAACCACAGAATATGCCCAAGTATGATGTGAAGGCATAGTACACGTAAGAGCACTATGAGCTGGTTAATTTGAGGAAAGGAATCTGAGAGGGTGTAACATTATATTAGATAACATTTATACGAGAAGACTCTTAAATGCACTTGCAGGTAGACATCTTGTCATACAGCTGTGTAAGTGTAGATTGACTGAGCACTTTATACTAGCTACACGTTCATGTGTATGACCTAATGTATACTGCATCAGTGTGAATTAGTTCTCATAGCATACAGTACATGTATGTTAGTAAACACATTAACCCTAACTCCCTAGGCCCATTTGCTTACACATAACCTGAATCCTCCAAAATCCTTCAGTAGTAAAGCAAGCACATGACATGTATGCACACATGTGTTTCTAATCTGTGATACATGTACATGGCCAGGGACCCTCCCTGCATGCATGGAGCAATAAACAGTGTCCACTGACCCAAGCACTGACCTTGCAATCACTACAACAAACATGGATGTACATGTACCATGGAAAGGCAAGTATGCCTAATAACCTCAATCCTCCAAAATCCTTCACTTAGCAAAGAGCATGTAGCCTCAATCCTTCAAAATCCTTCATTTTGGCAAAGAGGATTTTGGAGGATTTGGGAAGGTAAGGGTTAACAACATGTAACAGTAATGAGCATCAATTAATTTTTCCTTTTCAAACTGCTAACACACATTAAGAAAGCCTATGTACTGGGAAATATTCCAGTCCCCCCCCCAAAAAAAAATTAAATAAATAAAAAATTGAGAAGCAAAACACAACAGAATTTTTTTGTTAAATAAACACAGGACAGTGAGAGGCCAGGGGAAGCATTAGTTAGTATTACGTACACACTGCAGTACCATAATTATATTGCATTACATGTATATTATATTAAACTAGAGGTTAAGCTTTTGATGAAAACACTGACATGGGTTTCGGATGTATTGATAATATTGGGCACTGATGTCATTGGCGGATCCAGGTAGGGGGGGCTAAGGGGCCTGTAGTAGCCCCCCCCCCCCAAAATCGTTTTTAAAAAAAAATTAAAAAGGAGAGAAAAAGAGAGAGGGAGAGGGGGAGGGGAGAACGCACTCTCATTTCCCCCTCACTGTGCTTTGTTTTTCTCTCCCTTTATGTAATTTTTGTAGGACTGAAAAATAATTGTTTTTGATTCTCAGCCCCACCCCCCCCCCCCCGCCCACTAAAAAATGTTCTGGATCCGCCCATAGATGTCCCAAGTTCTTTGTTTAGTGTTAAGAAAGTTATGATATATTGAAATAAACTGAAAAGGCGCATTAATTGTAGTCATTTTGTATACATTGTGTGTTCCTTAGGCGTCCAAGTTGTACTAACTCGTCCAAACGTAATTTTAGGCAAGACCCGATCGACAGTACGTGATGTGGGTAGATGAGACTGTGAGTGGTAGCATTACATTTACAATGTTGAATTTAAACTTGACAAAAATGGAAACAAAATGTTGTTTGAAGATTTTACTAAAATAAAAAGAAAAGAAAAAAAAGGGCAAAACAAACAGCATAAATGTCATTACATACATGTACATGTATGACCTAAGAAACTGAAGTCAAGGACAGGTTCCTTTAAAAACGTGTACTTTTCAGTCATAGTTCATGGACCCAAAAGATCTTAAAATGACCTCTATATACAAAAGACTTCACACATCAATTAAATCACAACTGGGCCTGTGACTCAGATAATAAACCTAACCCTCTTTGTTTGCAGTTCCAAGAAATAAAGCAGGCTGAGTAATCACGCTGACCTTTGACACAGAATGAAGAAGTAATATTCAGCAGCACCGATGACAGTGACCATAACAGGGCAAGCTCTGAAACGAGCACTTCAAAACTGAATACCAAAAGTGTAAATTAAATTCTATTCAGTATCTGGTATGTTGAGGAGAATTTTGATGAGCAAATGTTTTTGCTAAGTAATATTTAACAGACAACCAGTCTACAAGTGTACACCGTTGTATTAAAGTTTGGCTGGTACCCACTAAACCTGCTAAGCTAATTTTCCTTTTGAAATAAGCCCCTGTACAAGTTGTACAGTGTTAAATTTCCAAATTTTTATGTCATGTACAGCAAATGCTTACTTCTAAATCTTCAACAATCCAATTGAATCCGTTCATGTACATATGTACACTTGTTCTCCAAAGACTGCATTTAATTATCTCACTTAAAATATTTTTTACAGGCTTTTTAAATAAACTATGCTTTTTCATGTTTAGTTCAACAACTTTAACTGTACACTTTTTCTGTTGTTGCATTTTGTTGCATTTAGCCGGGTATCTGTGAAATGCCTGCAGAGGGTTAGTGTTTTTAAGGGCCTACTTGTGAATAGACAATATTTTGTGCAAGTTTAATGTTTGATTAGTATGAAAACAATGTCTGTGCAATAAAACATTTGAATAACTGATGACCAAGTGGATGTTAAGAAATCCTCTGCAGTCAATGATCTCTGAAAACCTTTTACTTGATCTACCCAGAGATGATAAGAATGTTTTGAATTCTAGCACGTACTGATGTTGAACTTCACAAACAGAAAGTGTTCAGAATCGGAGACTGTCAAACGACAAAAGAAAATTGACGTAAAACAAGTGGATTTAGTCAAACTAAATGAATGAAGATTTACCCTCCTACACATGGAGGCCACTCCGATCCACAAAATTATGTTCTTGAGCAACCTTCAGTACATACATATACAAGCCTGCTGTCCTTTCCAAGTAATCTTATAAAATCAACTGTGTGCCACCCAAGGCCACTGTAAATGTTTGAAAATATTAGTATGGCCTGCAATGTATCAATGGGAGACCACTTTACCCTGCAATCTCAGTGGTGTGACAGTACACAGAAGGGTAACCATAGGAGGCCACTAGCAACAGCTAATGGCTTGGAGTGGCCTGAATGGGTCGTTTCAAAAATTGCACTGATTGTAGGAGGGTTCTTAAGCTGCATGTACATGTAGTCAGAATGCTTGATAAAGTTCCAGCAGTCTACATGTATTTTATAGATAATTTCTACATGGTGTCACCGCAAACAGTCTTTACTTATTTTAAAGATATTTTTTCCCCACTATTTTAACAGAAAATTCCAGCAATTATTTTGTCTTCAATGTAACATTGCTAATTTTACTTGACAGAGTATTTTTTTTCCCTTTCAATTAAAGGCAAACATGGGCATAGGCCCTACATCTTTAAAGGTCCTATGAAATAGGTGTTTTTTTCATTGTATACAATAAAGTACATGTATGCCTACTGGAACATATATATTTGTCATTTGTAAATTTTTCCCCTCACGTTTATACCATACAAATATTAATTTTTTAATTTGTGGGTGCTTTTCGACACGCCCATACCCCCTCATTAACATAAAATTTGTGATGTACACTGAGGCAATTCCCGATTCGCGATCCACGGCACTTGCCCAAGTATGCGTCGTATACAGCGCACCACTGCATGATGGAACACTCATTCTTATGTAGTGCATACTTCGAGCAGACATGCTTTGAACGGAGCCTTCACAGCCAGTTCGGTATGGCTTATAAGGCCATGCTGCTACCAGATGCAATTCCAACGATATTCCCGCTAAGTAAGAAGGCTGTGAAGGCTCCAACGAAGAAGAGAGGTGTTTTTTAAAGCGAGATAGACTCAGGGTAAGTGGCCATTTAGTAATACTCCCATGCATAACCCAGTCCACTTCCGTGCAAAACGACATGTTCACACCATGCTCACCATTTCAGTGTTCACGGCATGAAAACATGCCGTGATTTTCCACATTAATAAAAACATCGTGTCTGATTTTATATCCTGGCAAGACAAACATAAAAACATTAAACATTTCTCATTATGCCTGCGCTTGTTTTGAGTTTTTCTTAAATGATCAGAACTTTGACTCAACTGTTTGTTATTTCATAAAATAACACCGTAATGTTAGCATTGCCTTCGGTGTTTCATGGATAACTCTCCTCTCTTTCGGACATGTTTTTTGCGTGTTACTGCTAGCTTTTCGAAGAGTAATTCTCCCATGCTTCTGGCCTAAAATGCGTCTGTGTGTGCATGACAACGCTAAGCGTGCATTGTACCGTGACGGGGACAACTCGACCCTCTATAATTAGTAGACTGTTATCCGATCAAAGTCTGGCACCAAACCATACCGCCTAGCTCCTCGAGTGTAAAATTCTCTGCCTTTGTGTACATCACGAACGTTTCGTTAAAACTTCGAAAATTCGGGGAGGTAAATTTTTGATTATTAGATAAACAATTAATAATCCACTCGACACAAAAAAAAACATTTAAAATTGTTTTTAATTCATACCAATCAATATAACAGCACCAAAAAATAAAGTTTGGTAAATACACTCTTCACAGGACCTTTAAAGTGAAGTTGAAACATACATGTAAGTAATAAACAATAAATTGTTCAAAGTTTTACCTAAAACTTGGTAACAAGTTGATGATGGTATCAGACATCCCTTGAAATAATTTTCTCTGAGGTGTTAAGTGTTTTTAAGAACAGTCAAAAACTGTTTCGTGTGTCCCCAAAATGTGAATTTGCCCATTCCTATTTGGCTTTATTAAACAAAAATTACAGCCATTTTACATTTTGGAAACAAAATCAATACGGGCATTTATGAATGGCAATAACAGTTTGATGCTTGGTCTTTACCGCACGCAGGTTAACAACCGGTTTTGTGCATGGTCATGAGCGATAAGAACCGAGCCATTCCGCCGGGGACCACGCCCAAAACCGGTCATTAACCTTCGGTAAAGACCGCACAACAAACTGTTATTCCCTTCTTACTTGCCATGACACAACTCCATAAGGTGAAATTCACAGGTTGTTTGTTTGTTTGTTTGTTTGTTTTTTTCAAAGTAAATCCTGATTCAAAGAAAGTTACGCAGCATAAGTGTACTTTTAGTTTTATAAGCAGTTTTGCCTACATTACTGATGTTATACCTGTACATATGTAACCTCCCTTTAAAACACTGAAACACCTGCAGCGGTGCAGTTGATAGTTTATTAGCGGCCATTGACCCAAGTTATCTATCAGTTTATATGGCTGTGAATTACATGGCCAATTTACTAGTACTTAAATGCCCAGTGTAGGATGCATAATGATGGAATACCCCCAAAGGTGTACTGTGCAGTTCCTATGGGGGGGATGAAAGAGGGGGGAAGAGGAAATTGGCGGGAAATCTTCGATAATCCACTTCATGGGGGAGAAACTTCCGCTGTTAAAGCCACAACAGGGAAGGGAGTTCTAATGAAAATATTTTAAAAATCTGACTGTTCTCATGTTGGTGCTACACATATTGAAAGCTGACTTGCCAACGATCACGAATATTTGGGCCATTTTCATTCTTGGTACTACATTGTAGTTCAGAAAACAATCCAACCTTTAAAATTAATTTACCATTTTAACTTTCACATTTCTAAGTAAGGATTCTGGACCACATTTTGGTGACATGTTTAGGTAACATTGCCAGTGATCATACATTACATGTACATTGGATCATACACAAATATAGAATTTGAAGTTCATGACATTTTGTTTCAATAGTTCTATCAACCACATCTTTGGAAGGTGCATGTAAATATTGCATGTACATTACTGTGCATATTTTATTGAACATGATCATCAGAAATATATATAAGTACTAAAAGTACCTGTATTGTGACCAAGTAAATTAAATCTAAACTTACTTTTCTGTTGTCCATCGTTGCGGAAGTACGAGAAGGCAGCTGTGGCGGGAGACATTGCATCATTTTATTGATACTGTCTACATCCAAATGAGGTTTACAGAGACAGCATGACAAGAACATGTCATGGCTATCCATATAATTACTTCTGTAAAAAAATTACTTCATGTCCACAAAGATGGGTGTCCAATGGTGGATGATTCTTCCGTATGTCCATCCAAACTTCAGCCAGTGTACAGCAAACTGACCACCAGCATGTCTCTCTCCCTGGGCCCACTCCCAGCAATGCCCACTCTCTCCCACCACATTCTGACCAGTACTGAAGCGGGACTACAAAAGCCCATGGTTCACTGTGGGAGTCACCACCCACATGCCGCTCATGCCTTGCTCACAATGGACGCTGCTGCGTGCCACACTGGCCTCACTATCCTGTACAAGCCTAATGAGGTCGTGACCTTCAGGCCTTGATATACCAACATGATAACAAGTTTCTCTGCTCAAAGTGTTTGCAATACCTTCAGAGGACAAAGAAATATTGACTTGAGCTGAAATCTGCCAGCCATGAACCAACTGTTCAGACAGTTCAAGGACTTTGCCTGCCTTCAGGACCATCTGGCTGGACAGTGGACATGAATGTCCAGTATCCAATGTTGGGACTGACCCTGCATGTAGCTCATTGGAATAATAACACAAGTTTCTGCTCTGTTGGTAGCACTTTATAACCTTGCCTTTTATTAACAGAAAACCACAACTAGTTTGAACAAGTTGACAATAAAAGGAGAATTTGGTTATGCGATGACCTTGTGACATGCCCATGTACAATGGCAAGCTTCATGTACGTGTATGCTTGCACTTTCTGCCCACAAAGAATTTATGTCCACAGCCGTTTGGTAGTCACCACAGTTGGTGGCCGGAAGTCCAGTGTCCAGTTTCATGTGTATCATTACTTAGAGGAATATTTTACATTCACAGAAACAAAATATGTACCGTATTTATCCTACATGGTCCTACTTTAAATAATAAATAACTTTTCAAAAATCAAACAAACAAACAAACAAGTACATTTATGTACATCTGTGTATTTATACAGATGTACTAAATAATTATCTGAAAGCTTAATTGATGTGAAGTTGGTCAAGGTACCAATCATCCTGACAAAATATCAATCTGTCTGAAATGTTCTCATTTCAGAGAAAACTCATTTACAAAAACACATTTACAAAAAAGTTGCCAACGTCAACTTTCTGTAATAATTGTGAATGTTTTTTTGAGACGTTTCTCAGACTTAGTCTTTGCACTGAGCTGAAACTTTCACAGGTTGGTTATTTAAAATCTCTTGATACAAAGAAAGTAAGCATACCCATAGAAAATTTGTTTTCAACTAAACAAATGTACTGTACCTTCCCTCTAAAAAAATAATACATGACGAAAGGCATTTTATTGGTAAATATTACATTGCTAAAGGGAAGCCAAAGGTCTGATGGTCAGATTTCCAATTTGTAATTATTTTTCCTGAATTTTTTTTTTTTTAAATCCACAAAAATTCAAAACTAAAAATTAAACCGTTACTCTTTAGTATGTTGTACACATGTATGTGTCCAGTTAGATAATATAGCATTAAGGGGCTACATGTACACCTGAGTGTTAAACAAGGTGGTGCATGCAGCACAAGGGCAAAAGATAATGTGAGATTAATTTATGTCGTGGAAAGTGTCATCAAAGAGGAAACTTACTAATAGATACTTTGCAGTCAATTAAAATAATAATAGTTGGTTGTTGGAGACTGCAATTTGCAAGGTTTATTGAAGAGAGTGATGAAAGGATATTAATAGTGACTTCAAACGCACCTGCTAAAGTGCACCGACCAAAATAATCTTACAAGTTCACTGAAGGTTCTTCACACCATAGCATCAATTTGAAAGTACAAATAATATAAGTATGGTGAAATGGTGATCAGATCTAAGGGTGATGATGATTTGATATATTCTGCCCAATATGGTCCGTCCGAGTACTTCCTGTTTTTAATTTTGGAATGGTCTGACAATGCGAACCGATTTGATTTGATTGTCACCATTCTGCAGGGGCGTGATTTGACAAAAGTAAAAAATTCTGAAAAATGGGTAGTGGGCCTAGGTCACCCTTTGGTCTAGAGGACAAAGCCCCCTGAACCTCCTGGATGTTTAATTTTGGAGGATTTACAGACTCTCCACATCCCCACAAACAAGAAACTAGAAGTTTGGACACAATTCAGACTCCTTCTTTCTTTCTTTGGTGGATACTTCTCTTCTTTCAAGTAAATTTTGAGGCAAAGGGAGATTTGTAAAAAAAATCCTGAGAAATCGCAGGTGTGATTCTGAGCCTTTTTCATTTATTGTTGGTAAGTGCTGTGGGTACCCTGTGTGTGAGCACTCATTAAATGCCTGTTGTTATTATAATTAATAATCTTATTCTGCAAGACTGCTTGCCACGCATCACATGATACATGTAACTGTACACAACAGTGAGTCAATTCTGGGAAAATTCAAATTAAAATAATTGCACAGTTTGCAGCTGACTTGACTCAGTGTGCCAGACATTCTTCAAATTTATAAACTCACAATCGGCTTATTAAAGGAACATTACTGTAATTTAGAAACGAACCGTCTTTTCAACCCTTTAGATTTTAAGAAATATATCATAAAACTAACTCATGAAAGCTTCATCACAACAGGTAGCCTACTTTACTTTCAGTAAACAACTGAAAACTGTTACATGTTTTAGGCCTATATGTTTTAGAAAAATTTGCTTTTTTTGGGGGGGGGGGTTAAATTCGAAATAAGAAAATCCTGTTTTCTCCAAGATCAAAGCACTCCACACAGAAGGATTTACCAATTTTACATCAAATAAATTTGAGATAATAGTTAATTAATTTGACAGTCTAATAATTATGTTGTACCTTCCATTTGACCTCTTAAATATCACACTTCCTCTATTTCCTCTTTGCAGATGTAATTTCCTTTACCAGAATTATGCAATGCACAGATTACCAGGAAAACTTACCAATTAATGAAAGAGCTTTTCCCTGCAGAATGGTTTCCGATCAAGAGGATGTTGATTTTTTTGCGGGGTGCCAAGAGACGGAGACCTAGCTTGCCTGCAATGGTGATCAGTCCTATAGAAGCAAGAAGAAATGATGAAATATTCATTAGTGATTCTTATATGTAATCAGCATGATATGATAGTCAGCCATGAACTCTCTCGGGTTGGTCAAACTAGACAATACACATGTAAATGTACAGTGGCAGATCTTAAGACAAAATAACATTTGGCAATGGGTTTTTTTGGGGAAAATAAAACATAATTCCATTACAGAGTACCATATGCAGTTTGTACATTATGTTATTGTCTGATAGGGGGTTTCAATTGTTCTGTAACAAGGACAAAAACAGAAGTCTCTCCACCCATGTCGCATCGGACTTGTGCATCAGCATGTTTAGTTTTCTCTTTTGTTTTGCCATGAAGCGATGTCTAATTGCAGCCAAAAAATTGCTGGATCAATTGGAATTCTGCCGTGCTGTGTTTTAAACAACTTTTTCACGTAGAAGTACATGTACATGTACATGTATTCATGCATTTCACTGGTTGGCAAATATAAAAAAAAGAAAAAAAAAGCGTGTTACCGTACCGATTATGAAGCTGACCTATGACCAGAAATCGGACATTTTATTTTTTGGCCTAAAATGGCCAAGTTGGTATTATTTGGATATACACATGATACATACATTTGTGTACTACATGTAAATGTACTCATTGTATTCCAAGGAATGTGGACTGAAATTCCATGCACTATGTGTATTTGACAGATTTAGTGACAAGTGCACGGTACATAAACGTATATAAACATACATGTATGTACATTACAAATATACATGTACAGGTACCTTCTACAGTGTTATGTTTAAGTAGGCCTACAATGCGTGTAGGCCTACAGTGTACAATGTATGTTGACATTTACAGCTTTCTATTTTGTATGTCACTAGACTGGTTTTTGGTGAGTCCTCCACACATCGTACATCGTACATGTATGCATGCACGCTGATTTCATGTTGTAGACATGAGCACGCTTTAGGCAACTGAATACAAAATAAACCAAATAAAGAAGGTGTGAAACACTGTACTTTATATGTATGTAATTTTTAATAAATATGAATCTGAAAGTTATGGGGGTGTGTTTGTTTCACTCGGGATTGCAGATCACGATCGTAATATTGCGCGAAAACAAACGGAAACTTTTGGGGATCCAAATCCATGTCGTAACTCAGCCGGTAGATAATCCCTGTTGTATACGGCCATGTACCAGACTACGGCTAAACCGTGTCCGTGGCAGAATCCATCCGCTAAATTTAGATTTTTGTTTTGACAAACTGCTTTAGATATCATATAGCAAAGATAAATTATTTTGGCCTTCAAATAAATTATTTCAAAAAGTTTTAAGATGATTATTCATGATGATTTAATGAATTCTGTAATGATTTTCGTTTGTGCCATCTTGGATCTACATGTAGCACGTATCCACCGCGCGAGCAGGATCAGCAAATACAAGATCCAGATCAGTAAACTGTCTAAACCTTACAGACTGTCTGGTGATCGAGATACGGATATGCGAAACAAACAGACCCCATGTACATGTAATTTCTTTTAAAATTACACAGCCGATAGCATGAGCTGTGAGCACTTCATTGATATGGACTCTCATGATATCATGTTACACCTGTACTACAAGTCATGAACACTTAAGAGGTTAGTTTAACCAGAGAAAGGTCCTTTCTTTATGGTTTAACAAGTAGGGCCTCTTGTACCATTTATCTTCTCAATTATGTACATGTAATGAAACAGGTCAGGAGAGGGGGGGGGGGACTCCTGTTTAAGTCATGACCTCAATGTTCAGGTCACTCCTTCATTAAGTTGGACAAACAAAACCTACACCCAGGCCTTGACCATAAGTTAATAGAAAGAGTAAGGTGTTGTTCTCAGTGATTGGAATCCCAAGGACTGGTCCTTGAGATAGGAGTATTGGCCAAGCAAGGCTGATTGACATGAAACAAATGAGTGGTAGTTGTTTAGTGATTGGTGCTTGTCAATCACGGATGGCCAACATCTGTGCCAAATAGGATTGGTTGAATGAAAAAAGGAGGGTGTGGCTGGAGTAACAGCTATGTGGAAGCAGTGCTGTGATTGGTTCAAAGTGTTGTCAATCTAGAGTGCTAAAATTATCAACAGCTGTACTGAATTTGATTGGTTGAATAGAAGGTGTGGATAATGACAAACAATAAATGGTTATTACACACAAATACACAGCATTATTTATGGCTTCATGCATTGTACACATGCTTACAAACATACATTTTCTTAAAGGGAATGTACAACATTGGTAAAACATGTTGGCAAAACTGCTTCTATAGCCGTGTTCGCACTGGACTTTTTTTGGTAAAACTTACCGAGACGATGGGTACTTTTCCCATTTTAAGTCCAGTGCGGACAGCCTAGGACATTTTCCTCTCAGTTACTTTTCCCGAGTCCAGCGGTTACTTTTACTGGCCAACTGCTGCCCAGGAAAACTTCCCAGGTAACTTATCCCGAGACGATAAGTCCAGTGCGAGTCGGTAAAAGCGGCTCAGGAAAGCGTACATCCGGCCCGAGCACAAGGTCGTGCTACACAGGGACACCACGCATGCGCTTTCCATTGTTTCACCGCGCGGTGGGGGCGGGCCGGGCGCATTTAATGCATGTGTGCATGTAGCAAGTTTTCTGTGCGTTGTTGGATCAATCGGGTCAACGTAGAAAGGTCATGCAAAGCGCCCTCATGAGTCATTATACTGACAGCTCGGTTACTTCTACCATGGTCTTGGTAAAATTTTCCCGTGTCGAAAGTCCAAGTGCGGACAGAGGTAACATTTGACCATTTTTCATTTTACCATCGTCTCGGTAAAACCTTCCCAAAAAAAAGTCCAGTGCGAACACGCCTTACGAGTATGCTTACTCTCTTTGAATCAAGATATACATTGAAGGGAAGGTACAACATTGGTCATGTTGGCAAAACTGCTTCTATGAGTATGCTTACTCTCTTTGAATCAAGATATACATTGAAGGGAAGGTACAACATTGGTAATGTTGGCAAAACTGCTTCTAAGAGTATGCTTACTCTCTTTGAATCAAGATATACATTGAAGGGAAGGTACAACATTGGTCATGTTGGCAAAACTGCTTCTATGAGTACACTTACTCTCTTTGAATCAAGATATAATGTAGGGAAGGTACAACATTGGTCATGTTGGCAAAACTGCTTCTATGAGTATGCTTACTCTCTTTGAATCAAGATATACATTGAAGGGAAGGTACAACATTGGTCATGTTGGCAAAACTGCTTCTATGAGTATGCTTACTCTCTTTGAATCAAGATATACATTAAAAGGAAGGTACAACATTGGTAATGTTGGCAAAACTGCTTCTATGAGTATGAGTATGCTTACTCTCTTTGAATCAAGATATACATTGAAGGGAAGGTACAACATTGGTAATGTTGGCAAAACTGCTTCTATGAGTACGGTTACTCTCTTTGAATCAAGATATACATTAAAGGGAAGGTACAACATTGGTCATGTTGGCAAAACTGCTTCTATGACTATGAGTATGCTTACTCTTTTTGAATCAAGATATACATTAAAAGGAAGGTACAACATTGGTAATGTTGGCAAAACTGCTTCTATGAGTATGCTTACTCTCTTTGAATCAAGATATACATTGAAGGGAAGGTACAACATTGGTAATGTTGGCAAAACTGCTTCTATGAGTACGCTTACTCTCTTTGAATCAAGATATACATTGAAGGGAAGGTACAACATTGGTCATGTTGGCAAAACTGCTTCTATAAGTATGCTTACTCTCTTTGAATCAAGATATACATTAAAAGGAAGGTACAACATTGGTCATGTTGGCAAAACTGCTTCTATGAGTACGCTTACTCTCTTTGAATCAAGATATACATTGAAGGGAAGGTACAACATTGGTCATGTTGGCAAAACTGCTTCTATGAGTATGCTTACTCTCTTTGAATCAAGATATACATTAAAAGGAAGGTACAACATTGGTCATGTTGGCAAACTGCTTCTATGAGTACGCTTACTCTCTTTGAATCAAGATATACATGTACATTGAAGGGAAGGTACAACATTGGTCATGTTGGCAAAACTGCTTCTATGAGTACGCTTACTCTCTTTGAATCAAGATATACATTGAAGGGAAGGTACAACATTGGTCATGTTGGCAAAACTGCTTCTATGAGTACGCTTACTCTCTTTGAATCAAGATATACATTCAAGGGAAGGTACAACATTGGTCATGTTGGCAAAACTGCTTCTATGAGTACGCTTACTCTCTTTGAATCAAGATAATATACATTGAAGGGAAGGTACAACATTGGTCATGTTGGCAAAACTGCTTCTATGAGTACGCTTACTTTCTTTGAATCAAGATAATATACATTGAAGGGAAGGTACAACATTGGTCATGTTGGCAAAACTGCTTCTATGAGTACGCTTATTCTCTTTGAATCAAGATAATATACATTGACGGGAAGGTACAACATTGGTCATGTTGGCAAAACTGCTTCTATGAGTACGCTTACTCTCTTTGAATCAAGATATACATTGAAGGGAAGGTACAACATTGGTCATGTTGGCAAAACTGCTTCTATGAGTACGCTTACTCTCTTTGAATCAAGATATACATTGAAGGGAAGGTACAACATTGGTCATGTTGGCAAAACTGCTTCTATGAGTACGCTTACACTCTTTGAATCAAGATACAGTGTATACATTAAAGGAAAGGTACAACATTGGTCATGTTGGCAAAACTGCTTCTATGAGTACGCTTACTCTCTTTGAATCAAGATATACATTGAAGGGAAGGTACAACATTGGTCATGTTGGCCAAACTGCTTCTATGAGTATGCTTACTCTCTTTGAATCAAGATATACATTGAAGGGAAGGTACAACATTGGTCATGTTGGCAAAACTGCTTCTATGAGTACGCTTACTCTCTTTGAATCAAGATGTAAATTAAACCTGTGAATGTCTCAGCTCAATATGAAAAACTAATTTACTGTTGGAGCTAAAAATGCCATCAGCAGCTTTTTTGTAAATGTGCATACACTGTACATGTATAAAAAAACATTTGTGGTTTTTTTTCTCCGAAATGATAGCACTGCAGACAGAACCATTTATAAATTTGCTAACCGGCCAACCAAAACCAAGAATTTACCACCCATTTTGTTGTTCTAAACTTTCTTTTTTGCCGCACTGTTATTAACCCTCCTACAATCCGTGCAATTTTTGAAACAACCCATTCAGGCCACTCCAAGCCATTAGCTGTTGCCAGTGGCCTCCTATGGTTACCCTTCTGTGGAGGGTTAACTTAAACAGTCATTGCAGGAAGTTTATTGATGCTTTGTGTTTGAAAATGTATACACATTGTGCCTCCAGTTCTTTTCAGAACTAATGTAATTACTACTCAATTGAGAAATTCACATGGTGTCACCGTAATTAGTCTTACTTATTGTGCCATTTGCTGACGATCTAGTTTGTGTGGCCGTCAGGTGCCAACTTTCGGTTAACCGACCGTGAACGATTCAGTTAAATGGTTAGTGAACTAACCAGTAACTCCCAGCACTATTAACCCTTCTACACATGGAGGCCACTCCGATCCACAAAATTCTGTTCTTTAGCAACCTTCAGTACATACATGTACAAGCCTGCTGTCCTTTCCAAGTAATCTTACAAAATCAACTGTGTGCCACCCAAGGCCACTGTAAATGTTTGAATGTATTAGTATGGCCTGCAATGTATCAATGGGAGGACCACCTTACCCTGTAATCTCAGTGGTGTGACAGTGCACAGAAGGGTAACCATAGGAGGCCACTGGCAAGAGCTAATGGCTTGGAGTGGCCTGAATGGGTCGTTTAAAAAATTGCACCGATTGTAGGAGGGTTAATCAAGTTAGATTTTGGATAATAGTTTGGTAATATTGTAGACGGGGAAATTACCAATGTTGTACCTGTCACATATATCTGTAGAGAAATTACTTTCATTTAACAATCAGTTTACATGAAAAAAGATGTAACTGCCAAAAACCCTTTTTATTCAATTTCATCATGTACGTACAGTACATAACATGTACATGTACAGTACATACATATATTTTTATTACATGTACATGTACATGTACAGTACATACACATGTTTGCATTCTAGTACATATATTTTTATTACATGTACATGTACATGCATAGAGTTTGTGCACATAATTTTCATTACAGGCATGTACATGTATTATATTTATAGTATGAAAAATTACATGTATCTGTGACTAATTTGTTAGAGTTGGAATTTTCATGTAGAAATCAAAATAGCTGAGTGCAATTCAGGACCAATATTGGAAACATCACCCACCATTCATTCATACAGTTTGTACACTGAATTTATTCTTCAGGTCAGCTGAGCCAAATAGCCAACAATGTTTGTAAATTTGATTTGAAAAGGGTCCGTTATTAGAACTGATGACTTTGTTTTATTATTGCCCTGCTGAGTAGGGCCTGGGGGTGGGGGTACATAATTACCCCTGTAAATGACTGTGAATGAGATGGACAGTAGAGGAAGTTGAATATGGTGCTTGGCCGAATCTGACAGGTTCATAATACATGCGAACGAGAATGCAAAGCAGATTGTGACAAATTGAGATTTCTGCGAATGATTCGCAAAAGCCAATCATTATTGCGCAAAATTAAGATTCGCTTCACGTTGACATGAAGTACCGTATGAACTAGGCTTAACTAGCTTTTCTTAGCTGTTCAAAAATAGCAATATGGCCATTCCAGCCCCCCCCCCCAACTTGAAATACACTACATTTTCACTACAAAGAAACATACAGTAAAGCAAGTTTGTTAATTATATAAAATTTCAACCCCCCATGTTCTACACATATCCAATCATATTAGTATTTTGGATGACCTGGAGGTATTAATGACCACTTAATTCATACATGCAACTTTACACTCAGCCTGACCAGCTTTTTTCATTGACTGGCCTTGCTCTGTCTGGCCATGTCATTAGTCACCTACAGGCTGATGACCACAAGGACATCTGACCAATAGGCACACACCTCATTAGCATACCATCCAAGGTCTGTCAACGAACCCTCTGGCTGGACATTCATCCCCACTGGGTCACAAGGCCAGATAGCCAATCAACAATGAGTAGTGTTCACCATGCTTCAAAAGAACAGGAGAAGAGAAAATGGGCTTGCAACAACATCATTAACCACCAAGGACAGACAGCTGATGGGACAGGGCACCAGCAGCTGAATAGGGGTGAAAGCCAACCAATGGGCTTTGAGCTTCTTTAAGATCTAAATGCCAGCTAGCCAATAGGCACAACTGTTACTTCTTTGCTGCTCAGGGATTGGCGGTATTAATTACAATAGCAAAGCCCAGTTGAGAACATCAGTTGTTGTTAGCATGGAGGAAGGAAAATAGAGTGACCATGGTCTATGGACCACAGCATTTTACAGAAGGGATGAGGGTGATATTAAAGAAATAATTTACGAGTTCACATCCAACTTTGACTTTAAGAAGTTATTAACTTTCACGATGGGTGTGAATCGGACATTTTAAATACTAATTGACCTTCATAGAACTGTAAAACTTTAGCTAGAATCGAATCTACATGTAATATAAATAATCCCAAGATTCAATGCAGTTATAATGCATGGCCTTGTGTTATTTATGCATACTCTGACCATAGAGCAAGGACTGATAAGAAATAGAGTCCTGAGACAAAGCAATACCCATAATCCTTACATAATAATAATAATAATAATAATAATAATAATAATAATAATAATAATAATAATAATAATAATAATAATAATAATAATAATAATAATAATAATAATAATAATAATAATAATAATAATAATAATAATAATAATAATAATAATAATAATGTGGACTTATATACATAGGCACGTATCCACCAAACTGGTGCTCAAGGCGCATTATATTATTACCCCTGCTCATCAGGCTCATAAATAATTCCTGAAACCATTACATAATCCTTTACATTTAAAATACAAAGATTTATGCAGCTATACAATGTACATAAAGTGTATGTACAATCAATACAGTTTAAAAAGTTCCTGTAATGTGTAAATGGTTTTTAAAGAATTGTTAACTCTACTACTATAAGGCTCAAAATCAGTCAAAATTTTGATATACTTCCCAAGGTATATCTAGTGCACTTTAAAAGTCAAACACTGTCAAAGTTTACATGTAGTAAGTACATTTACAGGTCAAAATGAGTCGATTGTTTTTTAATGGTAAAAACATTGTCTAGTATTGTTTAGGGTGGTCAAAATGACAGTAAAAACCAGTCAAAAATGCCCCTGTGTGCACATTTGGGACAACAGTCAAAACAGGCAGTTGACTGGTTTTGACCTCTACAGCAACTTCCCACTAAAGTGCAGCTACATGTACATGTATAGTAGGAGGGTTTTAAGGTACAACATGGGTAATTATCCGATTAGGATAATATTCTGGTTGGATCTTCAGGCAGAAATGTATCGCTTGAAATGCCTGCTTGATGATCAAACATTGCACTGGTACAGCAAACACGCATTCAAACTCCATCCTGGGGCCAAGCTGCTCAGCAGATATTTTTGCTAAGCAATATAACACAGACTACCAGCCAAAATGCACACATTTTGTATGAAAGTTTGGCTGGTAATAAATAAATCTGCTAAGAAAATTTTTAAGGTAAGCAATTGGCCCCTGATTGGTTTCACTGGAAAAGTGTTACTTAATTACAATGTAAGACAAAGAAAGAAGTCCCCCAGGTTGTGAAGGATAACACATGCTTTTTTGAAGGGAAAAAAAGCAGCCATGGACATCTTGATCCAAGATTAATGTAATCAAAGTGAGGTGTAATAATTTGTTTTTGTAAATAAATTTAAATATTTTTAATCTTATATATGAGCAGGTTCGACAATACAAATTTCCATTTTAGGACAATAAAAGATGAATGAATGAATAAAAGACCATAGATAATAATTAACGGTAATCAGAATATTGGCATCATTGCCGAGGGCTATATCTTGTTGTAGCCTTATGCAAATGACTAGCGTACATGTACCTGACAAATCGCTGGCTCTGATAATGAACAATTTATGCAATTCCATTAGTTCCCTTCCATCTACATTATATATCACTCTCTCGTCATTTTCATGATCGTGGCGAGATAATATAAATCTCAGCCGTCTCCAAAGATCATGCTTTCAAAAAAAAAAAACTTCATTTCTCAAGTAATAATCGTTAATTTAAATTGGAAATGAGGAGATACAGGTAAAAATAATGCTTTGATATCCAAGTACATGTAAAAGCACATTGTAATTTATGAATACTGCAAATGAAATGTTTGTCAGTGAAATGAACGGAACGTGTACATTTAATAGTGTAGGGGCCTATAAGATTAAGATTTTTTTTGGTAATCTTTTCGAGAATGTACACTGCTTTTTTAAACCGGTATGAATCTAAAAAGAACCCATGGCAATCCCCATTCATTTGTATACTTATGATGTGCAATGTACCGGTAGGTCCATGGTAAGAATAAACAGTTCATTTCTTCAACATCACTATAACAGTCTTTGATGAAGACTCTAAGATCTTGAGGCCACCAACTAGGGATGGAACGATATCATGACAACATTGTGATACGATATTCAAAAAATTATCGGCCAAAAAAGTTGTGGTTTTGAAGATATCGAAATATCGCCATATTGACGATATTCCAAAGAATATCGCCGATATTCCAAAATTATCGCCGATATTCCAAAAATATCACTGATATTCCAAAAATATAGCCGATATGAAATTGATATCGCTCTTTTTAGTTAAAATATCGCTGGAGTGATAAATTATCTCCAAATTTCGTGTTAATATACGGTAATATCAACGAAGTTACAGTAGCTAAAAAACAGTTCGAAATGGGGAAACATGGGGTACATTATGAGAGGGTCAATCAAAAGTCGGCCGAGAATTGCAGACAAGTAAATTTTAACATATTTCTTAACAAAAGAATGCATTTATAAACCACCGGATTGTTTATGGATGCCACGGTGAGTTCTTTTTTATGAAATGTTTGTCGCATCGAGCGGCAAAAGAACTCGGCTTGTTTTGGAGCGATTCAATTGAATTTTTGATAATTTTCAGAACTGTTCATTACCTACACTGTATGCAACTTCCCTGTAGAACTTGCATACATGTACATGTGAAAGTAGTTCATGTTTCAGTGTCCAATGTCGTTAATGTACAATACATCAATTTTTCATGTATTTAAAAATTCCACTAAGACGATAATATCATATATCGCCGATATCATGGCCGTCGATAATTGACTATCAAAAAATTCAATATCATCACCCCTACCACCAACTGTTTTTTTTCTTCATTTATTTAAAAAAAAAAATTCTACAGGTTAATTTGGTTGGTAAGCAGTTTGCAGTGCAGTTTATTCTTTAAAACAGCCATGAAGTTACATTTAAATTAACCTTCCTGCTATTGTTGCACTTTAGTGGGAAGTTGCTATAGAGGTCAAAACCAGTCAACTGCCTGTTTTGACTGTTGACCCAAAGGTGCACACAGAGGCATTTTTGACTGGTTTTTACTGTCTTTTCGACCACCCTAAACAATACCAGACAATGCTTTTACCAGTCAAAAACGGTTGAATCATTTTGACCTGTAAATGTACTTACTACATGTAAGGTTTGACAGTGTTTGACTTTTAAGTGCACCAGATATACCTTGGCTAGTATATAAACATTTTGACTGATTTTGGCCCTTGTAGTAGTAGGAGGGTTAATGAAGACTTTGTTTTCTTGATCAGAGCAGACTTTCAACAAGGCATGGAATCGGTGTCCTACGTGTAGTTTATGATGAACACAGTGACTGAAAAGTACTGCTTCATATAATACATGTACGTATGCAGCAGCACTGTATGTAACCTTATCATATGGAGTGCCATGGTAGAGCAGTTTAGTGCATCAGATTTGTGTTCTGATGGCTGAGTCGTCAGAATGTGGGTTCGAATCCCAACCACGACCGGGGTACTTGTGTCCTTGAGCAAGACACTTTACCATAATTGCTTCTCTCCACCCAGGGGTAAATGGGTACCTTTGAGGGCAGAGTTGGTTATTGTGTTTGATTAGCCCATATGCGCTGAAATGGCAGCAATTGAGCTGTATACTCCCCAGGGAGCTGAGATGGTTTCAGGAATGATTTATGAGCCTGATGAGCAGGGGTAATAATGTAATGCGCCTTGAACACCAGTTTGGTGGATACGTGCGTTGTATACATGTAAAGCCCTTTTCACACGAGCACCGATAACAAAGGTCCTTGGTAATGGGCGCCAGTTGTCTGTCGCCTCGGTCATTTGCGATTTTTTTTACAAACTTTCACATGACTTCCCCACTCACACCAAAACTAACGTCCCTCGTTTTCCATGGAGGATCAAAGGTCATGATTGTGCAATCCAATATTTCACTGGTACCATGCGCAGAGCTATTTACTGAACGCTTTCTTCTACGTTACCAGTGGTTTTCCCGAGAAGATATATGCATTGTGCGAAGTCAAACGTTACTTTCTCCCACATTTTGTTTTCATTTCCTTCCCATTTCCCGACAATTTTATTCTCGTTTTATTATGGATATCGAATCAAGTATACTTGCAACAATTCCGACGGATTCACAGAGCCAGATTTCTAACGTAAGGCCATCCAACGAGAAAAACAAACGTGTCCGGGCCAAGAACTGAGTCTCTTGGAGTTATGATAAAACCATTTCATTCACTGATCAACGTGTGATGGAGACGTACAAGTTGTTTACCAACACACATCCGGGATTTATTGCAAGCTGATTAGTGACGCGTTCTGCGCATGCGAAATGATACCGCCAAATGTTTGGGCGCACGAAGCGTTTCACATGACCTATCGTGGCGATTTTAACATCGATGCGATTTTTTGGAGGTCTCGATCTCTGTTATAAATAACGAGGGTCCGTGGTAATTATTTAACAAGGATAGCTTTCACACGACTGGGATTTGCTATTTTTTAACATGGATGCGATTTTTAGTCAAGGTCCCTTGTTAAAACGGTCTCATGTGAAAGGGCCTTATGTCTACATTATTATTATTATTATTATTATTATTATTATTATTATCATGTGGGGTATTATTTTCAGTCACTGAGTTAATCTAAAACTAGCACTCCAATTCCATGCCCTGTTGATTGTGATGATACTACCCCTTTAAGATAAATTTAACTTCCCCCTACCCCTGGTAGCCCAGATGAAACAAGATTAAGCAGAAACTGGCCCATCAAAAAAAAAAAATCAACTACACATATTAAACAATAGTGATCAAAAGTTCCTTAAATAATTGGCTTGTTTAAGCAAAAATGAATAATTGTTTTCCCTTCAATGTCTGAGTTCTTGTGTAATCTTTTATTTCTGTTTCTAGAACTGAATTGCCAACGGCTCTTTAATAGTGGTTTGTAAGACAGTGTACAGTACATGTGTACATTCTTAACCCTTCTGTGACTGTAAGGGTCAAAATCAGTCAAAATGTTGATATATTTGCCAAGGTAGTGCACTTCAAAGTCAAACACTGTCAAATCTTACGTGTAGTACATGTAATTGTACATTTACAGGTCAAAATGAGTCGACTGTTTTTGACTGGTAAAAGCATTGTCTGGTATTGTTCAGGGTGCTCAAAAAATGAAAGTAAAAACCAGTCAAAGATGCCCCTGTGTGCACATTTGGGTCAACAGTCAAAACAGGCAGTTGACTGATTTTGACCACTATAGCTGCTTGCCACTAAAGTTCAGCTCTAGTAGGAGGGTTAAAAAGCATAAATGATCAGTTTTACATATATACATACACATGATGTACATGCGAGCTAACGCAATTAGCTGTTTTTTGTTTCTTCACATATTTTTTCTCAACAGAATGAAAAATCACCCTAGATTTAATTATACATTTTCTACTGAACCATTTGCTTGATTTGCATAAATTTGTTCAAAATGGGGAGAAAGCAATCTGTTTCTGTAACATTTTATGTTGATTCCTCGGTTGTGGGCAGACAGTATCAGGAATAATCAGGTGAATTATCACATCAGTGTCACATAAAAAAAATAATGAGATTGATAGGGAAATGTGGTGGTGGTGGTGGTGGTGGTGGTGGTGGTGGTGGTGGTGGTGGTGGTGGTGGTGGTGGTGGTGGTGGTGGTGGTGGTGGTGGTGGTGGTGGTGGTGGTGGTGGTGCTGGTGAGGGGCTTGTTTCTGAGAGCCCAAATTACCGTGTCATGTTTAGTTTAGATTTTTTCTCTCCATCTCTGGCATCATTCAAAACTGCCCTCCAGACACATTTAACCCTCCTACAATCAGTGCAATTTTTGAAACAACCCATTCAGGCTACTCCAAGCCATTAGATGTTGCCAGTGGCCTCCTATGGTTACCCTGCACACCACTGAGATTGCAGGGTCAAGTGGTCTCCCATTGATACATTGCAGGCCATACTAATGTGTTCAAACATTTACAGTGGCCTTGGGTGACACACAGTTGATTTTGTAAGATTACATGGAAAGGACAGCAGGCTTGTACATGTATGTACTGAAGGTTGCTCAAGAGCAGAATTTTGTGGATCGGAGTGGCCTCCATGTGTAGGAAGGTTTTAATGAGGGTTGCATAATCGTACAATCTACCCTGTTCATAGTCTGTTTTTGTATTTCTCATGTACATGTTGTGTTGCTGCGCTATGAGTATTTTAGATGGATACCGGAGCATTACAAATACTTGATTTAATTTTGCCCTACACCGACGTGTGTATAGCACTGCATACTCAGTGCTTTCCGAGTGTCTGTGAAAAAAATTCACAGGCTACTCGGGTGGGATTCAAACCCACGACCTCCTGCTTACTAGTGCAGACGTCTTAACCTCTCGACCACCGAGCTTGCCTGATTACAAATACTTATTATTATCATTGTTATTACTATATCACAATGTACATTAATTTAAAGGCAGAGTACTGTTTAGGTAAAATGTCTATAAATGCATCGAAAGAATCAAGTGATACATTGTGAAAATGCACTTTAGATTTGTCGTATTCATTCTAATATAGAAAGGTATCATAATCAGAGCTGCTTGGTTCCATGATCCTTCTTTAGCCAAGTACAGTTTACATGTACATACATGTACATTAGCTTTGAGATTTGCTCCATTTCTTTTTGGGTAATTGTATTGTTTTAGCTGATAACACGTACATGTAGCCTACATTGTCTTGAACAAGAAAGATAATTATTTGCACAAATGTATAACAAAAATAAATTTCACATTCATTCTATTCATGAAAACCCAAATAACGCTCTTCATGTAATTTAAATCCTTTCATTGACCAATAATGTTGTGCATGTTGTTTTTTTTCTTTTATAAAGGTCAGTTTAAATGAAACATTGAAATGTACATGTATGTACATGTACATGTACATGTACATGTTGTACATGTACATGTACATGTACATGTACATGTACATGTGCATGTACAGCAGTAATTTGCATTGTGCACAGTTTGGTCATTCTACATGTAATTTCTAAAGCTTCATTGTTGAGTAAATAGTGAATACATTCTTAATGGATTTCTTTTCAATGAAAAGACGTACAATTGTAATACTGTACAAGTTTATGTTTATGTTACATGTAGCTTTTCAATTGAAGAAAAACAGAGTATGTGTATACAAATGTATGTCCACGTGTGCATATATATGTATATTCATGATTGTAATGCATGATACACTCTATTTTCAATATATTCAATTTAATTGTTAAGTTGACATTTAAAAATGTAAATTTGTTAATATATTATGTCTAATTGAAATATTTTGTGAATACTGATAACATTCTTTGAAAATCCGACTCCAAAGATTATAAATCCTCTCAAACTAAAAAATAACTTGCACTCTTAAGTGCTTTTATGATGTATCATAATTTGACCACAACTAGATCAGAATGAAACGCTTTCCAGACAGTTCAAGGCCTGTCTCATTACTGTCCATTAGACACTGGTCATCTGGTCATCCAAGCAGATGGTGTCTATCTGATAGAAAATTCAAGGGTCACTTTTAATCACTGAGCTGGGATTATGAGTGGCTGCCCTGGGGGGGGGGGGATAACAGATGAAATTGGTTTGAGATTCAAGGTGAAATGAAATATTCATAATATTCATATTCCGTATTCTTTTATTTATTTACTTTCTTCTGAAATAGCAATGGGGTTCAGCATTTCACACAGGTGTGTTCTTGAGTTTGTCACTATGGTCAAGGTGATACTTTCCTCACCTTCACCACTGACACTGTGAACCTACATTTACATTAAGTTTGGAAGGCCAGTAGGCTCGAGGGGTTTCCGGGAAAATCCATCTCAAATTTGAAAAAACATTTCATGGTACATGTAAGTCGATACGTAATACACGCACGCATTGGTAGTACGCACACTCTTTTCGCTAACTTCCGGTTCCAAAGCTGCCATACTGTTGTATGTAATTTAACCCAAATTCCTTGATTTAAAAATTCAAAAGCGATTCTTGAGGCAGAATTTATCTTTGTTAATAAGATTTTGAATCTTGACAACACATTCTGACCCACATTCTGACAAAACCAGAACTTGACTACAGTGCATGCACTAGACCACTCAGCCATGATGCTAGTTTTAGCTCAGTAATTTACAATGTAACAAGAAAACAGTGAAAATGACCAGCAACATGGAATTTGGATACAGTTTGTTATAAATATGTTGGCATACACACACATGTAAAATGCAGAATAACATTTGACTATTCTCAAAAGCAATGATTTAGTAAAGTGAACGTAATCAAATACATATCGAAAGCACTTTCAAACACAATCTAATGTAAAAATGCAGGATGTAATTAACACGTTATGTAAAACACATCAGTATTTTTGCACAATATGAAACGTGATACAAATAATACACAGAGGAAATCTATGTTAAAGACACTGACGGAAGTATGGAGATACATGTAATAATTTTAGTAAAGAAAGAACAAAGATGTTTGGAATAATCATACAAACTGGGGGAAACAATTGAGACACTGTAAATGGGAAATATACAATATACAATGTATGTACACGTACACAATGTACACTTTTACAGTACACAATGTATCATCATTTTATAACAAGTACAACTAATATACATGTATGTAGATGGATTCGGCCTGTCAATCAAGCAGCGTACATTGACCATTAGGACTATGCCTGTCCATGACGACTGTTGCTATGCTCCATTAGTACATGGCAGCGCAGGCGTCTTGACCCAGCAAAAGCAACTGTTTTTGCTAAGCCAATGTTTTTGCTAAGCCAATGTTTTTGCTAAGCCAATGTTTTTGCTAAGCCAATGTTTTTGCTAAGCCAATGTTTTTGCTAAGCCAATGTTTTTGCTAAGCCAATGTTTTTGCTAAGCCAATGTTTTTGCTAATATGTTTTTGCTAAGCCAATGTAATGTTTTTATTAAGCCAATGTTTTTGCTAAGCCAATGTTTTTGCCCAATGTTTTAAGCCAATGTTTTTGCCAAGCCAATGTTTTTGCCAAGCCAATGTTTTTGCCAAGCCAATGTTTTTGCCAAGCCAATGTTTTTGCTAAGCAGCTCTATGAAATTGGCCGCAGGTTCTCAGTGTTACTAAGCATGGGTAATAGCTTCAGGCCTAAGCATGGGTAATAGCTTCAGGCCTAAGCATGGGTAATAGCTTCAGGCCAAAGCTTGAACTGCCTAGATTGTCCAAATTACAGAAAGCACTCACTGGCCATAGGCTATTATTGACCATCAGAATGGCTAAACTGAACCAAGAGAATCCCAATTTCTTAACATTCCCATTCTTTGTTCCTACAAATATATGAGTCATTACCCAGCCAAATCTAATTAATGCTACTCCCTTGCCAGGGGGCTTAAAAGGCCCCCAATTTAATCCCTACACATAGAGTAGCTTCTAGGCTACACTGTAAGCCTTATAAGTGCTACACGTACATGTACACTGTACGTGTACCCTTCACAATTCACCTCTGACCCCCCTGGTGGTCCATGTAGTTACACCAATGTGATCCAGTTCTTTTCAGAACTAATTACTACTCAATTGAGATTTTCACATGGTGTCACTGCAATTAGTCTTACTTATCCTCTTCACCATGCAAAGCTACAAAGTTTTACTTAGTGATCTATATACAGTATACATGTAGTCATGGTGACCCAATCAGGGTCAATGTGTATCTTAACCAGTGTGAACAAATGCATCCATCCAACAATTAGGGGAATAGATGTGGTAAATAAAAACTCTACATCATGTACATGGATAATAATAATAATAATAATAATGTATAGATTTATATAGCGCACGTATCCACCAACTAAGTGGCGCTCAAGGCGCATTATATTATTATCCCTGCTCATAAGGCTCATAAGGCTCATAAATCATTCCTGAAACCATCTCAGCTCCCTGGGGAGTATACAGCTCAATTGCTGCCATTTCTAGCGCATATAGAGCAAACCATCTCTGCCTTCACAGGTACCCATTTAACCCCTGGGTGGAGAGAAGCAATTATGGTTAAGTGTCTTGCTCAAGGACACAGGTGTCACGGCCGGGCTCGAACCCACACTCTGCTGCTGGCAACACCAGAACTTGAGTTCAGTGCGCTAGACCGCACGACAATCCACTTTACGTGCATTATACAACACACGGGACCTACGGCTTTACGTCCCATCCGAAGGACGAAGCAATTATGGTTAAGTACCTTGCTCAAGGACACAAGTGTCACGACCGGGGCTCGAACCCACACCCTGCTGCTGGCAACACCAGAACTTGAGTTCGGTGCGCTAGACCGCTCGGCCAGTAATTAGCACAGTAATTAGCTAGAGGGTTGTCTGGGTGTCTGTTGGACACCATGTTTCAATTTTGGACACTCTTGTTCACCTGTCATTTACATGTAAACGTATTGTTGTAAGTGAACAATTTGGACACCCTATTTCTAAATCCTGGCTAAAACCTTGCATGGATGTACTGCATATATTCACATGTATACATTTAACATTTGATAAACATTGTTACAGTATGGGGGAGTGGGTTTTTCCTCAACAAATTTTGTTCCTTTAAGGAAAGTACAAGGGTTAAAGAATCCAAGTTTTACAATTTATGTGCAAAATACATACAATTAACAGCCCGTGACCTGGGAATACATGTACATGTACATATAGATCTGAAGCATTTCATAAATATTGTACTGTATGAGGGAGATGGAGGGGATTTTCCCAACAAATGTGTGTAAGGCTGTGCCAGGTATCCGGGTACCCGGATACTGTCATTAGCCAGTTCCATTTTTGGTTCCAATTGCCTTGTAAATTTCGACTGAGCATTTAAGCCGCACAAATGGAAGTCTTTGATTTTTTTGTGTGGTGAACAAAATATGTGTGGGGAATGGGGATGCGACGAGTCGTTTTTAATATAGAGGGTGGGAAATTTTTACATACATGTAAGTTCACATTTATTATGACTCTAATAAAACAAGAGAAATTTGTGATCATACTGGTTATTTTATACATTCGGGAGTATTTATGTGTTTATACAAAAATGTTTATGGGTACCCGGGTATCTGAAGATTTCCAATTTCGGGTATCCGGTTCCCGAAATAACCGAAAACGGACAGCCTTAAAATGTTGTCCCTAATAGCTGTACACAGCGGAGTATATGGGTATGTACATGTACATGTAGTTTGATAAACACAAGTACTGTATGGGGACATGGGGGACATGGGGGGAAGAATTTCAATGATTTATTTATGGATTGCTGATTGTACAAAACACTTGTATTATGTACTTGAACTGCAGACATGTATACAAATACAGACCTACATTAACATGTGTACATAACAGACAGACACATGTTATCAAAGAACAATTACCTCGCTTATCATGTTCGAATACATAGTAATGTGGAACTTGTAGTCTAGAAATGAATTTGGAGATACAATGTACATGTATGTACATGTATGTGTGTACCTTTCTCACAACATGGCCATCTGTGATTGACTCCCTGAAAGCAATTGGTGCAAGGCATAAAGTCCTTCATTATTTAGTTGTTCAGACACTGGCAAGTGCCACTAACAATGTGTGTTGTTTTTTGTACATTTCTCTGCTTTGTATGTCTTTTTAATGGCAAATAAATAATAAATGTCATCATAAAAGATGACTGAGAGGCTGATGCTATTGTGAACATATTATTTACATCCTAATTATTTTTAATTAATGAATAATTATCTAAAAACTGACTTGGTTGACAATTTGGTACACGTATGTACATGTACACGTACATGTACATAAGTATGTAGCAATCATCTTGAGATTACCGTATATTGTTTTGTCTGTAGTGCTTTCATCTTCTCTAAGAAAACAGGAATTGTTTGTTTGAATTTACACTAAAATTGCCTACAAGTAAATTGTTTAACATGTAAAACCATGTAAAGTTTGTAAATTTGTTTTAATTGTTTTTTTTATATTTTTGTTATTATTATTAATATGAGCACCTGTTGTAATGAAACATTCACAGGTCAATTTTGTGATATATATTTCTTTAAAACAAGAGGGATAAAATGAATGTATGGGCTACCAGATACCAATGTTGTACCTTCCCTTCACCCTCCTATGACTACAAGGGTCAAAATCAGTAAAAATGTAGATATACTTGCCAAGGTATCTAATGCACTTAAAAAGTCGAACACTGTCAAACCTTGTAGTAAGTACATTTACAGGTCAAAATGAGTCAACTGTTTCTGACTGGTAAAAGCATTGTCTTGTATTGTTGAGGGTGGTCAAAATGACAGTAAAAACCAGTCAACAATGCCCCTGTGTGCACATTTGGGTCAACAGTCAAAGTAGGCAGTTGACTGGTTTGGACCTCTATAGCTACATGTACTTGCCTCTAAAGTGCTATAGGAGGAGGGTTAACCCTACTTCACATGGAGGCCACTCCGATCCACTAAATTTCCAATATATTCTTCACCAACCTTTAAAGCATACAAGCCACTGCTGTCCTTTCCAAGTAATCTTACAAAATCAACCCAGTGCCACCCAAAGCCACTGTAAATAAGACCATCTGTGATTACATACTCGACACACATTGAAGGCCAATACAAACTACAGTCTTTAGTGGTTTTTGTGGTATTCGAGTGGTGATTTGAGGGAGTAAGAGGCAGAGAGATTGACTAGTAACGGAACATGTGATTTATTCATTTACCATCTTAGATCTGAGTAACTTCTGGGTATCACAAACAACAGGGGGTGCTGTTCAACTACTCTACATTTACCCTTTTTTTTTTGACAAATGGTTCCAACAAAATAAAATGTAAATTTCCATGACAATTGTAAATTGAGAAAATGTGCACCAAAAAGCAACTGGAGTAAATTTGGAAACTAATGAGTCTAATTTTGATAAACCAGATTGAGCAAAATATAAGGAATGCTTTTGCATCTTTTTTGTTTTTGTTTTGTTTGTTTGTTTGTTTGTTTGTTTGTTTCTCTAGAGTTCTTAGCATTTCTTTTGCTGCTGATTAAAGTTCTTCTGCTTTCCATAAAGTTCAACATATTTACAAATGTGACTGTTGAGTTGTACATGTGTGTTTTGAATGTTTGACTGTCAATGTGACATTTTTGTTGCTTTATCTAAACAAGAACAGACTTTTTTTCTTTTTTACAAAGTTTATTCAACAAAGTCCTTGAATCGCACAGGTGGTCTGTGAGTGCATGTAGATCGACGGAGACAGGACTTCAGGGCAGGTGTTTCATCTTTGTCAGTTGCGGGTTTGGAGAAAGAGGCAGGGTTTTGGCTCGGTTTTGGGTTAATGACTATTGGAAAATCTTCCATGTGCTCTTCATCGTCGTTTTCTGTTGAAGCGTGCAGATCGGGAAGCTGAGGTTGGACCTTCTTGAAGTGAGACACATTGCGTTTAGTGACTTTGTCTCCTCTTTGGGCTTCCATCATGTTTCCTCTCCTATTCATAACTTTGTTTGGACTTCTTTGGCTGACGAACGAGTACCGTGTCTCCTGTTTAAATGTTGGATGGTTTAGCGTGAAGGAGAAAGTCGGAGTATGTCTTCATCTTCAACTTCTGCTGAGTATCCCTTTTTCGCAGAGATTTGTTCTGATTGTGCAGTTGCATGGCGGAATGGAGTTCGGGAAACTCACACTTTAGTTTCCTGGAATTCAGGGCTTCACTAGGAGATAGGTTAGAAGTGGAGTGAGGGGTTGCTCTGTACTGACGAAGAAATTTGTTCAACTGTTGTTTCCAGCTGACACCTTCGGATTCGGCAGTGCGAATAACTTTTCCAAGTGTTCGGTTTAGTCGTTCGACTTCTGCATTGGCTCTGGGCCATAGCGGAGTGACTCTTCGATGAGAGAATCCAAGGTAAGTTGCAAATTTAGCAAATTCGTGACCATGGAATGGAGGACCGTTGTCTGTTTTCACTACATCAGGTATTCCTTGTCTAGCAAAGATTGCCCGGAAACCATACTTTTTCTCTGAGTAGACGCTTTGTTTTGACAATTCCCTGGTGACTGGCATGTGCTAAGTCTATTGCTCGGAGTTGCAAGGATGTGGGCACGACAATGCAGTTGCCTCTCAGTATGACTCCTTTGCAAATTGCGAGCTCATTGCGCACTTGACGGTATTGTCGGATGTCTATGTCATTCCAGTGATGTGATTGGCCAGATTGGATAGTTTTCATCAATTTCTGCATGATGACGTCTTTCTTGGTTTCAATCTGGACTTCGTTCAAAGTCATAGCTTTGGGGACGGCATTGTAGTAGATGTAGTTTACATAGTCTTCTGCTACTGATTTCTCTGGTGAGTTGTCGGCTGGGTGTCGACTTATGAAGTCAGCAGGGTTTTCGTCATCTTTACCAGGCCTGTATATAACCTCGCAGTTGTAGGGCATTATGCGTAGACGCCATCGATCAATTCTAGGTGAAGTTGGCCAGTTGCTCTTGAAGATTCCCAAGAGTGGCTTATGGTCAGTAATGATGCGGAATTTTGCACCGTACACGTAGAGATGAAACCGTTCGACTCCCCAGACCGCTGCCAGCATCTCGCGTTCAGTCTGTGAATATCTGGATTCGATGTCTGATAGGGTGCGGCTTGCATATGAGATTATCTTCCCATCTTGGCAAAGCATGCCGCCAAGTCCTACGGGACTTGCGTCTACGATTATGTCTGTAGACTTTCGTGTTTGTCAGATTGTATTTCAGCTTGTCGAATGACTCGATCGCTTCAGGTCCCCACTTCCACTCCGAGTTTTCGTGTGTGAGGACTCATAGGGGTGTTGTGACTGTTGCGAAGTTGGGAATAAATCTAGACACGCATGAAGCTAGACCAAGAAGAGACTTTACTTCCTTCGCATTCTTTGGAGGAGTGGCACTGATGAGAGCTTCGATCTTTCTTGGGTCGGGAGCGAGACCATCTTTGCTGAAGGTGTGCCCGAAGAATCGGACTTTGGGCTGTGAGAATTTGCACTTCTCTTTATTGAGCTTGGCATTATGTGTCCGAAGTCTATCCAGCACAGCTTTCAGGTTTTTGTCATGCTCCTGTTGGTCTCTCCCATACACAATGATATCGTCTGACATGTTCTTCCATCCTTCTAGACCAGTGTTGTACCACGGCAGTCTGAAAAATTTCAGAATGAGCGTTAATACCGAACATCAAGCGTTTGTATCTACGGGGGCCAACATGGGTGCTAAAGGTAGTTATGTTGCGGCTATGTTGCGGCTTTCCAGCGGCTTTCCAGCTGTCATGTCAAGGGTACTGAAGACTGTAGATCCATTAAGGTCTGTGATGATGTCATCTAGGGTAGGCATAGGGTGTCGCTCTCTTTTTACTGCTTGATTAGCTTGTCTCATGTCCACGCAGATTCTGATTGCACCCAAAGATTTAGGTACAATAAGGATGGGGCTAACCCAAGGTGTCGGGCCGTCTACTTTCTCAATGATATCAGAATCTTCCAATCGCTGAAGTTCTCGTTCAACATCTTTACGAGAGTGGAACGGTATGCGTCTGTGCCTTTGCTGCTTTGGTTTCACTTCAGGATCGATGTGAAGAGAGATTTTGACATCCCTGATTTTACCAATTCCGGTGAACAGGTTGCTATACTGTTGCATTATCCAGTCATGAGACATCTTACCATTGTCAGGTACTGTCGATGGCTGTTCAGGGACTGGCTGAACATTACATGTGACGTGGTCAGAGTTGAGGGCGATTAGCTTCAGCTGTCTTGCAGTTGTGAAGGATAACAAGTTACATGTGTTGGTATTTACCACATGAAACTCTGCAGAACAGGAGTTTGCACCAACTGTGACATCAGCGATGATTACACCCAATATAGGCAACTGGGTCTTTGTACCATAGGCAAATACTCTGGAAGTGGGCTTTTGCATTTGGAATTTTTTCCCACTGCGTTGAAGGAGATCAAATGCCTTGGAGTCAAGGACATTGACAGAAGCTCCAGAATCTATCATAGCCGTCATGGTAGTGTTGCCAATTGTGATCTTAGATGTGGGCAGATTGGCGGTGTGAATGACGTATGCACTAGTTGTCAGGACCAACGGGGATGTGGACTGGCTTTGTCACGTCTGCTTCGGGTAGCATCAGTACTACTGATGGCATTTGCAGCTTCTCTTTGGCCGGCTTCAACAACATCAGCTTCCCTTTCACTTGTTTCAAGTGCACGGCCAGTGATAAGCAGTTTGTCAAGAGTCATGGGCTCACGCAGTGCTCGTCTTCTTAGGCGTTGAGATTGACCAGTTAGGATGATTTGAGCACAGATTTCGTTGTCAACATCTGTAAATTTGCAGGTCTGTGCGAGTTGACGTAGCCTGGTGTGATACGTGTTAAGTGTTTCAGTTTTTTCTTGTTTGGCCTGTCTAAATTGATGATAGACCTCATATGCTGTGTTGCGTCGTGGAGTGAAGTATTTTGTCAAGGCTTCTGCTGCTGCCTTGTAGTCATTGGTTTCCCAACATTATCTAATGTTTCAAACACTTCATCAACATCTGTTTCTGCATAGTGCAACAGCAGGGCAACAGCATAGTGCAACAGCAGGTTTTCTTGTGTCATCTTAATGTCCATGGCTATCATAAGTTTCTCAAATCTCTGTAACCATTTCTTCCAACGTGGGCCAGCATTGCCATCTTGATGGATATCAAATTTTGGAAATGTGGGTAGTAGTGCCATGATTGATTATTGTGGACAGCGTAGTCGTAGTATGGATGGCAATTACGTTGACCAGTAACGATATGGGCTTTTATCAGTTCACCTTTCCGTTTTGTTTATGTACTCTTATGTTGAAGCAGATTGCTACTCACCCCAGGATCACGACTGGTTCGATTGCTGATCTAATCCTTTGATCCTTGTCGCCAAAATGTGGTGTTCGAGTGGTGATTTGAGGGAGTAAGAGGCAGAGAGATTGACTAGTAACGGAACATGTGATTTATTCATTCACCATCTTAGATCTGAGTAACTTCTGGTATCCCAAACAACAGGGGGCGCTGTTCAACTACTCTACAGTTTTGTAGCTGGTTGTTTGAACATAATTGTGACTCGCTCTATCGTAATGAGGAATGTCCCCCAAATATGAAAAATGGAGATATGCATAACATCTAACGAACATTTAATGGGCTTTCCAATGAAGCCAAACATAAATGTGTCCCTTTTTCCGTTCCGAAGTTATTAAACAAAGAAGCTGAGATACTGCTGCAATTGTTACAGAAACATTTTACGAGAAAAATGGGTTTTAAAAAAAGTACGCGCTGCGAAAAAAAAAAAATGTTTGAACTTTGCGCGCTGTGTGTACTACGTGTGGGGGCGCGCTGTACATAGTATCTGAACTTGAACGAAATAACTTACCGCGGCAACGGTAATCTTCCGGAAAAGCTAGAATCACAAAATTTATCAGGCGTATGGACCATGTCTTTAAGAATACTCTGTGAAAGTTTAACGTCAATGCTCAAATTACTTTAGAAGTTCTGGGTCTCTGAATGTTTGATAAACAAACACTGTCAAACAACGATCATGCGCCTACTCGTGTACATGTACGTGAATAACGTGAACTATACTACTATACAATTATGCATGACCTCGTCGCTCCCGGTGCCCAGTGATGTGCCATGCACATGTACATGTACGACTGTACGTCTGCTGCATTATTCAGTATTCAGACAGTGATGTCATTGATAAAATTACAGAGGTCACATCATGACCTTTCTAACAGTACCAAACATGCATGCTAAATGATAATGGCGCGGCTCGAAACGGCGCTTACAAAAGGAGTTCAAACTCGTCTTTTTGGAGCTAACGAGGACGATTTGCAACAAAAATGGACACAGACACGCTTGAGAAAAGGTCTTTATTTTCTACTTTATTGATATTTTTCTCAAAAAGTAAAATAACACACACAAACTTTGATATTTAAGGTACCTAAATACACAAAAACCTCAAAATCGATTTCAATGCGATTTTTTTCGTTATGTGAACTTCAGAGCTTGTTTACGCGAAACGGTCCCTTGGGGGACATTCCTCATTACGATAGAGCGGGTCACATATTAACTCCTACTACTACAAGGGTCAAAATCAGTAAAAATTTTGATATACTTGCCAAGGCATATCTACAGTAGTGCACTTAAAAGTCGAACACTGTCAAACCTTATAGTCAGGTCAAAATGAGTCAACCGTTTTTGACTGGTAAAAGCATTGTCTGGTGTTGTTCAGGGTGGTCAAAATGACAGTAAAAACTAGTCAAAAATGCCCCTGTGTGCACATTTGGGTCAACAGTCAAAACAGGCAGTTAACTGGTTTTGACCTCTGTAGCAACTTCCCACTAAAGTGCAGCAATAGTAGGAGGGTTGGGAGACCACTTCACCCTGCAAATCTCAGTGGTGTGACAGTGCACAGAAGGGTAACCATATGAGGCCACTGGCAACAGCTGCAACAGCTTGGAGTGGCCTGAATGGGTTGTTTCAAAAATTGCATTGATTGTAGGAGGGTTAATTTAATAATCTGGTAATTACCAACGTAAAAAACACTTTTTGTAAAATGATTATAAATGCAATCAATTCCTGTACTTTACCTTTAAAGTGACTTGATTAAAACAGAGTATGCATACATGTAACTGAAGAATAATACAATAAGAACATGCCCAGATATCAAAACTTTAACTCAGAATGCAAGATCTTACCTTCTGACAAATGACCACTGCTCTGTGTTTAAGCCATGGGTAAGCAGAACTGGCTCTGTGGATCAAATTCCAGCTCTAAAGCTCTTGATGGATTTAGAAATGGTGCCTGAAGGTGATGTTTTTCCCCCCGAGATGTTTGTGACCAAAAATGTACTTTATTATAGACATTCGGTATGTTGTGTGAGTTGACACCTCTACACAAACATGTTCAAATAGGCACATGAGTTTTAAAACTTGGTTGACCAAGTACATTTGATTGGAAAAACAAATTCATTAGATTATTTTCTTCTTAGAATCTTGCCGAAAGGGTTCCAGCTGCCATATTGATATTGGTGGAAGTTTCAGATAACATTTAAAAAAAACATTTTTTAGTGTTTTTTTTGGTGTACGTGTAACTGAACGCATTTCCCTCCAAACTGAAACTAATAGTAATAAAGTGGAATGCTACATACAATGTACATAGACATGCACATGCACATTGTATTCACCTTGCCATTCTTATCCCTTGTGTCTACACTATACACTGCATCTATAATAATAATAATAATAATGTGTGGACTTATATAGCGCACGTATCCACCTAAGTGGTGCTCAAGGTGCATTATATCATTAATGTAACAACCAGCACTACATGAATTTCCCTCATCTGCATAACAAGTAATGTCTAGACTACAATGTAAGTGTGATGTAACATGGATTATATACTGAGCAAATGTTTTGGCAGTCTGACTTGAAGTGACCTTATGGGAGTCCCTCTCTGTAGTCACGCGCACAAATTTCAGGTTTAGCAGACTGTGAAATTCCCTCAAAATAATACCTTGTGTAAATACTTGCAAATACATTGTATTTAGAATGTGTCCACCAAGTAACAATGATCAAACATCTAAGGCCAAAAACAAAATTCTCCAGTTTCTTGTCATCGGTCGGCTTCAAAATCGGTGCGGACATCTTTTTTTTTTTTTGCCGAAAATACGTGATACATTGTATACGCAGGGGCCAAAAGTACAAAGTATGGTGGCTAAGGGAGGCCTCACAAATCAGGGAAACATTCATACCCCTATGTGAAAAAGTCGTTTAAAACACAGCACGGCAAAATTCCAATCGATCCAGCAATTTTTGCTGCAATTGGACATCGTTTCATAGAAAGAAAAAAAAGGAAATTAAAAATGCCGACATGTGGGTCTGAGTTGACGCGTGCGGAGACCAGAAACCAGAGACTAATGGTACATTGTACATATCAGATAAATAAGGTCAAAGGTTAATGTGAAAAGTAATTAATCTTAAATCTTAGAGATGAAAAGCTGGCTGATTCCCCCCCCCCCCCCCCAGTGGGCAACGAACACAAGCAATCGATATTGAGTGTTTAAAATGGACCTTTTCCAAGCTAAGAAATGGTTCCACACTATTGTGGATTTATCTAGATTTGTAACCTATAAAACATTGGTCTTCCCAAAAATCATAAATGATAACTTTATTACTTAAAGGTAAGATACATTAGTAATTGGTAATGTACATACACGAAATTAACGTGTACATGTACACGTTCATTTCAATCCTCTAGTTTACAAGAAATATCATAAATCTAACACGTGAAAGTTTCATCACAATAGGTGCTCACGTTTTTGAGAAAACAATGAACTGTTATAATAAGTAGGATTTGAAACGCAGTAGGAGTAAGGTTTGCAGTAACACCATGTTACAGTAACAATCTGTTAGTGTTAGGAGTTGTAATAATTGTTGGTTCTGAGAAGTTATAATAATAATAATAATAATAAAGATTTTTAGCGCGCACATACATGTACATGTATCCACCCTGCTGGGCGCTCAAGTCGCGGAAACAAAGAAAAAACATGAATACAAACAATATACAATGATAGCATAGGGGGAAAAAATTAAAAATTATGTACCGAGATACATGTACCTACATGTACAATGCAATTACAAATATACATCATCTTTGAAGAGTTGCGACATAAGATGAGTTTTAAGCATAGACTTAAATCTGGTTATACTATGACAAGATTTGAGTTTAGTTGGAAGATGATTCCAGAGTCTCGGAGCTTATCACAACTCTTTAAGAGATTGTTACATGGTGCTACTGCAAACCTTACTCCTACTGAACTGTGTTACACTTAAGTAATATTTGTAGCTTTGCATGGTGGAAAGGATTTAGTAAAGACTGTTTGCGGCGACACCATGTGAAATTCTCAATTAGTTCTGAAAAGAACTGGAGTTATAACTCGATGTTTTGATCAGTATGCTCTGATCGTCATTCTCCTGAAGACGATCAGAGCATAACGATCGAAATATCGAGTTGTAACTCCAGTTCTTTTCAGAACTAGATACTATTCAACTGAGAATTTCACATGGTGTCACTGCAAACAGTCTTTACTTGTGTCACACTTCCTTTTTAAGACATAAATAATTCCTGTTATCTCTAAGATGAGAGTACCTCTGCAGATGGAATAATTTCTCAAGATGATTGAGAAGAAAAATCTCACACTAATTACACAAATTCCTATGACCCTTACACTGATCAAAACCCCAAGGATACTAGGATGGCTACATTTGTCATATTCTGAAAGAGAAATCCCTAGAAATGAGCATCTATCTTGATTTCAGATCACCGCGTGACGGTAATCGTTTTATCGGCCGTGTGCACCCCAGTCACAGGTGCAATAAGATGTCCTATTATCTTGCAGATTTGTGAACTGTTAAGTCAGCAAGATTGCAATCAGACATATCATTATTAAGCCAAGTATCTGATGAAGGGATGACATAAGTGACAATGACGCTCACTAGGGAAGACTCAGTGAATTAACTAACCACTGTATTCAATATCATTTGTAAGATTTTGTATTGGTGCATGACAGGAGATTAATTAAAGCCACTGGCTTATATCATTTAAAGTTACATTCTGTGCGAGTCTTATTTTTCCGAAATGTTTTGTTCTGAAAAATCTGTACTGCTATTTTTGAACTAGAAAGAAAATAATTTCATTTCAAAATTATTTCTCAAATTATTTGACCGGGCATGGATAACAAGTATTTAAAGGCACCTGGCACTGGTATTTTGTCCAAATGTAGCTTTTGTCATAAATATATACATTTTTATGAGTGGAATGTGAATAAACAAGTAACTAAGGTTACAGAAATAGTGGTTTTATTGTATTTACGACTTTAGAATAGGCCCCCCCTTTACATTGACACATGGTGGCGCTGTTCGTGACGTCATTCGAGGCGGGGATATTTTCACGATATAGGTGCAGCAATGCCGCTAGTGCTACGAAAACGGTACCTACACTGACTAGTAAAAGTAGTATAACGTTACATGTACATAGTATGTATAAAGAGAACACAACATGCACTTCAAAGTTCAAACTTACCCGGATTTTTTCACGTTTGGCAAATGCTCCTGTAGGTTTGTCACGTCTTTCGGGTTGCTTCTTAGATTTCCCACTAACTGGGAATATGGTTGGGATAGGCGTCATGTTTCAGAATTACTTTTTGTCATGTCAAATGTGTGGTACATCCCGGATTCAAACACGACGGCTCGAAGTGGTCACTGCATAGCGCTGAAAACGACGTCCGGACCGGACCACTTTGCCCTCGTTATCCTGACTTTCGCTGCCCATAACCGCCTATATTTGGGATCAGCTGGAAACAGATGCAGGCTGACCCCATCTTTAGTTGTTTTGTTGCATCCAGCAGCAATACACCTGGTCGGCATTGCTGGGAAAATGCCGGAAAATTCCTTTTATAACAAACCAAACCACACGGTCACTACTTGCACGTGTGTAAACACAGGCAATTCTCGAGGGCGTCGAGGGGGTCGATGTTCCATCAGCGGCGAATCCTTCCTCGAATGACGCCACAAAAGGGATGGGCGAGTCACCTCCAAACAACTTCATATTTTTTTTAAACATATAAATCCTGACAAATAATCACTCAAACAATTTGTTTATTGTTAATACACATATACTTTATTGTTTAAATCAATAAAAAAACTATTTCCAGGTGCCTTTAAGTGAATAAATTAATTTACAATGCAACATGACAAATGACACGCAGCATGATAAATTCATTGATGGTCAAATCATCAACTGTAATTTCTAACAATACATGTACATGTACTTCGGTCAATTATTTTGTGAAATATCTCATTTGAAGTGATTTTATACTTTGCTATGTACACGTAAATGTACTAAATACAGAAAAAGTTAGAAAAAGGGTTTCCAAATTTGCTAGAAATTTCAAAACAGGGTGTCCAAATTGTTCACTTAAGTCCTTTTCACATGAGCACCGATAACAAAGGTCCTTGGTAATGGGCGCCAGTTGTCTGTCGCCTCGGTCGTTTGCGATTTTTTAACAAACTTTCACACGACTTCCACTCACGCCAAAACTAACGTCCCTCGTTTTCCATGGAGGGTCAAAGGTCATGATTGTGCAATCCAATATTTCACTGGTACCGCGCGCAGAGCTTATTCACTGAACGCTTTCTTCTACATTACCAGTGGTTTTTCCGCGTAGAAAAACGCGTTGTGCGAAGTCAAAATGTCTTCCTTCCTCAGTGGTCAAACGTTACTTTCTCCCACAATTTGCTTTCATTTCCTTCCCATTTCCCAGAGATGCCAACATTGAATTCCAAAAAAGAGTAGCATCTATTGAAAAACAAAATCGCAAAAATCTAACACTAAAAAATGCATGTCCGGATTTTGGGCAATATCAGCGCCGCACTCGGTGTGAACCCTGCTGGCGGTAATGGGACTGGGGGCAGAGTAAATTGGAGGAAAATACTCAATGAAAAAATTATAACAATGCTAGACGTATCTTATCTTAAAAAGCTCACAATAATGATCTTCCGAATTATTAGTAATCCATGCATCAATCACGTTAGAAATTTTGATTATAATACTAACTGTTCTGTTTCTTGGGGTCTCGAAGGCAAATAACAAATTGATAGCCTTAGCTATAGGCCTAGCCCTAGCTCACCTGGGCCCAATTTCATGGCGCTGCTTATCACAGAATTCTGCGCCACGGCGCCATAAAAAGCGTGTGATTCTATGCGCGTGGCGCAGAATTCCTTAGTAAGCAGTGCCTGCATGCCTGACACTGAAGTCGCACTTGCAAAGAAGCCGAGAAATTAAAGGTAATGCACGCGCGAGCACAATTATGCGCATGTACACGTACACAAGCTACCTCACAGACAACCTCATTCCCCACGGGTATGCTCACTATTCCCCATTATGTAATAGAGATCAATGGCACGATCTTGCAAATAATGTACAGATGTACAGGCAGGGTACATGTGGTAGGTGAGCAGTCGAATCCAGCGCTCGGCGCTTGTGTGATACGTCATGTGAATTCGCCGCTAATCCCGCTATCGTCGCTTTTTACCACCACTGCGGTTTATATTTAAAAGGTTGTTGTTTTGTTTTTTCATTTTTAAAATTATTTTTCATCACTTTTATTTCCACTTAATAGTTCATTCATTGTTTGCTTGTATTGTAACTGTATACAATTATACTGGGGCAGCTTGTTTAGCGTATTTCAATGAAGTATTATCGTAGAGTCGTATTCACGGCTCAAAATCGTATTTGCTACGCCCAAATCGTGTATGTTGGCATCTCTGCATTTCCCGACAATTTTATTCTCGTTTTATTATGGATATCGAATCAAGTATACTTGCACCAATTCCGACGGATTCACAGAGCCAGATTTCTAACGTAAGGCTATCCAACGAGAAAAATAGTGTCCGGGCCAAGAAAGTCTCTTGGAGTTACGATGAAACCATTTCATTCACTGATCAATGTGATGGGGACGTACAAGTTGTTTACCAACACACATCTGGGATTTATTGCAAGCTGATTAGTGATGCATTCTGCGCATGCGATATGATACCGCCAAAGCAAGGGTCCCCTGTTTGGGCGCAAGAAGCGTTTCACACGACCTATCGTGGCGATTTTAACATCGATGCGATTTTTTGGAGGTCTCGATCTCTGTTATAAATAACGAGGGTCCGTGGTAATTATTTAACAAGGATAGCTTTCACATGACTGGGATTTGCTATTTTTTAACATGGATGCGATTTTTAGTCAAGGTCCCTTGTTAAAACGGTCTCGTGTGAAAGGGCCTACATGTACATTACTTTGACATGTAAATGACAGATAAAATAGGGTGTCCAAAACTGATGCAGGTTATCCACAAGACACCCAGACCGATTAAAATCTAAATCACCGGTGAAATAACAGAACACATGTGTGCATCTTCAAAGTAATTTTAATAACATGAATTACGAGAAGATTCATACTGATACAAAAGGGAAAAAATACATTTGTACATGTACATGTACGTCCATGTACAAATGTACTGTACTTCCTTGTATTTGTACCTTAAATGTCAGCATATTCAAGTTGAAGCAATGCAGATTACACCTGGCTATTTTTCATCAACAGAGGGCCACCTTTTAATCCAATAGAAATACTAAAAAAGAGGTTACAATGTATCTTATAAATATGTTCATACAACTATACATTTGCTTACACATAACCTGAATCCTCCAAAATTCTTCAGTAGTAAAGCAAGCACATGACATGTATGCACGCATGTGTTTCTAATCTGTGATACATGTACATGGCCAGTGACCCTCCCTGCGTGCATGGAGCAATAAACAGTGTCCACTAACCCAAGCACTGACCTTGCAGTCACTACAACAAACATGGATGTACATGTACCATGGAAAGGCAAATACCGTATGCCTAATAACCTCAATCCTCCAAAATCCTTCACTTTAGCAAAGAGAATTTTGGAGGATTTGGGAAGGTTACGGTTAAAATTTTAATCTACACCCATGTAAAAAGTCATTTATTGGAGTGTACATGTACATGTGTACATTGTATGTCAGGGGTGTGGTTTGACAAAAGCAAATACATGTAATCCTGAAAAATGGATAGCGGGCCTGGGTCTCCCTTTGGTCTAGAGGACAAAGCCCCCTGAACCTCCTGGATGTTTAATTTTGGAGAATGTACATGTACAGACTCTCAAACAAGAAACTAGAGGTTTGGACACAATACAGGCTACATGTACTTCTTTCTTTCAAGAAATTTTTGAGGCATAAAGAAGTTTGTAAAAAAAAATCCTGAGAAATCACAGGCCTGGTATGTAAATTATGTAAGTGGGAGGAAAACAAATGGCCCTCTTTAATTACGTATGTACTAGTTTAAATCCCCTTCCGGATATCATCCTTGCAAAGTGTACCCCCCCCCCCCCCCTCAGTTGACAAGAACATCCCAGTTTTGGCCAAAACGTTTTAAAAATAACACCAAGAATATCAGTGCTACTACACGTACATATAAAGAGCCAGCCAGTTTTTGGCCAGCCAGTTTTTGGCCAGCCATATGTACAACAGGCTTTTCTGGTTGAAGACAACACAAACTGTTTATGTACCTATGGTAATGTTGTATTTCCTTAACCTCTTTAATTACAAAAGGGAAAGGTCAGACAATGATATTTGTGACCCACTCTGGCAAAACCCGAAAATTCTCAGCATTTACCATAATGCGTACAGCCATGAAAAGGTCAAAACTGACCCCAGGGACCAGTTTGAGGGACCAGTTTTCATGTCACCATATAGAGCATTTTCTCTACATTTTGATGGAAAAATAAAAATCCTGAAACATTGTTGGGAACATTGTTAATTTTCACGATAAATTTGGGAGGTCACTTTTGAAAATTGGGTCCAAGTTTAGGGTTTTGCCAGAGCCAGTCAAATTTACTTAGAGCCCTCTTTAGGGTACTAATGAGCCCTTCACAACGTGGCTTGCTGGTGCTGATGGACAGTACCATGAAAGCATAGGCTACCTATGAGTTCATCTTACATGTAAACCATAACTGCTCATATGATGTTTCATATTAACGTGAATATATAAATTGGCAACCAAGTATTAAAAAAAAAAACTGTTTTGACCATTCCATGAAGACACTCAAAAATATAATCCTTGTTTTGACAGATTACAACATACGCACATGCATGTACTGTACATGTTACTATTGGGATTTTCACAAAATGCATGTGCCGGAAAAACAACAATATATTTTAAGCCGAGCATGGGACACATTCAATTGTACATTGTACAGGACTTAACTCTATTGATAACATATGACGTACTATGTACATGTACATGAATATGATCAAAGATTATTTTCTTATTGCACACACTTTGTACAATGAGCCGCATCTCAATTTCAATCATACTGTGGGGGAGGGGGAGGTGACAGAGTGAAGATTTGCCATAAATAGAGGCTCAAGTGGGTGTAATAACTACAATTGATAAAACAAAAAAGTCGTTACCACATTACTCGGCCAATTAATGACGTGGTAAGCAGGACTGGACTGCATGCTGGAGCTGTTAAATTGCCAACTGGAGCTCTGAGTGTCCCTTTGGTTCACCCCCATCCCACACCCCCATCCCACACCCCCCTTCCCATACCCCGATTTATCACTATCTAGGAGAAAGATGACAACAAGAATGCCAAACATAGGGATGAATACCCCATAGCTCAGTCAGTAGAATACATACAGTAATCCAGAGGTACTTGTAACAGGTCCAAATCCTACTTCAGTAAAAAAAAAAATGTTTTTGGTTTTTAGCTAAAAAAATAGCTAAATTGCTACATATTTATAAATTTCCTGCAATGTCTGGAAATTACTGCTATATTACATTAATGTAATAAAAAAGGAGTAAATTTTTGTGTAGAAAATTTTTGTGTAGAAATGGGCTTAAAAACAACTACTGATCTGCGACATCACTGTTGCCATCGTATAATTTAGTCAAGTGACATCATCAAAGTTTTGCCATAATAAATGAGGTGTTTGTATTGCTCATCTACATGCAATATTATTGGCTACATGTACATGTATACATTTTGTGCAAGTGATACTAAACTATTGATGTCTTGTCCCAGAGATGGAATATCAAAAACATCAATTTTTTTGTGAATTTTCAGTCATCACCCATGAGACAAAACAAAAAATATATATTTTATTTATAAAAATGCTGTGGTCACTTGCATAAATTAAAAACAGATGAGTACACAGTGGTTTAAAACCCTATATGACCCAGACATCAGTACACTTCAGTACAAAAAACGGTCAAAACATTTATAAAAATTACCAAGAATTTGCACATACCTCTTCTGGACTAAGGAAATGTATTTTAACGTCAGCAGAAACTTCATTCATGAAATTTTGCCGATAATTTTGTATAAAAATAAGTTCACTTTCAAGAGAGGGCGCAATTCAATTGAAAATTGTAGTAGCTGCATCGCGCTGGCTAGTTTCAGTCAACAGAGGGTGCTATTTTGCCACGCGTAAAACATTTTTTGTTGAAAACGGCGTCCTGAATAATTGTATTTTGGGGTGTAAAATTTCATTTGCGCTAATTTGCCGTAAATTTCTAGTCACAACGGATAGTTACTCTATCAATATATATACATTGTAACAAAGTTATGGCATTCCATCCAGGCCTTTTCTGGCTTATTTTGAAAATGTGTGACTCTAAATTTGTAAAATAATAACATTTTTGGGCCATTTTAGTTAAAGATTTCAAAGCATAATTGCACTATCATACAATTATCGGTCCGCATTATTTTACAGTTCGAAAGACTATTTAATAAGCAAAATTAACAAGCAGTATTTTTTTCTCAAACCATTTGAAATATGCCTTAGCAGATGCCTTTTAAAATATTAGGATGTGTGTTTTTTGTCTGTTTAACTCATGTCATTCTATACAAGCTAACTAAAATTTCTTAAAAACAGGGTAATAAATTTCAAAAAAGCAATTTTGGTTCATAAAACTGGATCTTCATAATCAAGTAAACAATTATTTTAATTTATCTCAGAAAAAAAATCGGACCCGATGTCTGGGTCTTAAACCACTGTGGAGTACTGTACATTTCGAGGGCTGAAAACCAGAACTGGGTATGTCCACTTTTGCCTAAAATGCGTTATGGGGAGTTTGTGATTTTTCAGAAAGATTCAAATTTTTAAATTCATTTTGTGCAAATACCTCTTCAGTCATACATACACATCCTGTCCTAGTGTGACCAAATTATTAATTCAGGAAATGATTTGGTTCAAACATTTTCCACAGCCAAATTTGTATGCAGAAATAATTGTGTGTGTATGTAATGCTAATTTTGAATAGCAAATCTTAAATTTGTGTGGCAAATTGTGAATTTTGTGTGGCATTTTGCTCTGCAATGCAAGGGAAATCATTGCAAATTGGTAGCCTAATAGCAGAAATAATATTGTCATTTTATATCATATCGTTATCACTACATGTACATGTAGGTCTGCATGATGCCAGTCCAATGATAAACCACTCCAGGGACAGTTTAACACAATTGAACGTTACACTCGCCATGTGTCAAACCACAGATCATTTCCTTTAAAGGGGTGCGGTGGGGTCAAGTCTAACACCACAGGGAGGTCAAACAATGTTTACAAGGCATGAACATGACATGCACCCCATAGCGGAGCCCGTCATGTGGTTCCATTGTTAAGCAACGATCCTTTAGGCGACGCTGAATAAACTGGCGAATGAATGAATGAAAAGCGCAGACAGCTGATTGAATGAATCTGGGACAGGATCACACTCTAGCCTAGTTTCTTCCCGTTCGATGAACATTAATCGCGACGGATGCATGAGGCTGAAGATCAGGTATTTATGCGGTTGCTTTATTTGATAATGATGGACCTGCATGTGAACTGAATGCAAGCTTCTTCATGTTAATATTAACACCACTCAGGAAACATGTGGACATTATTTGGAGACTTTTTAGTTGTACAGTTACATGTATACAGTACCTGTACTTTTTTGAGCAAAACCTTCATTTGATAAAAATTTGCTATTTATAATGAAGATAAAATCTCAAATGTAATTTCAGTGTATATTTCATATGAAGAACACAATGAAATTGTACATTGACTTTATACAGGTACCTACATGTACATAGCTAATCCAATGTACATGCTGTACTAGATGAAGCCCAACTGAAACTTAAAAAAATTCATACTGTATATTTTCATGACAAAATATACATGTACAACATGAAGGCACATAATGACCTTTTACTAATTACATGTACATAATGACCTTTTACTAATTACATGTACATGTACATAATGACCTTTACTAATTACATACATACATAATGACCTTTTACTAATTACATGTACATAATGACCTTTACTAATTACATGTACATAATGACCTTTACTAATTACATGTACATAATGACCTTTTACTAATTACATGTACATAATGACCTTTACTAATTAAATAATGACCTTTTACTAATACATAATATTTTACTAATAAATATATAATGACCAGTTTTACTAATACAAATGTATGTTTTCAAGCCAGTATGCATTTGAATAACATGTCTGTTAATTAATGCACCCATAATTGAAAAGAATCAAAATATTCAGTACACATTTACAACAACCTGTGAAAGTTTCATTATGTTAACAAAGAAAATAGTAAAAATGCATTCAGATTGTTCATATTCATTCAAACACTGAATTTCTGTCTTCCGATGACAGAAATTCAGTTTAGAAATAACTTCACCAATTTGACTAAAATGATATCACCTAAGATGAAAATATTTCAAGGGGGGGGGGGGGTTTGATAACATCAACTGTACACCAAATAAGTGTAAATTTATGTAATCATTTTTTTCCGAGATTACCAATAGTGTAAAGTGGCTTTAAATAATACATTGTGGGTGTAAAATTGCATTTTGTTGGGACATTATCAAGGCAATGACTTACCACACTGAGCAGCTGTAGATGTACATGTACATGTTCTCAAGCTGACACTAAAACGCATACATACGTGTACATGTACCTAGTAATAGTATGACTGTCACGTACTGTACATGTACATCATACACTGTACATGTACAATGTACATGCACTGTATAATGTACATGATAGTTATCAATGATGTCAAATTTGACAAACAAGCAACTATATGACATCCTCACCTCATCCGGTCATTGCACAAATCAACACGAACCGATAAACGTCACATGATGACAACTTGATTAGAAACCGTACTCTCGGTAGGATTTGAAGCCTTGCATGGTTGAAAGTACAGTAGGAGTAAGATCTACGGTAGTGCCATGTAACAATCTCTTAGGAGTTGTAATCTGGATCCTCTAGTAATTAAGTAGTTCCTACCTCTAGTGCCCCGCATTCTCCTGAATATGATCAGAGTCAGTACATACTGATCGAAACGTTGAAATATATCACCACCAGTTCTTCTCGGATCCAACAATTATTACACCGCCTAAGGGACTGTTTACATGATAATACCACAAACCTTACTGTGTATGAACTTGGCAACTTTCAATATGAAATAGTTATACAGTTATGAGTAGTTATACATGTACATGTACATTACATGTACGAACTTGTTTTTTTTTATAATAGGTTTGGACCCAATGGGTCAATTCTCCGGTAACGGAATGACGTCCATTCATGACCCAGCCAACATTTGCCCATCACCTAGAAAATATGTTTTATACTAGACAACTAATCTGTGTATGAAATGGGAGCCAAGATCCAACAGATTCATTGGATACAAATGAACAAAAAAAAAAATCACCTGCTGGGTCACTTTAGGGAGGTCAAAATTTTTCAGGTCTTGCATAAATTAATAAATCTCTGTGAAGTTTAGTAATTTCCAAAAGGGGTGTTATTTGTAGTACATGTATATAGACTTTAGTAGAATGCAAAATAGAATTTGAAATATTATTCCTTTATTGAAAAAAATAACCTTCAATCATGATAACGGAATTACGTCAGGACGGTAACGGAATTACCTATTGTATTTGTACAGGTCTAAAAAATAGCGCTAAATGCAAGGCAAAAACAGTATTAAAAAACAGTATTTTATTTGAATTTCTACATTTAGGCATATCCATTTGAACATACATAATCCAATTAAATCATGCCAACTTAACAATTTCCAACCAAATTAATGAGCGTTTAGTACAAGTACTGCCCATAAACACTGTACAAATGCATTATACAATAGCATACTTTTGCATTCAAACTAAACTTTGTTTTTAAAGTTTTTTATTGAAAAATATTTATTAATTAACATTAAATAAAAGTCACAATAAAAGTCACAGTAAAAGTTGTAACAGTAATAAAAACTTGAATATAAGTGCAGTGCAAATCCGTAACCATGGTTACCGTAATTCTGTTACCGTATATTAAAGTACTAAGCAAATGGGCAATTCCATCAAAAAGTGTCCTGGACCCAAAATTTTGGAATCAAATTCATGGCAGAATTGTTAACTTAGTACGTAAGAATGATAGCTGGGCAATCCAAATCTGCATTTTGTTTGTGTTTTTTCTTTTGTTTGCAGTATTTTCCGTCGTTATTTAAAAAATAAATTAATAAGGCTAATTCGTGATTTTTTGTTCTACTTTTGTTAAACTTTTCAATCCGCTCCCCTGGTTACATTATAAAAGATATTTTAAATTTTTATGACTAAAAACATAAAACTGGAGGTGCTTGTTCTAAATTGTTGAGACGTTTTATGATAACGCTATTTTCAGGCTAATGAGGCTCGTTTAAATTAGCCCTTAATGACCATTTATGAAATGTAATGTCCATGACATTTTACGCTGTTTAGTTTCCCACTCTAAAGCCAATAAGAGATATTTTTATGAGACTTCATATGCAAAGCTAGTTTTTAGGGGCTAATCCTTTAATGTATGAAAATTTAAAAAAAATTAATTACAATTGTCCTAACGCTGGCCATGGACATTACATTTTTTTTGTCATGGACATTACGTCATGGACATTACACATACACATACTGCTTATATACCCTTTTAAAACAATGGAATGATCCTAATATGCAAATGTATAATACAATGCAACTTTTCATTGCACTCCCCTGGTTACATTATAAAAGATATTTTAAATTGTTATGACTAAAAACATAAAACTGGAGGTGCTTGTTCTAAATTGTTGAGACGTTTTATGATAACGCTATTTTCAGGCTAATGAGGCTCGTTTAAATTAGCCCTTAACCCTAACTCCATAGGCCCATTTGCTTACACATAACCTGAATCCTCCAAAATCCTTCAGTAGTAAAGCAAGCACATGACATGTATGCACACATGTGTTTCTAATCTGTGATACATGTACATGGCTAGGACACTTCCCTGCATGCATGGAGCAATAAACAGTGTCCACTGACCCAAGCACTGACCTTGCAATCACTACAACAAACATGGATGTACATGTACCATGGAAAGGCAAGTATGCCTAATAACCTCAATCCTCCAAAATCCTTCACTTTAGCAAAGAGCATGTAGCATGTAACCTCAATCCTTCAAAATCCTTCACTTTGGCAAAGAGGATTTTCGAGGATTTGGGAAGGTTAGGGTTAATGACCATTTATGAAATGTAATGTCCATGACATTTTACGCTGTTTAGTTTCCCACTCTAAAGCCAATAAGAGATATTTTTATGAGACTTCATATGCAAAGCTAGTTTTTAGGGGCTAATCCTTTAATGTATGAAAATTTAAAAAAAAATTAATTACAATTGTCCTAAGGAGCGTCATGGACATTACATTTTTTGGCAAGCACTTCATATTACTGTTGAAAAACAATCACATTAGTTTGAGAAGATAAAAAACAACAAAGAGGATTACAATTGGGAATGATAATTAGGAAGGAAAGATAAGATAACTATGGTAAATCACAAAGGAAAGAGTTATACTTATGAATGTACAAAAGGGGTGATCATGAGGGGCGGGTTTCAGTGAGATGCTAAGGGAGTTCTGGTTCAAGAAATGTGTGGGAGAGGTTACAAATGGAGAAGAGAGATACTTGACAAAGTGTAATATACATATCAAAGGCAAGGGGTTACAGCATATTGTAAACAGAAGTGATAAGATGACGTACCATTAAACAAGTTGGTCGTAATGTCCATGACGCCAAAAATATGCCAAAATGTAATGTCCATGACACTTCATTAACATGTAAACGAGAAAGTTGGAAAGTTGTTCCTAAAAATGTTATTAATTTTTATGTTAACTGTTTCCCTGTTAACAAAATAAAATGAGTTTTAAAAATTTGGAACTTAAACTTCACAGAGTTTTGAAATTGATTGTGTTGTTCAGAAAACTCACTTCCGTTTTTCGTAATGTCCATGACGCTCGTTTGCAATACTCATACTCATTAATTAATTAAAACTATTTAAAAGACATAGTATCATTTGAAGTATTAGAACACAGGTTACAAGTATCCAACACAAAACAATCGATCAAAACTTTTAATTTTTTTTAACTGACATGTAAAGTTTTTAAAATGTCCCAAAACGTAATGTCCATGACATGGAATTGCCCAAATGTCCTAAAGTGAAAAAAAAAATTATAAAACTTGTAGGGATGTATATTTAGAAAAAACAATGTTGGGATTTTTATTTTTATTTTCTTTGCCCAAAAAAATTACTTTTGTGCATTATTTTGGTAACGAAATTACGTGTGATTTTCTCATGTTTATTTTTAAATTTTTGGAGAACTCAAAAAATAATTTTAATTTTTTTACATACAAAAGTAATCTTTGGTACAATGGCTATCTAGACACACAAACAATTATTTTCCCACAAAGCCTCCACTAATCACAATGTACAAGAGAATTAAATTTGAATTTTTAACGAAAATTCCACATTTTCAGACTTTATATACATGTATGTACAGAATCCAAAAATCCATATTTCTCCCAGAAAACACAGGTTTTCAAATTTTAACCACTTGGATTGGATTCCCTATGAAATTCTGGTTTAGAATCAATATGAAATATTCCTCTATTGCTAATTGTAAAATTTTGACAATTTTTTCTCTCCCATGGAGAATTGCCCAATGGTATTTTCCTCTCCTTTCATCTGGACCCAATTTCATAAAGCTACTATAAGCAGAACATTATGCTAAGCAAATATTTTTGCTAAGCAATATAAAACAGACTACCAGCCAAAATGCATACATTTTGTATGAAAGTTTAGCTGGTGACCAAAGAAAAACAGCTAAGCAAAACTTTCTGGTAAGCAATTTTTTCCTGCTAAGCAGCTCTATTAAATTGGCGCCTGGACTCAGGATTGAATCTGATTCAGACCCAAGCTGACATGTTGATTAGTTTTTTATTCCTTACCCGATTGTATGGGTTTTCCCAAGGCCAATTGTGAGGTTTTTCCTCTAGTGATGGAGAGGAATTAACCGCTTATCCGAATGAAACTGCACTAACCATTTATTTATAAATTTGCTAACCGAAACCAATATTTTAAAAAATACGACCAACAATTCTGGAAGGATTTGCCGCCCATTTTGTTGTTATAGACTTTCTTTTTTTGTTGCATTGGTTATTAAACAATCATTGCGGGAAGTTTATTAATGGGCAATTATTCCATGATTACTCACGTGACATTTTTGAGGTACTGGGTCCACTCTTAATGCCATAATTTCCTTACTTACATGTATATATTTCACTCATCAGTTTTTTCACAGTAGTTGCATTATACCCAGACCTTACTCAGCACAAAAATAATAATTTCAGAAATTTGTTAAATGCTACTGTACATAAGAGAAAAATGCTGGTTACTTACGTTACATTTTTCGGACATGCATAAAATGTTGCTTTTTCTCTTAGAGTGTACATACAGTATAACAAATTATTTTTGGTACTGAGTAAGATCTGGGTATAATCATGGAGGAACTGTTTTCCTTCCTCCATGGTATAATGTAACTACTGTGAAAAAACTGATGAGTGAAATACAACTACAAGTACTTGTGGCATTAAGAATGGGCCCAAAACCTACAAAAATATAAGGTAAGTAACCATGGAATTGCCCTAATGCTTTTTGATCTAGTTTGTGTGGCCATCAGGTGCCGACTTTCGGTTAACCGACCGTGAAAGATTTAGTTAAATAGTTAATGAACTAACCACCAGTAACTCCCAGCACTATTTTCCTCCCACAGCTAGATGTGAACATTACTTCTCAGGTTTCCTAGGGCTCACCATTATGAGCTACACACCAGGGTGCAACAATAAACAAAAATGTACACAGTTTGTCCCATGGGCAACCACCTGGGCCCAATTTCATAGAACTGCTAAGCAGAGAATTTTGCTAAGTAAATATTTTTGCTAAGCATTATTAAACAGACTACCAGCCAAAATGCATACGTTTTATATGAAAGTTTGGCTGGTAACCAAAGAAATCCACTAAGGAAATTTTTCTGGTAAGCAATTTTTAAATGCTTAGCAGCTCTATGAAATTGGCCCCAGTTGTAAGGCTGTGCGTGGTATTCAGGTACCTGGATACCCAGATACGGGACTGAAACTGCCATTACCCAGTTCCATTTTTTTGGTTCCAATTACCCGTAAACGAATTTTTTAAATTCCGACTGAACATTTAAACCACACACATGGAAGTCTCTGATTTTTTTGTTAACAAAATGTGTGTGGTGAATGGGGATGCTACTAGTCATTTTTAATCACTGTAGAGGCTGGAAATTATTACAGTACATGTAGGTCTACATTTATTATGACTCTAATAAAACAAGAGAAACCACATATTGGTTATTTTATAGATTCAGGAGTATTTGTGTTTTTATGGGTACCCAGGTATCCGAAGATGTCAAATTTCAGGTACATGTACATGTATCCGGTTACCAAAATAACCGAAAATACACAGCCTTAACCAGTTGAATCACAGGTGCCATTTTTTCATTAGGTGTTCATGCGATGAAACTGAAATTGTTTGTTTGTTTTTTCTCCTTTTTCTCGATGAAACTTATCAAACAAAAAACCATAGTTCCAAAGTTCACAGAGCCTTCAAACTTGACACATACTTAGACCATAACATGTAGTTGTCAATAAATTTATGACATAAAGTTTCAGGTAAAGTTGTGACGTCATCAGATATCGAAATACACTAAAATCCAATTTTAATATTTCAAAAAATCACATGAACCACAAAATATATTTACACTATCTTTGCATCATCTTACAGATCTTGAATTATGTGATATTTCGTACACAGACATGACCCAATCTGACCTCTCCTTCCAGTCAAAACGGTAAGTTTAAGTGAAAAAAATATTCTGAAGCACTTTTATAGGGTCTGCAGCCAACATGATATGGTTTTTGGGCGTGCCTTTCATGGACGAAATTACTTTTGACATGTGACCTTTTCAAAAATGTCACTGATGTCATCGCCTTTCAGAGCGCCCTCTGGCGGCGTGTTTAGAAAAATAATAATTTTCTATCTCAAAAACCATAGGAAATTTGAATGAGTTCTGTGAATAAAGTGATTAATGACAACTTATCTTTAAAAAAATATGTTTGATGTCATCAAAGTTCAAAGCGCCCCCTAACGGCATTTTTAAAAAGGGATTGTTTTCCAATCTAAGATATTGAACCAAAGCACGTACTAACGTTATTTTTTTTATTGTGTCATACATGTATATGACCTTCAAATCACCTGATCTGACATTTACTTCCGGTCTAAACAGGAAGTTCAAATTCAACACATTCTAACACAAAATCGATAGGTCTTTTGAATATGAAATTTATATTCTAATAATAAAAGATGATACACCTTTGCAAAATATGATTGACATGATTGATGATAATTTGATTGAACCGGAAGTTGACACGAACACCGTGTGTTTGTTCTAACAAACACTTGAGCTCTAGTTTTTATTTTGTTTTAGTCAAAGTAGTAATAAATAACTAGGCTCGTTTTTACAAAAACATTAACCCATATCCGCCGATCTACATGTACATGTACGTGATAACCCGTAGATATGTAAAACGCTACAAACGCCGACCTACGTGATTTTCCGTACCGTGTTTTTGTCCAATTCCAATTTACTACGTTTTTCCAATGACTGTATTTCATGAATATAGATATGAAATTAGACAAGTCTGACATCATAATAAAGTGCATGTTCTCCTCTTTCCATCAGTATATAATGTGTCTGTGTCAGTGATTGTAATATTCTCTAAATAAGGAATCTTTCTGATTGTGTGCAAAAACAATGTATCTCTGTGCGGGGGCTTAGGCACATACAGTCTTTTGTGTGTTTACATAGTTAGGCGGATATGGGTTAAGTACAACACATGTCTAGGATGGACTGTTTATTTTGTCGCTATCTATTGTATCCACTGCATGTTCATGTTGTCATAGTTTAAGCTAAGGTACATGTACAAAAATTGTATGCTTACTCTTTTTGAATACTTGTACAACTGTATCGAGAGCTAACCTGGGAAAGTTTAAAGGGACAATATCATCACGATCATCAGGGCATGGAATCGGAGTGCTAGTTTTAGATTAATTCAGTGACTGAAAATAATAACCCCATGATAAGTCATATAACCGTTGCTGCTGCATAAATGAGCCAGTAATTTTCAGTCACTGTGTTCATCTTAAACTAGGACACCGATTCCATGCCCTGTTGAAAGTCTGCTTCGATTGTGACGCTACTGTCCCTTTAAGCTAAATATAATGCTTATTTATAACATTGTGTCATTTTCTGCAGACAGAAATATTTATAGAAATTTTACCGTCATCAGCTTTACACTAATTAAGTTTTAGATTAAAATTATAATATTTTCGTTATTTTGGACCGGAAGCAATGTTTTTGGGGTACATTAATGCAATCTCCACAACACCTCCAGAGGAGACTAGGTTTACCAGTGCAGTGTGCTAGGAATTATTCATGGCTACGGTGTTTTGGCTGCTCATCTCAAGTGTGGGCCAACAACATGAAAGACATGATCAGTTGGTACTCTCCAGATGCTAGTCATGCATCACTGCAATGAGGCCATCTGGCTGCATAGTTGAGTCTGAACATGTGTCATGTACACATGTACATTAATTGTACAGATCCTACCCGTTCCAATGAGAGAGAAAGACAATAAAAAGGGAAACCCTTTAAAAGAAAGACCTGTACCATGTTGGTAATTACCAGTTTATCAAATTAACCCTAACCCTCCTAAATCTTCTATAATCCTCTGGAGGATTTGGAGGATTTTGGAGGAATGAGGCACGTTCAAAAATCACCAATTGGAGGATTATGGAGGATTGAGGAGGGTCGTGCATTTGATAGTGGAGGATTGAGGAAGCATGGTTCAAAGAGATCCTGGAGGATTGTGAAGGATTGAGGGCATAATGGAAATTTACTTTGGATGAATGTGGAGGATTATGGAGGATTATGGAGGATTGTGAAGGATTGACAGAAACATAATCTTGTATCCTCCGGAGGATTTTGGAGGAATGAGGCACGTTCGAAAATCACCAATTGGAGGATTATGGAGGATTGAGGAGGGTCGTGCATTTGATAGTGGAGGATTATGAAGGATTGATGCAGTGAGTTTCACGCACAAACACATTTCGGAGGATTATGAAGGATTGAGGAAGGTACCTGGTAATTAAGGCTAGGGAGTTAGGGTTACAAAAAAAAAGAATTTCTGAAAACTTACTTGGTGTAAAGTTGGGCATGTTGTATGAATGTTTCAGATGCATGAAATGCATGTTTTTGGGGAAACATTATCGAAGTTCATAAAAAATTGCCTTACAAAAAATGCACAGTATGTACTACAAAGGAAAGGTACCACGTTGGTAATTACATTGTGTACCAGTTTATTAACCCTAACCACCCTGAATCCATCAAAATCCATCCCCCTGTTTTGGAGGATTTCGGCAGATTCAGGATATCTCCACATTGAGCATATGGCGGACTTTGATGGATTCAGGATTTCAATAGTTTTTAACTGCTTGGTCATGTTGGTTGATGTATTTTGATGGATTATAGTTACATGTACTGTACATGTACAGCCAACACTTGTGTTAGATTTTGATGGATTCTATGCAGCAACATACTATACAAATTTTCATGTGAGCATGGTATCCTGAATCCGCCAAAATCCGCCAGAAATTTAGTGGTGGATTTTGGCGGATTCAGGATATGTCCAATATCTACACTGGCGGATTCTGATGGATTCAGGACACCAGCATTTTGTGTGTGACAAAAATGGTGGATTTTGGTGGATTCAGGATACTTTCTAGTAAAAATACCCAAGGGGTTAGGGTTAAATTAGAAAAGAAATTCTGAAAACTTACTTGGTGTAAATTTGGCACACGGCAACCTATAATTGTATGAATGTTTCATGCATGAAATGCATGTTTTTTTGGGGGAAATTATTGAAGTTCATAAAAAAATGCCTTACAAAAATGCACAATATTATAAAACCTAAAAGCCCTGTGTTATTATTTTACTGTAAAAGTGTCCCATGTACAGTGTACATGTACATCATGTAACTTCAAAACTACCCACAATTTGTTTTTCAAGTAAGCATGTCCTTTCTGTGCTCAAGAAATCTCATTCGTTCTCAGTTTATTTCTCCACGCGACAAATGTCACGTAATCAAAATATTGGACGCTGTGCTGTTTTATTAAAAATGGGCTCCAGATCAGCTAGCACACACACATGTGACACCATGACATGGGAATTAAAGGAAACAATATCGTCACAATCAACAGCGCATGGAATCAGAGTGCTAGTTTTAGATAAAAACTCAGTGACTTAAAATAATACCCCACATGAAAAGGTCATATTACCGTTGCCGCTGCATAAATGAGCCAGTATTTTTCAGTCACTGTGTTCATCTTAAACTAGAACACCGATTCAATGCCCTGTTGAAAGTCTGCTCTGATCGTGAGGATAGTGTCCCTTCAAACAGTACATATAATCAGGATATTATTAATGAGGAAATCAAATCTTAGGTTGTTCTGATGCACTGCATGCATTTTATGAAGCAACTGCTGCATAAATGAGCCAGTAATTGTTCATTTTAAAAGAGGACACTGATTCTATGTCCTGTTGACAGTCTGCTCTGTCCCTTCAAACAGTACTTATAATCAGGATATAATTGAGGAAATCAAATCTTAGGTTGTTCTGATGCACTGCATGCATTGTATGAAGCAACTGCTGCATAAATGAGCCAGTAATTGTTCATTTTAAACTAGGACACTGATTCTACAATGTATGTCCTGTTGACAGTCTGCTCTGATCGTGACGATACTGTCCCTTTAAAGGAAACTCCCTCTTTGAGCATGCTATTTTATTTTAAATCAAGCTACACGTACATACAAACAACCAACCAGTAAACGTTTCAGCTCAATGCAGAGTCAAAGTCATGAGAAAAGTATTTTAAAAAAAGCATTCTGATTTTGACAGAAAACAGCCATCTGGCCACTTATAGCACATGTATTTTGATTGTCTTTTCTCTGAAATGAGAGCACTTTGACAGTGGAAATAATTTATCAGTATGTTAGGTATATTGTACATGTACACGTACCTTTACTTACTTTACATTAATAATAATAATAATAATAATGTGTGGATTTATATAGCGCACGTATCCACCAACTAAGTGGTGCTCAAGGCGCATTATATTATTATCCCTGCTCATAAGGCTCATAAATCATTCCTGAAACCATCTCAGCTCCCTGGGGAGTATACAGCTCAATTGCTGCCATTTCTAGCGCATATAGAGCAAACCAACTCTGCCTTCACAGGTACCCATTTAACCCCTGGGTGGAGAGAAGCAATTATGATTAAGTGTCTTGCTCAAGGACACAAGTGTCACGGCCGTGATTCGAACCCACATTATGTTGCTAACACCAGAACTTGAATCCGGTAAGCTAGACCGCTCGGCCACGACACCCCACATTGAGTTACATACACGTAGCTTTAAAATATTATCAGGTATTTACCAATGCTGTACACGTACAGTACAGAGGCAGATCTCAGGGGCAGATCCACAACAGATGGCTTTCAGAAAAAAATTACATTAGCCCTAACCTTCCCAAATCCTCCCAAATCCTCTCTGCTAAAGTGAAGGATTTTGAAGGATTGAGGTTACATGCTACATGCTCTTTGCTAAAGTGAAGGATTTTGGAGGATTGAGGTTATTAGGCATACTTGCCTTTCCATGGTACATGTATATCAATGTTTGTTGCAGTGATTGCAAGGTCAGTGCTTAGGTCAGTGCTTAGGTCAGTGGACACTGTTTATTGCTCCATGCATGCAGGGAGGGTCCCTGGCCATGTACATGTATCACAGATTAGAAACACATACATGTGTGCATACATGTCATGTGCTTGCTTTACTACTGAAGGATTTTGAAGGATTCAAAATCCTTCACTTTAGCAAAGAGGATTTTTGGAGGATTTGGGAGGGTTAGGGTTAAAGGAAGATTTATAACTTAACCAACTTGGCATCAAGTTAACTTGGATAACAATCAGTTAATTACCAATGTTGTATTCTCCCTTTTACCTTTTGTTTTTCATCTCTGTTTCATTTCTGGGTAGTTTTTGTCATACATGCCCTAACCTGGGAAGCATTAAGGGACCAACGCCTTTGTCCATAAGAAATCATCTCCTGTCATACAATCTGACCTGCAACCTCAGATAATCAAGACAAATGTCTTCTTACTACACCATAGACATCAACATCCTTGGGCATCGGGGCATTCTTGGCTGCAGTATCCACATTATGGAAGACTCAATGGACATTCGCAGGTTTAACGCCCCTATTCACTAATTGGTATTCTCGAAAATCATAAATGATCACAGATTTACACGAAAACTTATTTTAAATTAGATGATGATATTAAAAATGCCTATAAAAATAGTTTTGTCTGAGGTGCTATCATTTTAGTCCAATTATGAATTAAGGCTGTGTGTTTTCGGTTATTTCAGGAACCAGATACCCAAAATTGGAAATTTTCAGATACCCAGGTACCCGTAAACAATTATGTAAAAATACATGTACATAAATACTCCTGAATGTATAAAATAACCAATGTGAACATAGTTTCTCTTGTTTCATTAGAGTCATAATAAATGTGGACTTACTGTAATAATTTCTTGCCTCTATATTAACCCTAACCACCCTGAATCCATCAAAATCCATCCCCCTGTTTTGGAGGATTTCGGCGGATTCAGGATATCTCCACATTGAGCATATGGCGAACTTTGATGGATTCAGGATTTCAATAGTTTTTAACTGCTTAGTCATGTTGGTTGATGTATTTTGATGGATTATAGTTACATGTACTGTACATGTACAGCCAACACTTGTATGTGTTAGATTTTGATGGATTCTATGCAGCAACATACATGTACTATACAAATTTTCATGTGAGCATGGTATCCTGAATCCGCCAAAATCCGCCAGAAATTTAGTGGTGGATTTTGGTGGATTCAGGATATGTCCAATATCTACACTGGCGGATTCTGATGGATTCAGGACACCAGCATTTTGTGTGTGACAAAAATGGTGGATTTTGGTGGATTCAGGATACTTTCTAGTAAAAATACCCAAGGGGTTAGGGTTAAAAACGACTCGTAGCATCCCCATTCCCCACACACACAAAAAATGTTTAAAAAAAAAATCAGAGTATTCCATTGTGTGGCTATGCTTAAATGTTCAGTCAAAATTTTCAACAGTCATTTACAGCTAATTGGAACCGAAAAATGGAACCAGGTAATAACAGTTTTGGTCAGATATCTGGGTACCCGGCACAGCCTTATTATGAATTAATCAAATTATTGTCCTTCGGATACATATTCTATGCAAACAATCTCAATGCATTTTCACCATTTTCTTGTGAATGACACAATGAAACTTTCACAGGTTGGTATTTGTACATGACTCCTGATTCTTGCGTATAGCTTACTGACATTTTACCAAAAGTTTAAGGTGACTTTAAGAAAGAATGTTATTTTTGATTCAGCATCAAACCCACTCTAGTGATTTAAATATATAAAAATGATTTATATTAACCCTAACCACCCTGAATCCATCAAAATCCATCCCCCTGTTTTGGAGGATTTCGGCGGATTCAGGATATCTCCACATTGAGCATATGGCGGACTTTGATGGATTCAGGATTTCAATAGTTTTTAACTGCTTGGTCATGTTGGTTGATGTATTTTGATGGATTATAGTTACATGTACTGTACATGTACAGCCAACACCATGTGTTAGATTTTGATGGATTCTATGCAGCAACATACATTGTACTATACAAATTTTCATGTGAGCATGGTATCCTGAATCCGCCAAAATCCGCCAGAAATTTAGTGGTGGATTTTGGCGGATTCAGGATATGTCCAATATCTACACTGGCGGATTCTGATGGATTCAGGACACCAGCATTTTGTGTGTGACAAAAATGGTGGATTTTGGTGGATTCAGGATACTTTCTCGTAAAAATACCCAAGGGGTTAGGGTTAATGTATAAATAATGTTTACAATGCTGTCAATCCTCAGAATAAACCATAACTATGAGTAAACTATTCTGAGGATTACATGTAGTTGAGTATTATTATGTACATATACAAATATAGTTTGCATTTGTACTTGTAGATGATAAATTTAGCCAATTTATGTACATACACTCAACTAATTCTCAGAATAGTTTACTCTTGTATACATAACATATTATAGCTTTAACTGACTATATGACTCATTTCAACAGTTGCCATTAAAATGTCATGCAAAAAAAAAAAAAAAAAAAGCATCCCCATTTCCCACACAAAAACAAATTAAAAAAAAAAAAAAAAAAAAACTAGACGGAAGTGTTTGTTACATTACAAACACACAGGTGTTTTGTCAGGGCAGTGATGATGACGTCAGAATGTTTTTTAAAGAAACTTTGCATTATTTTTTTTTTTCATATTAAAGAGTACCCTGTAAAATATGATGTGGATACCAATGATGATTTGTTTGAAGTCCATTTCAATGATTTGAACGACTTCCGTAAAGGTCAAATTGGGGTCACCTTTGTGTAAATATTTTTCGACAATTAATCTATACAATGGTGCAAAAAATGTAAATTTACCTCTTGTGGTTGTTGAGATATGATTTTTTTAAATATTAAACTTTGACTTCCGGTTTGGACAGGAAGTAAGGTCAAATTTGGTCATCTTTTTGTAAATATTTTTTGACAATTAACGATCTGTACAATGGTGCAAAAATTGTGAATTTACCTCTTGTGGTTGTTGAGATATGATTTTTTTAAATATTAAAATTTGACTTCCAGTTTGGACAGGAAGTAAGGTCAAATTTGGTCATCTTTTTGTAAATATTTTTTGACAATTAACGATCTGTACAATGGTACAAAAATTGTGAATTTACCTCTTGTGGTTGTTGAGATATGATTTTTTTTAAATATTAAACTTTGATTTTAAGTAATTCGATATCTGATGATGTAATCATGACGTCACAACTTCTGTTTCATCTACACATTAGGGTCTAAGTATATGTCAATTTCCAAGTTCATGTGAAGTTCGCAAGTATGTGTTTTTTTGTAGACATTCGATGGGGAGAAGAAGATGGAGAAGAAAAAAAAAAAACGAACAATAACAGGTGTTTCGGGCACATACCCGAAACACCTAAAAAAATCAGAGAATTTCATTGTGTGGCTATGCTTAAATGTTCAGTCAAAATTTTCAACAGTCATTTACGGGTAATTGGTACTGAAAAATGGAACCGAGTAATGACAGCTTTGGTCGGATATCTGGGTACCCGGCACAACCTTATTATGAATTAATAAAATTATTGTCCTTCGGATACATATTCTATGCAAACAATCTCAATGCATTTTCACCATTTTCTTGTGAATGACACAATGAAACTTTCACAGGTTGGTATTTGTACATGACTCCTGATTCTTGCGTATAGCTTACTGACATTTTACCAAAAGTTTAAGGTGACTTTAAGAAAGAATGTTATTTTTGATTCAGCATCAAACCCACTCTAGTGATTTAAATATATAAAAATTATTTATATTAATGATACACATGTATAAATAATGTTTACAATGCTGTCTATCCTCAGAATAAACCATAACTTGATCTATGAGTAAACTATTCTGAGGATTACATGTAGTTGAGTGTAATTACGTACATACAAATATAGTTTGCATTAATAATAATAATAATAATAATAATAATAATGTGTGGACTTACATATGTATATAGCGCACGTATCCACCAACTAAGTGGTGCTCAAGGCACATTTGTACTTGTAGATGATAAATTTAGCCAATTTATGTACATACATAGTACAAATGCATGCATAATACATTATAGCTTTAACTGATTAAAAATACAACCCATTTCAACAGTTGCCATTAAATGTCACACACACAAAAATAATAATAAAAATAAAAAAATCCAAGGTCAGGTTCAAGCTTGCTTAACATACAAACAACAAGTTCATACAATTCCATTCAAGCTCTGTTACCCATTAAATTTCCTGTGCAAAATCTTTATTCAAGGAAATGGTTTGAACTGGGTCAAGGAATGGCCCAACGATCGGATCAAGGGCTAAGAGATGGCATGATCATTGACATCAGTCACACCATAGGTCATGAGGCCTTCACTAAGGTGATCTCAACTTGTACATTGTAGTACATGTAATATTGTTCAGCACATGTGTGTGTGTGTGTGTGACAAAAAACTACTGTGTCATAACCATACCATACGCATAAACTGCTGGCATAAACTGTGTGTACAGATAACACTGGGAGTAACCCACTTTAAATAAATGTTAATTGCTAAATTTGTAACTGATGTGGGGCCAGCCATTTTATACAAATTATCAATCTTACACACATTCACATTATATGTGCTACCATATTTAATTCTAATTTGGCTGATTTTAAGCAAACAACAAATTATCATGAAAATTCTTTGTATACATTATTGCATTTTGATCTTATTTAGACAGACTTCATTAGGAGAATTTTTTAACAGCAATATATTTATTCAAAGGATGTTTGATATACATGTACACACCAACAACTTGAAGTAAATAATTTTTTTTCAAATTTTTGGGCATAATTTGTTTTCTTCTCTAAGATGAAAGCACTTTAGAAAAAATAATTTCTGAGGATGATTGCACTTTTTCAAGACCAACCTCTCCCCCCCCCCCCCCCCCCACCGCAATGTTACACCACAAAAGTGAAAAACAGAAAATGATATTCACTGATTGTAATAATTATTGAATAATTATAAATTGCCATTTTAGTCCAAAGCTATAAATCCCAATCAAAATCACTGGCCAGAATATAGATCTATGTTTATTTTTGTGAATTGTTAGCTGGGGAGCCAGAATTTCTTTCTGCTAAAGTGCTATAACAAATTACCGGAAAGTTATGCAGTATGACACGTAGTAGTGCATTTCAAGTTTCCTTTAATTAAAATACACAGTTGTATGTACCATATTGCCAATTCAATCACATGTACCAGGCTTTTATACTTACATTTCACATCCAGCAAATTACACGTACGAAGAGACCACACCAAACGTTCACAAAATCAATACAATTTGGACATGGAGCGATTATTTTCAATACTGCTGTGTTACTCAGTGGGTATCGGCATGTGACATTCAAGCATGTGCAGCACAGTAGATGAGACAGCCTGTCCACCTCACAGCTAAAATGTTGTGCGTATCAGCGGTGAGGGCCCCTTCGCTTGAACACAGATACTATGCATAATGACCCTAATATATTTTGTTTGCTTGCTTTATACAGCCCACAGAACCCAACGCCCACACACATATTCTGAAGCTTCAAGTTCAAAGACTTATAAGGTGGATTGACAAAGAAAACAACCATTTAAAGATGGTGCAGAAGTAATGAAGTGTATGGATTTACTTGCTGAAAAAACAATTCCAAATGGGTGAATCCGTGGGGATGAGTACAGCGTTTACTTGAAGCCTACAACTTGTATGTATAAACTGAACAAATTTTCCAAAAAATGAAAAACGGAAATCCTCCAAAAAATAACTCTGGAAAGAAGTTGGTATTTTATTGCATTATCTGAACTTCAATGAACACTAGGAAATGTCACGAGAATATTTTGCTGAACTTGACCACTCGGAATGTTTTGAGAAGGCAAACTGTTTATTTGCAGTTGGAACATGTAACACTGAACCATACTACATGTACATGGGCTTATTTCCTACCTTCAAGCTCAATATCCTACAGGGGAAATCATTGCCAACTTTCAATTAGAGAGGAAGGACCACAAGCCATGAACTAATTCAGAATGGCAGGCAGGGGAGAGGGTAGAGGGGAGAGGGGATCACTATGATTGCAAATATTTTGTGGAAAAAAAATCAGACTAACCTTTGGACGTCTTTGTTCGGGGGGGGGGGGTTCATGATCAGTTGTAACCAAGTCATGTGGTGTACAAATCAAGTCACAGGTCTATTTCTTAATAAGTCAAGTCAAAAGTAATTTATTTAGACTGTCAAGTCAAGTCATTCATTTACAAGTCAAGTCACAAGTCTTCCTTTTCTTATCAAAACTTACTGTAGTAACAGTATACATGTACAAACATTCACCATGCTGTTTTAATGTTGCCCCATTATTCACTGTCACATTATTGAAAGCAAAAAACAAATGTGATCATAAATGTCAGGCCTGGAATTACATTCATTTGTCCAAAATTCTCCAAACAGGAAGCCAATAATCTACAATTATAATGACATATGGCCATTTACTTCCCCAAAGCCCTCAAAACTTCTTTTTACAGAAACATTCGTGGGCATACAAATTATTAATGAGGCTCGGGTGAATTGAGGCCAATATCATAGAGTTGCTAATTTAGAAGCAGAAAATCTTGCTAAGCAACTATATCTGCTAAAGCAATATACATGTACATGTACATGTAAAACAGATAACCAACCAAAGTACACTCACTGGCCATAAGTATTGCAACATCCCCAAAATTCAGTTCAATTTGGAGAAAGTTCTGTGTTACAATAATTTATTTTATTTTATTTACACTACTTAAAGACTTCTTGAAAGTGCCTGTGTTTTGAAGTCAATGTTCTTTTTTACTGTTCTTGCTCGGAAATTATGTAATACACGATCGATGAAATCGGATTAAATGATCATCTCACCTGTTACTTGTAAAGTGCTATTTTGAGCATGTTGCAATACTTTTGGCCATTGAGTGTATACACAATTTGAATGAATAGTTGGTTGGTAACCATAAAAACCCTGCTTAGCGTATTTAATTTCTTTAAGTGATTTTGTTGAGTTCAGAAGCTCTATGAAGTAAAAAAAAAAATCCAGGTTGAGCAAGGGCTTTTTATGTTCACCAATGTACGTAACCCGGCAAGTCCTCCTACACAGTACACAATTTGTTCCAGTACTCTTGAACGACTTTAAGGCAAAACAAAAGAGGCTCTGGTTTCTGGTCTCCATGTGCGTCGCATCAGACCCTCGCCTTGGCTATTTTTAATTTTTTTTTTTTTTTTTTAAATATGAAACGATGTCCAATTGCAGCCAAAATTGTTGGATCGATTGGAATTCTTCCGTGCTGTGTTTTAAATGACTTTTTCACATCCTAGGGATATGAATGTTTGCCCGATTTGTGAGGCCTCTCTTAGCCACAATACTTTGTATAGAAAATTTGGTCCATGTGTATGTATCATGTAACAACAACAACAACAACAAAAAAGCATCACCACACTGATTTTGAAGCTGACCTATGACCAGACACCAGAGACTTGTTTTTGGCCTAATAGATAAAAAACAACTTATTAAAAAGCAGTCTATAAGGAATAGGGCGGAAGTGTACAGCCCTATCAAACAATAATTATGAAGCAAATAAGCATAATTGTCATCCAGGAATCAAATATTTATACATTACAGCAAGCTTTACTTAATATCCCTCCATACCAGGTTATGATCACCGATAATGGGAAAACGAATCCAGCTAACATCTCTGGTCACTCACTCATTGAGTCCATCCAGTAAATATTACAATTAGCATAAATAGGGGAATGAGAGGTGGATTTGTAAATTTCTTCACTGACCACAGAGCACGTTTAACAGTGTTTAAAAATGCCTTCAGAAATGAAATTATGACAGTTGCCCTATGAAATTCATTTGGGAATTTTTCTACTGTAAAAAACATTTTTAATGTTTAACTACTCATGTTTATGTATTTCTACAAGGAAAATACATTGTACAGTATAATTGTTTTCAGATTAAAAGAAAATCACCGGGAATCACCAGTGAAACCGTCAAAAACATAGGCAATGCATCTAAATAAAGGTAGAGCAGTACACAGCAAAGAATATTACTGTAGTAATATTTTTTTTTTAATAATGAGTCCTCATAACACCACAAAAATGTTGAGAAAAAACACGAACACAAATAAACAATGCAAGAATTATTTCTTTAATTTGGATTTTAAAAATAACTATATTATACACTATATAAAGGTCCAGTTTGAATTGAAGACTAAGGACCACCCCCCAGTTGTAAAACTATAATAATTATAATATAATAATTCAAACTTATTGTTTGAGAAAATGTAATGTTTAGCATGGCTTTACATTTATTTGTCATGTATTAATTAAAATTATCACAAACATTGAAACCCTTGAAATAATGAGTTCTACACAGTATATCACACATGGTTATTTGTTGATAGTTTCTCCCCTGTTTGCCGGAGGTGGCCCCTACAATATACCACCCACTTGCATAGAAATGGTCATACTCTAGGCTTCAGGCCTTTAACAGGCATCCATGCAGTACATGTACATACATGACTGTACATATAATTGGCTTTTAGTGTGACTGACATTGTGACAAAAAGGTAATTACTGGAATATATTACACGTCCATTTGTATAATTGCCATCAACTATTGTACTGAATGATTTTCCTTGTAGTGCATATATACACATGTACATGTGTACACTCAGCTAAATGTAAAAATAATTTTATCAAAAATCAGGAATTGCTACTCAAAACTACATGTAGTACACACACATACTTCTGCCTTTTAAAACAAATTTCTATGCAAATTTGGTGGACCAAATCATTCCCTGCATTGCTGGATGATGAGGTTGGGGTAAGAGCATGATTTGTCATATTATTGTGTTCAATCAACTGATCTACTTGTAGGACTAATTACCATGTGTGATCATCTGTGTGGTCTGATCTGATATGATCCCTAATCTGATTTGTTTAGATTTACTGATTTTGTAGTGATTTGTATTTTGACCAAATCTGCTGTCATGCATGCGATCAATACAATAAAATGTTGACAGACAAAATAGTAAAATCAAGTAAAAATGCACATTCAGGGCTGTGCGCGCATGCCAGTTTGTAATGCTTATTGACCAATCAGGATGCCGGAAAGCCATGCGGCCGTCTTGGAAGCGATATCCTTCTACGACCGTAATGAGTTGTAGGAAGAACGTTGCCAAAAACTGCGCCCTCACCCAACTAGCAAAAATCTGACATAAGTATGCAATTTTTTTGATAGAATATGAAATTATCTACTCGGGAATGGTATAATTTGGCTTGTGGCAGCATTATAAATTCGTTGATTTCGCGACGACAGGTCGTCATGCAGCAAACAGCGCAACAGGCTAGCGAGCTAGCCATTTTCGAACTCGGGCCGTAAACAGGTTCCCATTTGGGATACTATTTGATTCTGGCGCTGGCCGGCCAGCCATGCGACATGCTTGCATGGGCATTGCGAAATACATAAATACATACATTCATACTGCACTGATGGTAGTGAATTCCGCGAGTACGTGTGCTTCGTTTATATGAGCGTACGTCGAGGGGTCGTGGGTCGTGGGGGTCGAGGGGGTTTAAGAACAACCCTCTAATCTGTGATACATGTACATGGCCAGGGACCCTCCCTGCATGCATGGAGCAATAAACAGTGTCCACTGACCCAAGCACTGACCATGCAATCACTGCAACAAACATGGATGTACATGTACCATGGAAAGGAAAGTATGCCTAATAACCTCAATACTCCAAAATCCTTCACTTTAGCAAAGAGCATGTAGCATGTAACCTCAATCCTTCAAAATCCTTCACTTTAGCGAAGAGGATTTGGGAGGATTTGGGAAGGTTAGGGTTTTAACTTACATACGGTAGCCTACATGTACCAAAAATCAATGATATATTGGTTGATTTGAAAGGATCCTCCATAAAAATCATATGGGTTGATTTTGAAGGATTGAGGCCGTTACCAGCGATGAGTATCAAGGGGGTTTGGAATAATTACAAGCTTTAATCATCTGTGTGTAATCTGATCTGAAATAATGTATGTAGTGTACATGGGTAATTCCATGGTATAAGGCTGTTTTTTGTTGGTTATTTCGGGAACCGGATACCCAAACTTTTTACATCTTTGGATACCTGGTAAACAATTTTGATGAGTGAAATATATAAGTAAGGAAATTATGGCTTTAAAGGTCCTAGGAAGAGTCAAATTGTGCTTATTTATTTTCTTTTGTTATTTTATCAATTGATATGAATAAAAAACAATTTTACGTTTAATTTTTGTCTGGATTGGGCTAATTATTTTTAATTTGATTTTTACAAAAATTGCCTCATCTAATTTCAAATGCTGCCCAACGCGCGGTGGCGCTGTTCGTGACGTAGACCTAGGCGGAAATTCGAACTTCGAATTTTTTTCATGGAGGCCGGGGGCACGGTAATTGTGGTTAGCATGGAGCAATAAACCATGAATAAACTAAGCTCCAATGTTAGGCACCAATGTTGCCACTGTGTTTAGTTGCTCCATGGTTAAACCGTGGGATTATAAAAAAGGGTCATAAACTGTGCGCAACGTACACATGTACAGTGTATGTGCACACGACTTGCAAGTTGCATAGTAAACATGATCGTATAGCACCGATAAATCTGTACTGTAGGCTCTACCGTAAAACGAAGCGCAAGGCCCGTCGAATCAATGGCATGGATACACATGGCCAGGAGTCATTGGTGAATTGTGTAAGCCGTCGTTATGACCGTTTCAAAACATAATTCTGCACTCGATGATTTTGAAACAAGATCCAAAAATCACACACATAATTAACATTGTCAAAGAATTGTACAATGACATCTTCAGTGACTTCACAATTAAACGACATTTTTAGCGTTAATGTGGTGTGCAGTGTAACAATCGACCTCTAACGTTAGTAATAAGCCTATTGCTTGTGGGTGCCGCGTACACATGTAAGTTACACGGAAAACAAAGCAACTTACCCTGAGACTTTCTCGCTTCAAGAAAGCTACTCTTTTCTTTTCTGGACGTTTCTTGGCCTTCTGACTTAAGGGAAATATTGTTGGCACTGCATCAGGGCGCAGCATGGCTTTAAATCTCATGCCAAACTGGCTCTGGAGCCCCGGTCAAAGTATGTTGGCTCAAAGTGAGCGCTACATATCATAGAGTGCTCCGTTGGTCCTGACCATTTCGCCCTGGTCAGCTTCACACGCCGTCCAAATTCGCCTGTATTTAGGGTCTGGTGGAAATCGGTGAAGGCTGACACATTCCTTTGTGGTGGTGCTACACCCAGCAACAACACACCTACAAGGCATTTCCCAAAATTGTGGGATATCTACTAAATTTAGCTGAAAAGAAGATCTAATATGACACATCAACTTCATCAACTTCAGTGGTTTTGAGTACGACTTGACTGAAACTTCATCGCAGGCAGTGCTGGAACTTCATAGGTCTACGTCACGGATTTGCGGATTATAATATGATAATGAGGAGGTAGGGGAGGAGCGTGGCGCCCCCCTAATTTTAGAATTTATTTTTTTAATGGTGCAAAGGGGCGGGGATAAAATAGACAAATGACAAATATATGTTCCAATAGGTATACTTTATTGTTTTCACTGTTAAAAATTTCTATTTCCTAGGACCTTTAAGAGTGGGCCCAATACCTCAATTTGTTAATTGTAATGTAACCATGGAATTGTATACATACCTGTGATCAGTAATCTATGATCTTGGAACTAATCGCATCTGAATCTGGTGATCATCTGTGCGATCAGTGAAACTGTATCTGTATCCGTCACGTACAATCACCAGAGCTGGTTGTCTACATGATATGAAGTTATGTGACAACCTCTAGCTCGACTCAGAATCTCACTTTTGTTTTAAGATCTAACAATTTGTGTAAAAGATCCCAGTTAAATTTGCACAGTTTCACCCTTCATTTAACCTGCATTCTAGGGGATAAACATTTAACAACTAAGAGAAATCTATGAAGATAAAGTCTGATACTGTAACAAAGTTGACAACATACAGCAGACTGACTCCATTACATTCTGTTATAGATTGCCCCTAAGCCGGCAACAATCTGCCGACATTTGCAATGATTAAAAGACAAGACAAGACGTGTCCATGCACTTCATCAACAGACCCACCCACACACTCCCGCACCCAACAAGCAGCTATTGCCCAACATGGGCCAGGGAGGGTTGAAAATATTAATTGAGTCCCTGGATATGAAATCACTCAGAGGCCAATGTGGCTCCTTGCTCGGTAGACATTGAGTACTTACTCATTCTGGGTCATTAATAAGATGGAGCACTTACAATCTACAGTATGTAAAGCGCCATCTTGTCATCAGAGTTCCTACATGTGTATGAACAAGTTTTTGTCTTTTCCTAGAGTTTTCTTAAACGATGTTGTTTTTTCAGGAGGGGATCAAACAAAATTTAGAACAAATCCCTACAGCAAAGATTGGATGAAATATTATATAAGTAACTCTGAAGTACACAAATCCTTTAAGATCAATGATTTTGTGTTTTTCCATAATCATCATCATAATAATGAAATAACCCTTTAATAAGGTTTTGTCCTAACATTATTAAATAAAATAAATTTAGTGAATTTAAAACTTTGACAGTTTGAGTCGGTTTCAATTTAAAGTTTCCTTAATTTGAAATGGAAATTACTTCACTTTTCTTAAAGTGACAGCACCTCAGGCAAAATTATTTCTAGGTAAGATTTCCCAATTACCAATCCTATAACCATGTACATGTACCGTTAAAGGGCCTATAGTACAATATTATGAAAACATAATGTTCAACTCTGTATCTGTGATCATAAAGGGTTTAAATTGTTTAGTAAATTCTGTCATGATGTTTATTTCAACTTCTTAAAAAAAAAAATTAAAAAAAGAAAAGAAAAAAAAACCATTCATAATGGAGAGGGAGATCTTGAAAATCTGGCCACTGCAGGAATAAGAAAATCATGAATGCTCTTTTTTGTTTAAAGTCATGAAATTATCAAGTAGTTTTCAATGTCAAGTAGTTTTCAATGTCGCGTGAAGTATGTCGCGTGAAGTATGGCCTTTACTGATTTTGTGGTAACATTACCTAGTGCATACAGAAAGGAGGTTGTTCGGCAATCTTAGGAGGGAAATTGATTCATCAGAGACAGACAGCATAATTTACAGCCCTGTCTCTCTCTCAACATGCAAATGACGGAAGATTGTTTAGCCAATGAAACCTGTGCCTGCTCAGCTGTTTTTATTAAAGTATACATACTGTAACGTAGATCTCTCTTTTGCTACATGTACATGTGTACATACGTACATCACAGCCATTTTTACCTACCGGTGGTTGACAAACTATGGGTGGCCATCAGTGCTAAACAATTTTTAAAAATACTACTCAATTATTGAAAACACAGAGATAATCAACAAGTAATATTTGTAGCTTTGCATGTTGAAATGGATTTAAGTAAAGACTGTTTGTGGTGACACCATGTGAAATTCTCAAACTGATAAATCAACAGATGCAACCAAAAACAAAAGAATACTCTTATGTACTGTGCATGTAATTTGTCCTTTTTTTTTTTTTTTTTTTTTTTTTTGGGGGGGGGGGGCACAATTGGATGGATGCACATGTAATTTGTCCTTTTTTTTGGGGGGGGGGCACAGTTGGATGGCTGCATATGCTGCACATAGTGCTTAATGTTTACAACAAAACACAGGTCTGTACTGTACTGTACTGAGTGTTTCAACACACCAGAAAGTGTGATTAAAATCTAAAATATTTGTCTATCAACAGAGGGCGCTATTTGAAACTTTTCAACAAGATGCATAACATTTTTAAATGCCTGATTTTAAATCCAACAAGCTACATACTCATGTAGCGTTGAAGCCCCGATACACTATTAGTAACCTTGTAAACCAGTTTTACATGAAAATTACTTACATGTACATTGTCAAGTTGATGACAGGATCAAACATCCCTTGAAATATCTCTCTATCTGAGGTGACATAAATTTAATAAAATTAGTAAATCAGTTTCCCAACTGAAATTTTGTCCTCCTCTGATTAATTTCCTAATCACAAGGTTTCTTGGAGAAATTCCTTGCTGTTGCGGTCCCCAGTCCACACCAGCTGAAGCAATGTATACAGTTCAATGTCTTGCTCAAGGACACAAGTACCATAGTCGCAACCAGGATTGGATTTTTTTCCCCTCCCAGAGAACAAAAATTCAGTCCTATCCAGAAGAAGCAATGTACAGTTAAAAATGTCTTGCTCAAGGGCACAAGTACCACGGTCGCAACTAGGATTCGAACCCACATTCTGACGACTCGGCCATCAGAACACAAATCCAATGCAGTAAACGGCTCAGCCATGGTGCCCTGACTATCTACAAAACAAGGCTGTCAACTCTGTTGACATTACTGTCTGCAGCAGCCTCTGTTGATGACACTGTCTGGGTCATAGTACAACCTGCAATAGTTTGGACTCCCGTATTTGGTAAAAGGACACCCTGTTATAAATATTTGTAAGTTACACAATTCAATTCAACCGATAATTAATCATACATAAAAGTTCCATATTTTGGAGGTTCACTTTTCAAAGAATAAGGAATGTGGACACCCAATATGTCTGGGGGTGTGGTCAAAATTAGTCACAAGCCTAAAGAACAATGTGCTTAATATTTGCTGAGATACATATATCGAGTACATGTAAGTCTTGGTTTTTATAAAATATTGTGTACGTATGCATAAAGTAATTGTTTAAATAATTAACAAATGTACAATGATTGTTAGTACCAGCTGGTGAGCTAATACACATTAACCCTTAGAACCCCCTTGATAATCATCGCTGGCAATGGCCCCAATCCTTCAAAATCAACCGATATGGGTTTATGGAGGATCCTTCAAAATCAACCGATATGGGTTTATGGAACAATCAACCCGATATGGGTTTATGGAACAATCAACCGATATGAGTTTATGGAGGATCCCTGCTACCTTGATCCTTCAAAATAAACAGATACGGATTTATGGAGGAGCCTTCAAAATCAACCGATATGGGTTATGGAAGATCCTTCAAAATCAACTGATATGGGTTTATGGAACAATCAACCCGATATGGGTTTATGGAACAATCAACCCGATATGGGTTTATGGAACAATCAACCGATATGAGTTTATGGAGGATCCCTGCTACCTTGATCCTTCAAAATAAACAGATACGGATTTATGGAGGAGCCTTCAAAATCAACCGATATGGGTTATGGAAGATCCTTCAAAATCAACTGATATGGGTTTATGGAAGATCCTTCAAAATCAACCGATATGAGTTTATGGAGGATCCCTGCTACCCCAATCCTTCAAAATCAACCGATATGGGTTTATGGAGGATCCCTGCTACCCCAATCTTTCAAAATCAACTCATATGAGTTTATGGAGGATCCCTGCTACCCCAATCCTTCAAAATCAACTGATATGGGTTTATGGAGGATCCCTACTACCCTGAACATGTACCACAATCCTTCAAAAATCAACCATATATTATGCAGGATCTGTACTACATGTATTTTCAATCAACTGATATATCATTGATTTTTGGTAGGCTAAGTCAATGGAATTTCAAATCCTAGGATTTAGGATGGGTAGTGTTAATGGTGCAGCTACGAGAACAGATTATCATTGCATACTTAAATTGACTTTGCATATAAATATTTTGTATCAGCCTTGGCTGCTGTGTATGTTATTGACCCATGCAGTGAGTTATTTATAGTTGTAGTAAAAAAAAGTATGTTTATCATATAACTTGGAAACTTTCCAGATGAAAAATGCATGTTACATGTAGAAATGGTTGTGTATCATTATCAAAAAGCCCCAAAAGTCACATTTTAAGCCTTACATACATGTACACATGTACACATAAGCTTCCAATTGATAGCTTAATGTGGCTACATTTAGTGGATCAAAGTCAATTTTGTTCACATCAGAAACAAAATTGTACTGTACATTGTCACTCAGAATGCTAATTTGCTGAAACAAAAAGCCTTGAATTAGATTATAAGCGTGCGCTGTAGGACAAGAAAAATCATCACTAAACCTTTTTTTATTCCAGCTCAAAACATACATTTGCATTTGCTGATTTGAAACTGGAGTGACAGGTGGATACATAATTATAGGCATTCAGGCATGTGACACATTACGTTGAACAAACGACAGAGTGCTGTCTACTATCTTGAAACAAACCCCCGGTGGTCGTCTCCGACATGGCAGTATTTTTTCATATTTTTTTAATTTGATGTTTTATACATCAAATGAAAAAGCCAAATAAAGACAATGGAAAAACAATGGTTGAAATACCTCTATCCATGACAAAACTTGGAAAATTCTGAAATGCTTCCTGAAACTTTTCAGGAAATTTGTTTTACTTCTGATTGGCAGAAAACTTGCCAAGTTAACCCTCCTACTTTTGGTACTTTTTCATACAAGTCGATGCACCATTTGAAACCATTCGCTTTTGTGGTTTTGAATGGTGAAATAACTGTGTACAGTATTGATTCCCCCAAATGGTTTTGAATGGTAGGTCAGCTAATACAAAACCTTGTTTGGATCTTTCCAAATGGTAGTACAGCTAATACAAAACCTTGTTTGGATACTTCTAAGTGGTGAATCAATGGACCCTCTATGCATTTGAATGGATTTGAATGGTAGTAAAGCTTGCTCCCAACACTGTTCAAATGGTATCACCACATACAAAACCAATGGGCATTTTTGAAAGTGGAAATTTTGAATGGTTTCAAATGGTCTATCAGTAGGGTTAATGCAAATGAAGCAGAAGTAAATGTATTCATCAATTGGGGAAGTATTATGACCTTTTGAACTCTTGCTAATTTAACCCTAACCACCCCAAATCCTGCAAAATCCTCCAAGGGGCACTTTTTGGGGAAAACTCAGCATAAGTGCTGAATATGAAAGATCAACGGAAATTATGCATGGTGCATTTTGAAGGTAAGGGCATGTTTCCAAAAGTGCAATGATGGATTTTGGAGGATTCAGGAAGGTTCCTAGCCAGAATACCTCAGGGGGTTAGGGTTAATTAATTTCTAGTGTTTTATTCAGAAACAAATATTGTTGCATAAAAATATATATATATATATATATATAATATATATATATATATATATATATGTTTACTTGTTCGGACATAGGGCGACCGACTTCTATAGAAATTGCTATTTCTCTGCGTTAAGGCGACCGTTGCCGGTCGCCTTAACGCTCAGCTACCCTTTAAAGTCATAATTTTGTCATAAAGTCTAAAAATCATCGCTTCCTTAGCCTCTAATTAGTGTAAACATCTTATTTCCAGAGTTTTGGACGGTTGGAGGATATATAAAAAGGGAAAGGTAAGAGGGAATTTTGTGCACGTTTCTATGGAGCGGTCGCCTATAGGTGAAAAGAGAGTTATATATATATATATATATATATATATATATATATATATATATATATATATATATATATATATATATATATATATATATATATGCCAAAAACATTTTGTTTTACAATTAATATGAGTCAGCACTAAATCAGTTACCCTTTACAAAATACAAAATAAGATACACCTTTATTTATTTGGTACAAATCTCTAAAATAAGATAATGTACAATTGTACTATGTACTTCTTAGAAAAATGAAAATATCACCAGCCTTTGTTATTAAATTTGTTAAACAACAAACAAAGATTTTAGTCTTTACAAATCATATACCTGCGACTGCATTGTAATTTTATCAGCATAGTTGTAAGATAAACCTATCTATTACATAATAATTCAATAAATATTACATAATTGGGTAAAATTTTCACTAAATTTGAAAGTTATAAATTTGGACAAAGTAATGCATGGAAAAAATTTCAAGAAATATTCAATAATCATTGAAACGACTGTGCCGTACTGTCATTCCTTTTGCAGTTGCACTACATGTATGTGTGGATTCTATGTAAACAAAATATGTGCATTTGTTTTGACATAACTTGCATCAGCTAAAATTGTCACACTCAAAAGTTTCTTTTTTCAATTTCTTTTTACAATTACCAACCTAGTTAAACTACCCTCCCCCTCCAAAAAAATAGTAAAAATTTATATAAAAAAAGAATGTAAATAATTTCTGATCTCAAAACCAATTCTCATTGTTTAAAAACATGTCCGTTACTTCAGAACATGATGAAGTGTTTTTTCTTAGAATTATAGTCTTCTCCTCTGCAGATGGCAAAATTGCAAGTAGTCAACAGCAGGTTGGCCGGGACGGAGGGATATAACCCTTAGGACCTTGTCTAGTTGGATTATGAACTGGATATTGACGAGTAGTCGAATACCACCCCAAGTGGCAAATTAACTCTGCAGTCAATAAACCCTATCACGGTAATATGCGCCATGTTTTACAAGGGGCAAAATTGTTTATTTAGAACACGCTGTTTATTTAGAACACGCGTTGCTGTCTGCGACTTGAAGATTGAACTTTACGCGCCATGTGCGTGTGAAGTTTGAGCGCTGGGTCACAGATGACAACACTTGTTCTAAATATAAAAATTTGTCCAGTGAAAAACATGGCACATACATGTATTACCTTGACAGTGTCTAATAAAAGTGCCGGGAGTTAACGGAAACTTTCACGGTCGGTTAACCAGTTCGCACCGGGAATAAAAAAGTTTTTCCGAACCCCGTGGCGGGTTTATTTTTACCGCACAAACACGACCAATGGTGCTCACCAGAGCGTGACCGGGGAGACCGCATCTTCCACCGTATGCTTATGGCTCGTTGCCACGTCGACCGGGAATCTATACAAATATTCCCGAGAATCCTGTGGCGTGTTTAGACGCCCTCCGATCCGCTGTCCAAAAAAAATTGCGTGTATACACGGCCTCCGACGCGAACTGGTTAATCAGTTAACCGAAAGTTGGGACTGACAGCCACACAAACTAGATAATCGGCAAATTTCTAAACGGTTAGGCTTAGTGCAGTTTCGGTCAGTTAACCGGTTTAAACCATCATCCCAGCACTAAATCCAATCAAGATGGCCGTAGTCAAACCTTGATACGGATTGTGAAAAATGGGTCCAAAAATTGATTAAAACATTTACTTTGTCTGTATGTGAATGGCATTCATGTATATATTCATTTGGCCTTGGGTGCCTGTTACTCCTACAGATGTTTTCTAGTTACAGCTAGGGCTGTGCGTTTTCGGATATTATTGGAACTGGATACCCGAAATCAGGAAACGGAAAGAATGCCGTATCCGACCGCCACTTTTTAAGGTTTTTTTTTAAAAGATTTTTTTGCAACCACTAACCAGTTAAAAAATGATTCCATCGATTTTTTGGGATACAGAAAGCGAAAACTTTCTTTAAAATCCACTTTTATGATGGTTTTTGGACTTGATTTCCCTTCTAAAAAATCCTCCCCTTCAGAAAATAGAAGGATCCTATTCCAGTTGCCACTGCGCATGTACAATGACCGTGTTTGTCACTTATGGGGGAGTTGACAATCTTGATCAGACTGACATGACTGAGGAAGTCATCGTATACCACAGATGCCTGATTTTTCATGATATAAATATCCTGAAATGATTTGAAGTATATGTCCATCATCATCCATATGTTCTCCACCTTACTAGGTAGGTAAGATTACGTTATTGGTTATATTTAATGAGAAAAAGTGGCGGTCGGATATGACATTCTACCCCAGGAAACTTTGGATACCCGTTTTCATTTTTGTTGAAAACATGCCAAGTCTGGTGGTGTACAAATACATTACTAATACTATAAATGGTAGGGCCTAACATTAGATTAAGAAATGTTATCTAAGAGAATGTTCATTAATTTTATGAACTTCGTTCAGGAAATAACAGTTATCCATAACATGGCATGTTATTTTGTTAATATCATGATATGGATAACTTTTCATGCCATATGAACAGAGGAAACGTTTGTAGCCGGCTTCGTTACTTCAACTACTTCAAATTAAATTAGCCTTTAACAAGTTTTTGTAGGCCTATTTATCAACTTCCAAGAAGGCCTTATTTAGTGAATTACGTACCTTGATCTGCATCGGTATACAGCGTGTGACACTCTTTCAGAATTCTCTCATTCACCGAGACACTAGCAGAATCCGTGGGATTCGCTGAACTTCGTTGCTTTACTCTGCCTGACATCTTTTCCTCAACTTGTTTTCTTTCGCCGGCCGCTTCTATTATTTCTTCAGCTGGAAAAATTACAACGTCACGAATCCCCCGACGTGGTTTCGAGAATTTTAAACGTACAACACGTACATGTGTAGGCATACGTGTTCCCAGTATCCTCAGTGTCTGAAACTCATTCTTAATCGTCTCTGATGGAATTTGACGTTTGATGGGTACCACACTACACAAAGTAAGAACATAAGGGGGCGCTATGCCCAAAAAGCAGACGACTCGACATTTGATTACATTATTAAAAGCATGCAGACGACGAGTTTCTTCGCATTTCTTCTACAGTGTGTAGGTAGGGGTAGAACGCTAATCAAGCCTGTAAAATGCCTAAGGTTTAACGTTACTCGAGTATTGTTATTTAATTGATTGGAATTTTGTCGCTCGTCAGCCATTTCCATTTGAGCTTGTTGTCATTGTTTTTGGGAATTGCCAGCTTTCTTGCTCTTTCAGTCGCAATTCTTTGCGTGAGACAAGAGACATGGAGAAGGTAAGTTAAACCTAACGTTAATCGTTACTAAAATTAAAAACATGGAGGTCAATGCTAAAAACATGTTTTGTTTAAACATTTCTTCATATTATTGTTGCAGTGCAGTGGCGTTTGATTTGGTTAATAAAAACTCCAAACATGTTCCATATCTACACAATGCGGGTAGGCTTGTCAGTATTAAAAATAAAACCATTTTATTACATTAACCCTAACCATGCTCAATGCAACAAGAACGTCAAGATGCAATAAAAAGTAAAACGTTGTTGCATCTTGTTGTCCTTGGCAATAGCAGAGAATGAGTCAAAGGGCTCCTTTACATACCCATGCTTGCTCGATATCCACAGCTACTCTACAACCGAAGTTACGAAGAGATAAAAAGTAAACACTGTTTTTTCGAGGTGAAATCTTCAAGTTGAAAGCGGTGTCTGTCTGAATTAATTTTACACCTCTTTTCTATCATATGTGAAAGTTTTGAGACGTAATTTTGTTTAGTTTTGAGCGGAGAGTGTATTTTTTACACCCTTTCAAAAGCTCTTATGAGGGAAACGAGCACGAACGCTGTGCGTGTGTATCACGGTGTGTGTAGGCTGATTCAACGGTTTTGGTGTCATTAGGGATGTCGTGGCCGAGCGGTCTAGCGCACCGAACTCAAGTTCTGGTGTTGCCAGCAGCAGGGTGTGGGTTCGAGCCCCGGTCGTGACACTTGTATCCTTGAGCAAGGTACTTAACCATAATTGCTTCGTCCTTCGGATGGGACGTAAAGCCGGAGGTCCCGTGTGTTGTATAATGCACGAAAAGTGGATTGTCGTGGCCGAGTGGTCTAGCGCACTGAACTCAAGTTCTGGTGTTGCCAGCAGCAGAGTGTGGGTTCGAGCCCCGGCCGTGACACCTGTGTCCTTGAGCAAGACACTTAACCATAATTGCTTCTCTTCACCCAGGGGTTAAATGGGTACCTGTGAAGGCAGAGATGGTTTGCTCTCTATGCGCTAGAAATGGCAGCAATTGAGCTGTATACTCCCCAGGGAGCTGAGATGGTTTCAGGAATGATTTATGAGCCTTATGAGCCTTATGAGCAGGGATAATAATATAATGCGCCTTGAGCGCCACTTAGTTGGTGGATACGTGCGCTATATAAATCTATACATTATTATTATTATTATTATTATTACACAGTGTATGGACAGTCGCGCTTCGTCGAATGCTGTATATTTGATTAAATAAAACAGGATTCCTCAAAAACTACTCGTCCGATTTTCTTGATTTAAAAACCATTGTATTTCTTTCATCAAGACCTTTAATTTGATATAAATATTGAGCATATTGGTTTAGGAATAATTTTTCACCTGAAAACCCTACTAAAATTATAAACATGGAGGTCAATGCAAAAAACATTTAGTTTAAACATTTCTTCATATTATTGTTGCAGTGCAGTGGCGTTTGATTTGGTTAATAAAAACTCCAAACATATGTTCCATATCTACACAATTGACAATGCGGGTAGGCTTATCAGTAATAAAACCATTTTATTACATTAACCCTAACCATGCTCAATGCAACAAGAACGTCAAGATGCAATAAAAGTAAAAAGTTGTTGCATCTTGTTGTCCTTAGCAATAGCAGAGAACAAAAGAACTCTTGCTGGTGGATCTTGTTGCATTGAGCAGCCTGTGCACTTTTCTGTTGTTGCATTGTGTTGCATTCAGCAGGGTGCCTGTGAAATGCCAGTAGAGGGTTAGGTTTTAATTTAAGCCTATTATTGTGTGTTGGTAAAAACCGTATATGAAGTTAGTCTGAGCTAGTCATAGGTAGCAATTAAGTGACAGTAGGCATGACAGAAAAAAAAATCAAATTGATAAAATGTCATTAAATTTGGTATCATTGGAAAGGTCTTAGTGGTAGTTTTCTAATGGTACCAAATTTAATAAAATTGGTCAACTATTTAACTGTGCCCATTTAAGTGTTCATTTAGCGATATGGGATTTTCTGTGTTAAGGCCAAGTAAAAAAAAATACCAGTTGATTGTCCTGGTTTTTTCAAAAAGAGGAGGATGAGGGCCTTTTTATTTTTTATTTTTTTCCAAGATGGCCGCCAAGCATTTAAATTCAAAATGGCCACCACTTTTTCAGTTTGAAATCACCGCCAACTTTTTTTATAGCTATCGAACAAGTAGTTGAGTAAAACTATTCATGTTAAACAATGTTTGATGTATTTTGTTAAACCCAAGTAAAAATACATGAAAAATTTACTCTTTTTGTGGACAAGTATAAAAAATTTAAAAAAAAGAAAAGAAAAAAGGATGCGGCCTCAAAAAAGGATGTGGGCGGGGACGATCAACTGGTATTTTTTTTACTTGGCCTAAAGTTGTGATTTTTGTCACTTTTCTATGCCAAATAACATGCCTCGATCATTTCTTCTTATAGGTGATATCTATCTTCATGACATCTTGCCGACTGTTGTACTGGTCCAACTGCTTATGGAGATAACATATTTTGATAACTTTTCAAGGTTATCACCCCCTAATATTGCTAAAAGAATTGTTCAATAAAACAATCCGGCTGGCGCCAATATTGCCTACAGTTTATAAGTAGGATTTGCTAATTGCACCTTGATCTTCATATGTTTAATTAATTGATTCAGGTAGGCCTACATTAAATAGTTGATTTGGGGATTGGCTTTGATATTTTGGGGTGTGGCTTTGAGAATATTATTGATTGATTGATTGATGGGGTTTTGATATTTCTGTTTACTATTGACCAGCATATCATTGGAAAGTTCTCAGACTCAAGAATGTGGATTCATACACTAGTAGGCTTTTTTGTGAAAATGAATTCAAGTACATACATAGTTTTTCAATCAATGGAAGTCTTTTTATGGATCAAAAAAGTTTCAAAATACAGTGGAAATTCAAGAATAAATTTATTCTAAAATGTTATATATTTATGAGTTTCCATTGTATTTCAATTTACAAAATGAAATTTCTTCTCTTATATTGAATTTTATTCTTTTTTATTTTACTGATAAAAAACAATTTAAATCAAGGTGACAATTATGCTAAAATTGACAAATTAAGTTGCAAATTAAGTCAGGAATCAAGTATTCTAAATATTTTTATATATAATGTATACTGAACTTTTATTACACTATTTCGGTACTGTTGTTTAAAAAAAAATCACTTTTTAACCTCATTTCAGGCATTCTCTGAAATAAAGTGAAGAATATTTATTGTTAAAATTTATAAATTAAATTTGAAAATAAAGTATTTATTCACACCTCTTAGTTTCATGCCGACTTGGCAATCATCATTTATAATTAAAACTTAAATTAACATATGAAATTTAAATTTATATTCATAATCAAAATATTGCTTGACTAAAAATCAAAAATTCAGGTAATCAAAATCTAAAATAAGTCAAGACTCAATTGCATAATTAAAATAATTAAAACAATTCTAATAATCATAATTTAAACAATTCAAACAATTCTAATAATCATAACAATAATAATCATAATTTAAAATAAAAGTCAAGAAGACTCAATTGAAATAATAATTATCATAATTTAAAATAAAAGTCAAGAATACTCAATTGAAAATGCAATCTGTTGAAAAGTTCAGTCATCCAATCATATCTATCAATATTGGTTATGTGACCTGAATCAAGCCAAAAGAGCCAATGGACACACGAGTATCTGATCATGTGATCACCTATGTTAATAAGCCTGGCATTACTCTTAAAAAGCATAACCAAATCGGCATTTAAAAATCACTCAAATCACTGATTTTTACTTTAAAATAATGAAAATAAACTTCAAAGTAATGATTATTAAACTTTAAAATGATGATATTCATTGAATATTTATCATTATAAAAAAGAATTCATGAAAAATAATGCTGTTAATCGAGGCCTAGTCAAGCCCGTCTCTTGCCCAGTTTACCAAACTTTCCATCATGGAGCATGGAAATAAAAATTCTGTCCAATTTTGGTGGGTAATTTTCAGCACTTGGGGGTTATCCTATCAACTTCAAACTTTGCCCAAGTCTGCATAGGTGGTATATAAACTAGACAATATAAATATTAAAAGGATCAATACTTGCGATTAGTGAAAAAAAGATGACTTTATTGGACCTCTGGTTTCACTCACGAAGTAAACAATGGTGTAACTTTATTTTCACTCAATGACACCCTTCATTGACTTTTCAATTAACCTTTTATTGACCTGAAAACAAATATTGACCAATCAAAACGTCTGTTATAAAGAGATTTGTAGAGCATCCAGTTGCCATTCAGAGAGAATTTACATGAACACAATGACAACAAAATAGCTTGTGACGTCACGGATCGTGTCGTGCCTAGTGACAGTATCATCATGATCAGAGCACTGACTTTTAATAGGGCATGGAATCGGTGTCCTAGTTTAGATGGCTCGTTTATGCAGCAGCAATGGATATGACCTTATCATGTGGGATATTTTTTTCAATCATTGAGTTAATCTAAAACTAGCACTCCGATTCCATGCCCTGTTGATCGTGATGATACTGTCCCTTTAACAGGTGCACAGGCAAATGAAATTAGTATACGATAACAGTTAATCATGTACCCTCTGTGTTGTGATGCAAGTGTACGCAACTATCAACAGTCGGCACCCAACCCAGTGGGCAGGAGTTGACCCCATCTTGCCCAAATATTTTCATAAAGTAATAGCCATTTCATCCGACTAGTTACGACTACCTCCGGGTTTACCAATTTCCGTATTAAATCTAATATTAAATCTTCAAAGTTCAAATTGAATATTTCAGAAGTACATGTAGGGATAAAAAATGTGTAGCTGGTTCACTTTGTTAGAACATTCTCTGGAAAAAAATACCTTGGCGACATGGACCCTCTTGATGCACATCATCTGCAGAACGGATTGTGTTCTTGCACAATTTAGTACAGCATATAAGTACATTATTCGTACTATTTTTGAGTTTTTATAACCAACGTGTGTAACACAAAATATTGCATGAATTAAATGTGAGTAAGCTCAAGATCGCATTTAGGATTGTGTGATATTGCGCAGTGCGAAAACAGACGGAAACTTTTGGGGATCAAAACCATGTCATAGCTTAGCTGCTAGTTAATGCCTGTTGTATACGGCTGAGTACCAGACTACGGCTGAACCGTGCCCGTGATAGAATCAATCCGCTAAGTTTAGAATTTTGTAGTGATAAACTGTTTTAGATATCATTCGACGGTGATGATAATTTGTTTTGGCCTTCAAATAAATAGTTTCAAGAAGCTTTTTAAATTATTTAGTTAATTTTATGAATTCTGTATTGATTTTCGTCTCGTTATTCTTGTTATCTGTTAATCGAGATCCGGATACATGTATGTGTGAAACAAACAGACCCTTATTTAAGCAGTTTGCCAACATTGCATATGTACTTATATGCTGTACCTTCCCTCTAACACATACACCTACAATAAATAAACACAAGTATCAAAATATTCTTATTAATATAGTACTGATCGAAATTAAGTGTAACGAACACAGTACCTACTGCGTTTGATTTAACTCATTAGGCGTTTCAAATATTAATTGTTAATTCCCTGGGGAGTCTTTGTAACACGTAGCGTGATAATCTGAACACGATAATCGGAACGCATTAAAGATCATTATAGCGCGAATTATCCGAGATATGTAAGAAGTCATGCATAAGAACTAGGCCTTTCAAAAAAAGTTTTGAACAATTAATTATTGTCAAAGAGATCAACGTGTTTAAGAGATCAGAAAATCAGACAAGACATAAATAATGATGGGATTGTTTCAGGTACGTGGGTCTTGTGAGTATCGTTACCTGTACAATACTTCATCAAAATTTGTTTATAATTTCACAGACCGGTAAGCTATGGGGAGGTCGTTTCACTGGATCCACGGACCCTATCATGGAGCAGTTCAACGCCTCCATTGGCTTTGACAAGCGCATGTGGAAGGCTGACATAGAGGGCAGCAGAGCATACGTCAGAGCGATAGAGAAAGTGGGTCTCGTCACCAAGGAAGAGATGCAGGCTATTGATAATGGGCTAGTAAAGGTGAGCTTCATGTTGTCGTCATTGTCGTCGATCGTATGCACGGTCAAGTAGTTCTGCCAGGCTTCTTGAAGATCTAAAAATAGACAAGGGATCGAATTTAAGGAAAAACTGTGTCAGACAACAGGGCTGTTAATCCAATAATTGTACTATACCATAAATATATTTAACAAGACCATTGCCAAAAACAAGAAAATACACATCAGAGTATCTTTTTATTAACGGGAAAAACCTCCGTACTAGTTCGGTGATAGTACTGGGACAGTTAACCGACCAAACTTCACTAACCGAAACCAAAACAAAATGTAACGTCACATGTCAGAATGTAATGTCAGAATGTAATGTCACATGTCAGAATGTAACGTCACATGTCAGAATGTAATGTCACATGTCAGAATGTAACGTCACATGTCAGAATGTAACGTTACATGTCAGAAGTAGTAAAATACAGGTAGTAGGGATGTGGATAGCACAGCCAGGATTAGGAGTAGTTTTAACAAAGAAAAATTCATTATATTACTAACTGTCCAAAACAATAAGGATTCAGAAACTGGTACTGTCTTTCTGTGAATCAAATCTTGATTTGTGAATTGAATGTCAGGTAGGAGAAGAATGGCAGACTGAGACATTTAAGATCATTCCAGCAGTCGATGAGGACATTCATACTGCCAATGAACGCCGTCTGAAAGAGCTAATCGGCCCAGCGGCTGGGAAACTGCACACGGGACGCAGTAGAAATGATCAGGTAATGCTAATTTGTCTCATTAGGTGTTCGAGCTATAGCGCGAACACCTCTTGTTATTGTTCGTTTTTTTTTTTTACTTTTTCTTCTCCTTCTCCTTCTTCTCAGTGAGACATGTCCAACAAAAAAAGGATAGTTGCAAAGTTCACAGCACCTTAAAACTTAAAGATGGACTACAACGAGAACTCTCACATTAAATTGACTATCGAACCTTGTTTATGTTGTGTTCAGGTAACAATTTATTGTTGTGGTCATGTTTTTCTCTTTATAATTTTGTTGCAATTTGACTGAAAAAATTAGACCCCGCTTCTTCGATTTTTGAAATTTCCCGCCCTGCACTGGTTCCCGACAAAGACCCATTGAAAATCCACTATGAAATCCACGATATAGTACCAGCGGACTTGTAAACCAGCGAAAAGGGATGACGTATAACCCATGAGCACCGAGAGTAAACAGAAGGCGCCATGTTACTTCCGTGTATATTATACATGCGTTTCATAGCGTCAGCAGAGGCATGAAGTTTTTATGAAGCTTTTTTCGACGTTGTTGTGTAACAGTTATATAATGCCGACTTCATGTGTTGTTGGTGGATGCACTAGAAATAGTATTAAGAATCCAGAGACTCATTTATTTCAATTTCCTGGATCCTGCGATATCAAAGGAATGGGTGAAGTTCGTGAATAATACGAAAGGATTTCACCTTCATGCCAAAATTCCTGGATCCGCCCCTGCTGATATTTGCCTGTTTTTATCACTTTATCTGGCTCCCATGTATTTAATCTTTTATAATCTTTGCTATTGTTACTTTAGGTTATTTTATTATATTTAAAGGGCCTGGGAGCATTTTATTCAAATGGATTTGGTGCTATATACATGTATTTTATATTTTTTATTAATATTTGATTGAAGACAGAATGACATGGCCTGTACACATTTATTGTTATTCTATTCTTGTATTTTACAATTTATTGCCACTGTACATTCAGAACAAGTTTTAAGTTTTATAGGCAGAAGTACATGAGATTTACCAACATGAGATTTACAATATTAGTCTTTGTCACACTTCTCCCTTTTGTGATGCAAAGCCAAAAAACCTAATTGAATTAGCTTTAATCCAAGAAAATCTGAACCTGCTCAGCAGTAGAGTTATGCTGATTGTAAGTTTTTTCCTGGGAAAAGAGCAGCAAGTGTGAAACGAATTTCAAAGGATTTCCAGTTCGGTTTAACAGAACAATGGCCAAGTTCCAAACAAGTATGTACAGGATTTTGATTAAGTTGTTTTCGTCATCAAGAGGCAACTTTTTAGGTGTTCGGCTTTTCAGCCGAACAACTATTGTTATTGTTCCGTTTTTGTTTGTTTTGTTTTTACTTCTCCTTCTTCTTCTTCTCCTTAACTCTTCTCTACATCGAAAGTGCAAGTTAACAATTTCACACAACCTTGAAACTTCACACATATAAAGACCTTATCATGTAGATGAATCTAGAAGTTGTTACGTAACGTCATCAGGTATCAAATTACAAGCCATTTAAGTTTTAAAAATGACCATTTGCTATAGACTGTATATCAAAATATACTAAAGCTATGATGTTCATAATCTGGGATCTGATAGATCAAGGCTTAGGCAACATTTGAAAAGTTAACGTCAAAATCGTCTGACATTTGCTTCCGGTCGTACCGGAAGGTCAAAGTTTTGATTTGGTTTTTTCTTCAAAATTCCTTTTCTGGGCCAAAATCCCATTGACTTAACACACACCAGACACTCGTGGTTCTGGGGCCCATTGTTTACAAACCGCAGAGACTGAGATCGTTATCTACTGGAAAACAGCTGGCGGTCTTCACGGGACGTTATGCGGTGTCACAGGCTAAAGCTCTTGCAGGATAAAATATATTTTATAGATGTGTGGTTGGGCGTTTAAGCCAATAACGGATGCGCTTACAATATTTCTAAAACCATAGATCGTATTAACTTAATACTGCAGTGTCATTTTATGTGCGAATGGAAAGGGCTGTTGAAAAAGCCAATACCGAAAAGCTATTTCTTTGAAATGAGTAAGGCAACTTACTTTTGAAAACAATCTTAAGTCACATTTTAACAATGATCCCAATTGATGAGGACATCAATTACCGTCACTTCCGAACACCTTGAGTTTGTTCACAAACTCTGAATTTCTAGTTTAATTTTGATATTTTAACCTAAAAAAATAAACTCAATTGTTGGTTGCAAATACATACATATTTTGTCTTGTCATTTATTCGAAAGTACTAAGGTCTTGTAAAATTTTCAGTTCTTGGCATCTTTCTGCCATACCGAATTTGTAATGTTTTTACCATAGTGTATTGTTGGCAACATAAAACAAGTTTATTTCACATTAGTGCTAAATTAATCAACTTCTCCCCCCCCCCCCCCGAAAAGACACAAAATGAAATACACACGTAATTGATTCTGCCATTGATCATGGTTTATGAACGCACAAAATAATTTGTAACTCCTCCAGATCATTATAACTAGGGAAGAATGTTACCAATTTAAAAAATAAAACAAAGCAAATCGGCCTAATCCAGTGGTGGATACGAAAATCCTTTGTACTGTCCATCAGGGTTTGGGAACGTCCTGCGGATTGCGTCCATTACACATGATGGCAGTGGCACCCGGTTGAAACGGCCAAGATAACCCCAACACCACCTGCCGATATGCAACATGGCGATATTTTCTATAAAACAAAACAAAAAATCAGACAAAATTATAAACATAAGATTTGTGATTTGCATGGTGGAGTATCGATATTGTTTACGTTAACACCATGTGAAACTGAAATGCTATAAAACTATAACCATACCAAAAGGCAATCATGATCAAAAGTAAACAATTACATACATGTAATGCATGTACAATAAGATATATGCACGTGGGTCAACCAAGGTCATATTCAGTTGTGTGCGGTTACTCTGAAGTAAACACCGGTGCTCATTCTGGTCAATCAAAAGTAATCTGCTTGATATGCAGATCATTCAAAACTGACATTGCTCTAAAATATTAATTGAAATTGATGGTACATTGGCTTTGTACATTCAGTCAACACTCAAATCACTTACTGGTCAAGCGTTCCTTCAACTGCATCTCTGCCATAGTATGCTCTGTACTGAAGATACGCTGTTGCAAGCACTCCTGGGTGGAGGCAGATCGCATCAAACCAATCATGGATGGTAAGGCACTGGTTGGGATCATCCACGTTGATGTCCAGCTGCCGCATCATGTTCTCTGTCTTCTCAACTTCTTTGCAACATATACAGTTTGCAAGCAAAGGCTGAAGAACACAATGTCCACACGAACACCTATTAAAAAAAAAACAAGTTTGGAAAATATAATTTTAGTAACTTTGTCATTGGGGTTGCACTACGTAAAAATTGATCTTGAAATACATCCCCCATGAACTGATCAAGGACAGGTACATCACGAAGGAATACATTTTTCCATGGGCAGATCAAACATTTTTATTGTGCAGGGGGCTACAACCTTTGATTTGAAGGGAAAGACTAAATGTCAATTATGCTTAAAGCATGATGGTAAAAGATCATGATTTTATTTTTGAGCAGTGATTACTTTCCCATCATGTCTTCATAAATACTGGCTAATATTGCCAACAAATCATAAAACGCAAGACATAGTAATTACCCCCAAATTTCCACTGTACATGTATTGTACACATGTACAATTGTACACATGTACATGTACATGTACTACTACATTATGTACCTTGGGTCTCCATCATGTTCGTTCATGTTTTTGTCAAGTATAGCCTACAACTATTTTAGTACAGCAGAAACGAATTGATCAAACGAAGCATCATTCAGTATTTCATTCATGAATCATTTTGTGGGCTTACCAGTCTGTGTTTAGCCATCTATCATCAGGATTTGGTTCGTCGTCTTCGGCCTGACGATCACCGTCACCGGGCTGGTCAACTGCAGGCGCCGCAAGTGGCTCGAACCGGTATGGTTCAGTGCCACGTACTTCGACTTCTTCGTCATCGTCTTCGCCTTCTCTCTCGTCTGGGAGCTCCCTCATCGCAAGAGCTGACATCACTATCCTCAGAAGAGCCAATAAGAAACTCCTCATACACATCTATACTGAGATCTTAACAATATTCGCTGCTATCGGACATTTTCGCTGTTTTTCGGTCTAGAAGATGTCGCTTGTCCGCTGTTGTTCCGCATTGCATGTATGGTAAATGCATACAGTACACGATCGACTGTTGTGCGTGGGGGTAACAAAGCGTCATGGGTGCTACGTCACACACGAAGTATGAATTATTCATGAGTTGAGGGCTTTTGGTGAAACTGGGCTTTTCTGGGTCGTAGAACGCCGATCAAATTGATTTTTTTTTTGCATGAAGGAACAAGTTTTATTGAATAATAATAATATGTTAGTAGTCATTACACATTTCTCAAACGAAAACAGCAACACAGCACTTATCATTATTCCGTTGTAGTCAATCTTTAACACATACTTAGACGTAAAAATGTAGTTGTGTCCTAAGTTGTGATGTCATGGTGAGGTCATCAGATATCGAATTAGACTAAATAAAATTTTAATATTTCCAAAAATCATATCTCATGAACCACAAAAGATTTTTTCACAATCTTTGCATCATCTTAAAGATCTTGAATTATGTGACATTTCGTTCACAGATATGACCCCAATCTGACCTCTCCTTTCGGTCGAAACCGGAAGTTGAATATTTAAAAATATCATATCTCATGAACCACAGAAAATATTTTCACAATCTTTGCATCATCTTAAAGATCTTGAACTACATGTATGTCACATTTCGTTCACAGACATGACCCCAATCTGATCTCTCCTTTCGGTCCAAACAGGAAGTTTAAGTGAAACAATATTCTGAAGTATTATTCCCTATACATGTAATACCAGTACATTATGTATACAGTCCATTTCGTGCACACAGCCTTTTCCACACACATAATTTGTGTACACATACAGCAAAATCCCTTCCGCATGCGACTCGGGCAAGAGTCAAACATACAATCTCATCATGCTTACTAGTGCAGAAGTCGACCAACAAGCTTGTCTGATGACACCAGGCTGGCTAGAATCCTATATGGACAACCTAGTGAACAGATGCCCAATTGGGCAACATCTTACTTTTTTGTCAAATAATATTTTTTCCCCGTTTTTAAATACATATTTGCCCTGAACAAGGCTAAAAGCCACTCAAGGTACAGGGCTACGATAGAAGAAAAATAAAAAAGTAAATAGACTCAGAGGAGCTGAATGTGGGAATTGAGATTCCTCTTGAAACAGGATAGATCGTAAGTTTTAAGTATTCGGTCAAACTACTAATTTCATTTCAGATTCAAAGGCTTTCTAAAGAGATTTTTCAAAAGATAATCGAAATGAGCCATTTTTTCAATGAATGTACATTACAGTGCACATAAATGCAGATTGAGGTAGGGAAGCTAATGAAAAACAATGATACCATATATTTACTTTTTTTTTCGTTTTTGGCAGGCCACCAAATTGACTGAGGGGCAACCTGAGATTCAGTTAATGGTTTTCCTAGGGCAACCAGCTTATTTTCTTCATTTCACACCAAGGTTTGACTGTTCTTATTGTGTTCTGAAATCTATTTTTTCTGTCTTCTCCTTAGTGTGCTACAGACATGCGTATTTGGCTTAGGGATGAGATCGTCCCGTTACGTCAACACCTGCTAGACCTCATTAAGGTCATTGTCAACAGGGCCAAGATGTAAGTCTCAGTCAGAAAAGGTCTGGCATGCTTCATTGCATCATGTTGATTCCAACAATACTTTTAATTAAATTCTCTGTATTTGCACTGCGGGTTCTTCACTCATTTCGGGTTCTTCACAACTCTTTCACGGCTGGGGCTCTTTCCATTGGAAAATGATAAACAAATTGATTTTGTTTAAATTTCTTTCGCGCCTATGATTATATTCTGGAAGTTTCTCACAAAAAACCTATTACCATGGTATATAACAATGTGATGAGTTTTGTACACCCTCTGGAGGAATAGCACCAGAGGGGAACCATTTGTCCCAAGAAGTGTACAGAATTCTATGAACAACCATGTAACAGCAGGCATTACATTGAATGGACATGACCCATACATGTATATCTGTTGACCCTTTGGTTGTACGACCACCAGGGAGTACTATTTGGGTGGGGGGGGGGGGGGGAAGGGGAGAGAGACCAAAACTTGTGTTGTGCCAGGTGATACAACTAAACCAATCAATCAAGAATCTATGTATAGATACATGTATATGAACCATATTAATAATGCACAATGTATATGTCATTGCAGGGAGATTGATGTTCTCATGCCTGGATACACACATTTACAGGTACAAATGGTTTTTTTTCTATTTTTTATTATTATTATTATTATTTTTTTGCATCCACATTATCATAATCTTCGTTGTAGTAAAGACGTAGGTTTTTGGTGATGTAATATATGTAAGCAAACTCTCTTGAATAATGTTTAGTTCTGGAAAGAACCTGTAGTTTAAAGCCAGTATTCGCTTATGGTAAATGTCTGTACATGCATCCATACTTTATTAGAATCAAGATATGTATAAAAACCAATTTATTCCATAGAATCGTTAATGAGAAAATGCCTTCAGATTGTTCGTATTCGTTCCAAGGTCTAATGCCCAGAGCTGCAAAGCAGAAACTATTGCTTCTAAAAGCAAATTTATCTGCTTAGCAAAATTTACCTGAGAGCCAATTTGGCCGGTAACCCATTTTTGCTAAGCATATATTTTCTGTACTCAGCAAATTTATGTGCTTAGCAGCTGTATGAAATAAACCTTTATCACGCTACAGCCATCTTTTGTCTGACTCCCTGTACACTCCATACAGATTAAAGTGTAAAATCTCATTACATAATAAGGGACCAGACCATAATAAGGGACCAGACCAAGATAGCTGTGCCTTGGTAAACGTCTATCGGCCACTGATTGGCCACATTTGATTTATTTGATTTGTGTTTTCTTTCCTTCACAGCGAGCTCAGCCAATACGATGGAGTCATTGGCTAATGAGGTAATGTAGTTCAATCAATTGGATTCATGAATACAGTAAATTGAACAAAGTTTCATTCAGATTTGTCATATTCAATCCATGTGGAATTTAGTAAATGATTTGATTAAAGGGACAATATCGTCACGATCAACAAGGCATGGAATCGGAGTGCTAGTTTTAGATTAACTCGGTGACTGAAAATAGTACCCCACATGATAAGGTCATATTACCCTTGTTGCTGCATAAATGAACTAGTATTTTTTAAATAATTGTTTAAGCCATGCTGCCAAATTTATATCTACAGAAAAAATGAGGTTTAATTTATTTGTTATTTTCTGATAATACTAAATATACTTGTTGCTTTATTCTCCTGTTTATGATTTAGTTCAGTTCAGTTTATGAAGATTTATTTGACAAACACAATAAATATTATTTAAAAAAAAAAAAAAATACTACAAATTGCTCTTAAAGTACATCAAAATTTACGTTTGCTACTGTCCTAATTGCACTGTAAAAGATAATTAATCTGTATTTCTGTTTGGTTCATTTCTAGCTATGCCTGGATGTTTCAGAGAGATGCCCAACGACTGGATCAGCTAACAGCTAGAGTCAATGTCAATCCACTAGGCTGGTAGGGATTACTCTCAATCTTTGACAGTTTAATTGCTTTGAATGTAATAATGGTTTCGTAACACCATGTCGTAACACCATGTGGGTTATCTCAACTATCGCTAAGTGAATGTGTGATTATATTATATAACAATGGTTTATAATAATGGTTAGAATATATATTAAATCAGGAGGGTAGCCTTAGCTTTCGATCCAAACCAGACCTTCATCAGAGGCACAGACAAAGTACAAACATAAAAAGACATCCATTTGTAGGGAAAAGGGAAGCAAACGATCATGGGGAGGTATCCAAAAAAGCGGGGGAAAAAGTAGTCAATTAAAAATAGGCACTAATCTGGCAAAGCCAATAGGAGTGTGGGAAATGAACAAAGGAAGGATTAGTGATTAGTGACGGGTTAGAATGATATAATACAGTCGAACCTTGCTTTAATAAACACCACTATAACCAATATTTATTGGTTATAGTATATCAGCATTGCAGATAGGGATCTCTATAGCGAATGACCACTGCAGTGAACAGGTTGTGTGAACCCCAGGATGTTCATTATAGTGGCATTACACTTTATGCTTTTTCAAAAATATGAAAAGCAAAGAAAAGAAAATTGTTTAAATACCTTGATCTTTCATGACACAATTCATTAGGGTGTATTTCGTACAAGACTTGGCTTTCTATCGGGTTTTCCCCTCATACATCACCCTGTTATTAATATCCAGTATAAGTATTTATGCACATCAATGTTTATACTCCCTAATTAAATGTATTAACATTATAGTGAATTGTGATACTATGGAAATAAATCAAACCGAATATATACAATATAACAGTATAGCATGTGCTTTTTCAGAAATAATTTTACCTCTAAAACTAATGAAATTGATTGCTTATTAAATAATTTCAGTGGTGCACTTGCTGGTAATCCATTCAATGTGGACCGAGAATTTCTTACTCGAGGTAAGATATATGTGACCTGCTTCATCGCAATGAGGAATGTCCCCCAAATTTCACATTTTGAGATATGGATATCAACTTAAAGAGAATTTAATGGGCTTTCTGATGATGCCAAACATTTATTTTTGGTTCATTTCATTCCTGTGTTAGGATGTGATAAATTGATAATGTAATAATGCAGTCGTGCATGTTTTGTGAAATTTGGAAGTCCATTACACGGAGCGGGTCACATATATGATGGAGTGGGTCACATATATGAAGAACATTCAAATGTTATTCTTGTCATCTGTTACTAATTACTTTTTACTGTTTTATCCTAACACCAATGTTTGTATAACGTACTATCTGGATGTTAATTGATAAAATTATCAGTCCGTGGATCAACTTACAGCAAGTCAAAAAAAAATGTATGTATTTTATAGGTTAGCTAGGAATTTCTGCTTGTGTGCATACGCACTTTGCATAACTAAGGGTTCGCCGCTTACATGTTTGGCAAGTGCACAAATTCTGCTCTAACCCTGTAAACTGAAAATAGTAAAAACGAAATTTTGCCCTACATAATAAGTTACACAAAGTTCAACATGAAGTGATAATCGATATTAAATTTTATAATTTTTTTTGCTTCAAAACAAGCAAGATGAAATTATTGTCAATAATTTCATCTTGCTTATTTTGTAGCAAAATTGTATAATTTTATCCACCCATCAATTGTATAAAAAAATATACTGCTGTATAGATGGAATTGTAAAAGTGAAATTATTTATGTCCCTCCTCTCCAATCACCAGAGCTAAAATTCACAGCTACTGGAGGTAACAGTCTGGACTCTACAGCGGGGAGAGACTACATCGCTGAGTTTCTCTTCTGGTCATCAATGATCATGATTCATATGAGTAAGCTAGCTGAGGATCTGCTTCTATACAGCACCAAGGAATATGGATTCACTCAAGTTGCTGATGCTTACAGGTGAAGTCAAGATTGAAAGACTTATATCTGAGTCCTCAAACCTCAACCCCAAGTCCTCAGTGTCAAATCCTGGTCGAGACCGTGTCGTCCATGTCGAGCCTGAGTCGACAATCACATTGAATCCAAGTTCATTATAAAATAAATTTTTCTCAAGAAAACTGTTTTTGTTGTCTCTTTTGTTTGTAACCCTCCAACTTTCTTAAGAAAACTAAATTTTTTGGTGTTGTTTTTATTGTCTGTAACCCTCCTGCTTTCTCAAGAAAACTTTTTTTTTTGTCTTTAACCATCCTACTTTCGGTAAAATTTTCCAGCGAGTTGACTGACTATTCAAAACTAAACAACTGTGTGTTTTAATTATGGATGATGGATTAGTTGTGTAGATAACAGTACCACGTAGAGTTTTATAGATGCATCTACCAGTACCATTTGGCAAGCTTCCAGCCTAAAGGAACTTTGCTTCCATGTGTATGAAGTTCCTATTCTTTATTACCTTTATTACCTGTATATGATGTTGTAAGTATGTAAATAAATGTGCACTTGAATTGAATAGAATTGTCACCTGCATTTTTGTCCTTACATTGACAATAAGTTTTGTGGATATTCTATGAAACATGCAATCATAACAAAACAAAAAAAACAGGAATCCCCATTTTCATTTTCCTCGCAGTGATGCCTAAATTCAACCAGTTCATGACTATGTAATATCTGTCTTCTTTCGTACAGCACCGGGAGTAGCTTAATGCCTCAGAAGAAGAATGCTGACAGCTTGGAGCTGATCAGAGGAAAGAGTGGACGTGTCTTTGGCAAGGTTGGTCAGTGGGAAAAACTCGGTTTACATGCATACGTCTGTTTGTGGTGTAAACCGAGGACTTATAACAAAAGGGAACAATGGGTCCTCGGTTGGTGGTTATTGTTTATAAATGTCCTCGAAAATATTTATTGTTTCCCGTCGTATAATCATTACCAAAAGTGTACTCCTTGTAGGTGCTACCGAGTAGACTCTACAGGGTAAGTTTCAACATCGGCCATTAAAGATCTTGTGGCTTTTTACTGTAAAAACCTTTTGGATTTCTCCGATTTCGGAAGACTCTTTACAACGTACGTTACTCAGTGTATATAGTTAGCAGTGAGACACGCGTTCCATCTGCGTCCTTTAGAACATCTTGATAGCAACTAACGCTGAGTGAACTACTGCAGGGTGAAATACACATCGCTTTTGCATGTAATTTCCCCTGAAACAAGACAACTTTTCTCACAATTTTGTGATGATAATAATGAATGCTATGCAGCATCAACTCAACGGTGAATCAGCGACAAACTCTCAAAGAGGAAGTCCATCGCCCGTTCTGGTCGGTATGCTTGAGCAGGTACCGCCAGATCGTACACACACTGCTCAGAACAATAACAGAATTCGTGCTGTAAACAGGAGAAAGTGGAGTAAGGACGATAACAGAATTGCAATGGAATGTTTTATAAGGAGCAAGCCAGAGAACAGAGGGTACAGAAGGAGAATGATTAACATATGGCAGGATAAAAGCATGTTTGAAATAAGCGAACAGCGGCTTGCCGACCAGGTAAAACAAATCAAACATAATCAGTGGCTAACGAAAGTTGAGGTGGAAGAGATGAGTAGAATAATATCACGGACAGAGGCTGGGGATGAAGACGACAGGAGGAGGAACTGGACAACGTGGTCGGCTGCTGAGCTGGCAAGTTCCCAGAGTGCGGATGAGGTCAGTGGAGGAATAGAAGAGGGAACAGAAGACTTGACGGAGGAAGAGCTAGAGATTAGGAAGAGGATTGAAGAGGTAATGGTATCGGTAAAAGGGACAGGTAAGTGGAGTATTCCTGCATTGCGCCAGGTCCCAAGGAAAAAGCTGACAAATGTGTCAGCTATGGTAAGTAGAATCCTTGGGACGGTAAGTACTACTAATCTTTCTGAAATTAACGATCTTGTCTTTGCAGGTGCAGTTGTAGTAGCGGAGAGATCAGGGGTAAAATCTTCACATTCACAATCACGACATAAAGATAATAAACCTTGGTGGAAACGCAGACTTGAGGGCCAAATTAACGAGTTACGCAAAGATCTCAGTAGAATAGAGCAAATGGATAGAGGTGCAATGAAAGATTCAGATATGAGAAACAGATTAATGAAGAAGTATCAAGTAAAAGGAAAGGGGATGAGTGTAGTTAAGGAAGAAATAAAGCAAAGGGTTAAGGCGAAGGCTGCGAAAGTAAAGAGGTACGATGACAGAGTCAGGCAGTTTCATCAAAATCGCCTATTCAGTACAAATCAACGTCAATTATTCAAAGAAATGGACGGAAATGTGACAACTCACAAGTGGGCCCAGAGCCAGCAGAGGCAAGGAATTTTGGGTGGCCTTTGGGATCAGCCTGGTGATCATAACAGACAAGCAGAATGGTTAGCCGACGTGAAAGACGAGTTAAAGAATGTACAACAACAAGAGGGATTTCAGATTGATGTGAGCAAGGTGAAGAAACAGTTGAGGAAAGTGCCGAATTGGAAAGCCCCGGACCAGACCAAGTGCACGGATACTGGCTAAAGAACTTCAGTAGTCTTCACGAAAGAATAGCCCAGCAGCTGCAACAATGCTTAGTGCGTGGCAACGTTCCGACGTGGATGACTGAAGCAAGAACGGTTCTCATCATGAAGGACATTAAGAAGGGTAACGTTGCAAGTAACTATCGACCTATTACATGTCTACCCATGATGTATAAACTTCTGACCGGTATCATTGCAGAAGATCTGTATAGCCACATAGAAGATCAGCAGTTATTTCCAGATGAGCAGAAAGGTTGCAAGAAGCGGTCAAGAGGAACAAAAGACCAACTCATCATTGATAAGACGGTGCTAAAGGACTGTAGGAACAGGAAAACTAATCTGGCCATGGCATGGATAGATTACAAGAAGGCATACGACATGGTATCACACTCGTGGATTATGGAATTTTTGGATATGATAGGGGCAGCTGATGCGGTGAAATGTCTCCTGGGTGAGAGCATGAAGACATGGAGAACAAATCTGATGGCCAGTGATGAATGTCTTGGTAAGGTAAACATCAGACGAGGTATTTTCCAGGGCGATTCTCTGTCTCCACTGTTGTTTGTTTTGGCGCTGTTCCCGTTGACGATGATTTTGCGGAAGGTTAGTGCAGGATATGAGATGACGAAGGATGGATGCAGGATTAATCATCTTCTCTTCATGGACGACCTGAAGTTGTTTGCGAAGAACGAGAAAGAGATTGATTCCTTGGTGCAGACTGTACGGATCTTCAGCGATGACATCGGCATGAAGTTTGGTCTGGAGAAATGTGCTGCGATGACCATGAAGAGGGGTAAAAGGGTACATTCGGATGGAATTGCTTTACCAGATGGCACACAATTGAGGGCGTTGGGTGAAGAAGAAAGTTATAAGTATCTTGGAGTGCTTGAAGCAGATCATGTACTGCACGAGGAATCAAAAGAGAGACTTAAGAAAGAGTATATAAGACGAGTGAAGAAGTGTTTGAAGTCCAAGCTGAATGGAGGGAATATGATAAAGGCGATCAACACTTGGGCTGTGTCACTAATGAGATACAGTGCGGGAATTGTCGAGTGGACTAAGGCAGATCTAGATGTTGCTGACAGGAAAATGAGGAAAGTGATGACGATATACGGTATGTTACATCCACGGTCGAATGTCAGCAGACTCTATCTACCGAGGTCAGAGGGCGGAAGAGGGTTACTTAGTGTATCAGACAGCGTTAACATCGAGAGAAGGAGCTTGCAGTGTCATGTAAGAAGTACTCGGGAAAAGTTGTTGAAGGTTGCGCAGAAATACATGAAGGCAGACGAATTAGGTCCAAAGGAGTATAAGAATCAAAGAAGAGAAGAAAGAACACGAGATTGGCAGGAAAAACCACTTCACGGCCGATTCCTGAGATGTACTGAAGAAGTGGCAAGTAGCAAGACTTGGGAATGGTTGAGGAGAGGAGAACTAAAGAAAGAAACCGAGGGTCTGATTACTGCAGCGCAAGACCAGTCTCTGCCGACGAATGTGATGAAGGCAAGGATCGAGAAGTCAGATGTCTCTGCTATGTGCAGAATGTGCAATGCGGCGGAGGAGACTGTATTTCACATTGTCAGCGAATGCAGAGTGCATGCTCAGACAGAGTACAAAGGCAGACACGACAAGTTGGCGAAGGTGATCCATTGGGATCTGTGTAAGAAGTACGGTGTCAAGGTGCAATCAAAGTGGTACGACCATGTGCCGGAAAAGGTTGAAGAAACGGATCATGTCAAGATTCTCTGGGACTTCAACATCCAGACAGATCATGTTATAAAACATAGACGGCCGGATGTTCTTGTCTTGGATAAGCATGCAAAGATGTGTCATCTTATTGATATAGCTGTGCCGGGTGATAGTAGAGTAGCTTCGAAGGAGAAGGAGAAGGTACAGAAATATCAGGATTTAGCGAGAGAACTCCGCAAGCTGTGGCAAGTCAAGGTCAAGGTTATTCCTGTGGTAGTGGGAGCACTGGGTACAATCCCGAAGGCGTTGGAGAAACATCTCAAGGAGATAGGAACATCTGTTAGAGTAGAATTACTACAGAAGGCGGCACTCTTAGGGACAGCAAGGATTCTGCGAAAGACACTCGAGATCTAATAATAATAATAATAATAATAATAATAATAATAATAATAATAATAATAATAATAATGTGGACTTATATAGCGCACGTATCCACCAAACTGGTGCTCAAGGCGCATTATATTATTACCCCTGCTCATCAGGCTCATAAATCATTCCTGAAACCATCTCAGCTCCCTGGGGAGTGTACAGCTCAATTGCTGCCATTTCGGCGCATATACACATGTAGGGCTAATCAAACACAACAACCAACTCTGTCGTCACAGGTACCCATTTACCCCTGGGTGGAGAGAAGCAACTATGGTCAAGGACACAAGCACCACGGTCATGGTCAGGATTCGAACCCACATTCTGACGACTCAGCCATCAGAACACAAATCCGATGCACTAAACCGCTCAACCATGGCACTCCAAATGAAAAGTAGAGTGACACTTGGGAGGGTAGACTCCATATTCACTGCATTCATGTAAGACAGCCCCTGTAGGTCAAATAGCCTGCAAGGTTCCAAGACAAATTATTCAAAAGTTCATTAAGCTCAAGAAGGTACATTTGTGATGAGGAAATTAACAATAGTTTACAGGTTGTGTTGATGGGGGAAAAAAAGAAAGGGACATCTCTTTTGAAAGTACCTACATAATGTTGCCTCTGTAGATCAAATGGCCTGCAAGTTTCCGAGAAAAATTATTCAAACGTTCAAACACCTCAAGCACATTATTAGGTACTTTTGTGATGAGGTAATTAACAACAGTTCATTGGTTGTTTTAAAAAGAAACGGGCCTCTTTTCTACATAATCTGACTTAAATTGGACAAGGGGTGGGGGTATACCTTCTTGTATATCATCGTGATCGTGATGAATATTTGTCTCACAGTGTGCAGGATTTCTGATGACGTTGAAGGGCTTACCGAGCACCTACAACAAAGACTTACAGGAAGACAAAGAAGCATTGTTTGATGCTTATGACACTCTCACAGGTAAGATCATTCACTTTATTTAAGATTTATGAGGCCAATTTTGTTAAATAACTTGGATTACAGAAAGTTTCGACAGCAGGTCTGTTATACAAATGATTTTTTTTTTAAAGGCCCAAGCCAACTTATTTTATTTTCTTTGCATTTTTCATTATTTTTTTTCAGTTGTTTCACTTCTTTTATTTATATTCAGTTCAATGATCCATCCATTCAGTTCCTTTTTTGTTTTGATTTTTATCAGTTTATTTCTTTCAATTTATCATGTTTATCATATTTATCATATCATCATATATACACATACTAATTATTGTCTTATAAACATTCTGTGTATTTGATTTATTTTTGCCTTTTCTGCCCTCCATAGAGTTGTAAACCTCCAGTTCTTTTCAGAACTAATTACTACTAAAGTGAGAATTTCACATGGTGTCACCGCAAATCAGTCTTTACCTCTCCATTTAAACAAATTCATTTAAATAAACCCTTTCATGGTAATATGTGCCATGTTTTAAGACGGAGCAAAATTGTTTATTTTGAATGCTCGTTGCCGTCTGCGACCCAGCATCTGGAATGTGCGTGAAGTTTGAGCACTGGGTCGCAGACGGCAACGAGTGTTTGAAATAAACAATTTTGTCACGTCAAAAACATGGCGCATATTACCGTGAAAGGGTTTATTATGTTTATTTAATATGATTTAAATTTAAAGTTCACTGGTCAAATGCGATGTCAATATTTTAGTAAACATGTTATTTACTGTTTTGTTCGATTTTAGGTGTACTTCAAGTCACCACTGGCGTTGTGTCTACACTGACCATCCATCCAGAAGCCATGAGTAAAGCTCTCAGTCCTGACATGTTAGCTACTGACCTTGCATACTATTTAGTCAGGAAAGGGGTAAGTCCAACAACCAAAATGCGGTGCCTTAGATTTCGGTGTATAAAAGAATATAATTAAAAATGCATTCTCGTCATGCTTTTCGTGAGCATAGTAAATACTGTACATAGTAAAATGCTGGTATTTCATTCGTTTGCAATCATCATAGGCACAGTTGTTCTGACCGTAAGATTCTCAGACGGTCATAAAACTTTACGATTACGTACGTGCATGCCTGCAGAGTTTCAGTATCAGAATCAGAGTCAAACACAGACTTTATATATAGAACGACATCAGCTATTTAAATGAAGTCATGACACCGTAATGGTGACGGTGTTTGACTTGGGCTAAAACCATGAGCAAATGAGTGCTATGCACGGCATGTGGTGGAATAGGCCTGCGATCCTTATTGGATGTTTTGTTTGTATACGTTAATTTGTACGCACATGCAATACAGTATTTAACAAATATATACCTAGCCAAAAAGCTGTGATCAGTGTTATTTTTCATATTTCTTAATTCCACCATCTTTCTTTCTTAATTTCACCATCTCTCTTTTTTAATTCCTCCATCTCTCTTAATTCCACCATGTCTTTTTCTTAATTACACCATCTCTCTTTCTTAATTCCACCATCTCTCTCTTTCTTAATTCTACTATCTCTCTTCCTCTGTGTGTGCGATACCAGATCCCATTTCGTGAAGCCCATGGTCTGTCCGGTGGTGCAGTAGCCCTAGCTGAGCAGAGACAATGCCCACTCACTGAGCTCTCTGTACAGGATCTCAAGACAGTCAGGTGAGGGCGCTCTAACAAGCCACTGGCAAATACCAAAACAGGAAACCTGGATAGACCTGGATCTTTGAAACATTTCAGGATTTTTCTTTAAAAGACTTATCTAAAATATTATAAATGGCTGGCTGTACAACAGTCAATCATCATTTGAGGTCTTTGGCAAAGACTTATTGGAAATATTTGTTACTGGCTATACAACTTGTGAAACAATCATAACATATCGAGTGCTTAGAGCAGAAACATGTCAAGTGCATTATTGGTGATTTTGGGGATTTAGCAAATGTAATATTGGGGATTTAGCAAATGTAATATTAAACTTTCTAGATGATGCACACATTAGATAAACGCCAATGACGTGCACTGATGGTGAAAATTGCATGAGAAATAAGTGCATATTTCCATTTGCACATGGACAGAAACCTGATTTTTTGACAATGGTCCATACCTTGAATAGCGATTTTTTTCTCAAAACTCAAAACATGTACTTAACACATGCACTCGATATACAAAGATCGTTTTCAAAGATCCTTTATTTATAAATGTAATGACTGTATAAATGGATGTCTATAAACGCGTACTTATTGGATTCCGCAATGAGTGCACTGTGATTATTAGCTGTTAATGATTGTTTTGTGGTCCACACGCGCACACACACACACACACACACACACACACACACATAGTCGTGCATTTCAAGACGTCTGAGGATCTCTATTGTTCCTCTATTGTTTGGACTCTAACTTTTTGAAGTAATCTCCATTGGTTTTGTACACGACGTCTTCCGAGGACAACGAAGAACAAAGAACCACCGTCCGAGGATCTATTATTCCCTTTCTTATATGTCCTCGGACGGTTTGCAGTGCAAACCCACCCCTACGGATCAGGTTTGTGGGGTACCACCATTTTCCTCCTATTGTCCCATTTCTTTAGAATTTCTCTTGTGAGGTACACGGAAACAAAGACCGACTTGTGGGGTACCATTGTCCCCATTCATAAAGTACCCCACAAGTGGCCTCCTGTGCACCCACACACACACTTCAATTTACAAATAACGATATATGACATAAAACACAATAAAGGGGGCCACTTTGCATCCGTCACATTAGCAGTTTTTCCAATGGTTGTTATTTATTTTTAAGTACCTGAAACCGACCAAAAAGTGTTTCAACATGTGAATGGACATGCAGGCTTATACTAGAACTAATTTGAGTTGATTTATTTTATTTTGTTATTTATTTTTTTACCCTCAAATTTCCATAAAAATTGGACGGAAAAAGTTACCTCACTTTTCCGTCCATTTGTTGATGGAAATTTTAGGGTAATTAAAAACATAATAGTAATAATCAACTCAAATTATCTTTAGGATAAGCATGCATGTCTATTCAAATGTTGAAATTCTTTTTGGGTGGTTTCAGATATAAAAAAAAAAAATTACAACCATTAGAAAAACTGCTAACGTGACGGTAGGAAAGTGGCCCCCTTTATTATGTTTTATGTCATATTCTTTATTCATACTCTAAATAGCCTGAAATAGCCTGGAAATTAATTATCAACTATTAATTGTAGTATACTTGTGGTGAAATGTCTGTAAATGCATCCATACTTTATAAGACTCGGGAGATAATGTATACTAAATTATAACCAACCGTTGACAGTTTCAGCTCATTTCATTGTGTCATTAACAAGAAAATAGTGAAAATGCATTCATATGGAATTTATGTCTCCGGAGGTACAATTTATTTGCAAAACAATATGATTAACTGTACAACAATTAAAATGATACCATCATCAACTTTTCACCAGGTAAGTTTTCGTGAATAGCAATAGTCTATTACCTACATGAAGTGTGCCACTCGTGTACTAACCTAGTCTATTTACCTACATGAAGTGTGCCACTCGTGTACTAAACTAGTCTATTACCTACATGAAGTGTGCCACTCGTGTACTAACCTAGTCTATTACCTACATGAAGTGTGCCACTCGTGTACTAACCTAGTCTATTACCTACATGAAGTGTGCCACTCGTGTACTAACCTAGTCTATTACCTACATGAAGTGTGCCACTCGTGTACTAACCTAGTCTATTTACCTACATGAAGTGTGCCACTCGTGTACTAACCTAGTCTATTACCTACATGAAGTGTGCCACTCGTGTACTAACCTAGTCTATTTACCTACATGAAGTGTGCCACTCGTGTACTAACCTAGTCTATTACCTACATGAAGTGTGCCACTCGTGTACTATAACCTAGTCTATTACCTACATGAAGTGTGCCACTCGTGTACTAACCTAGTCTATTACCTACACGAAGTGTGCCACTCGTGCACTAGCCTAGTCTATTACCTACACGAAGTGTGCCACTCGTGCACTAGCCTAGTCTATTTACCTACATGAAGTATGCCAGCCTGCTGTAACATACACCACGGCAATTGTACTCCATATGAGCACACACACAATGATCTTGGTTACAGGTTTTGCTCCCCCCTGCCTGGCCTGTTGTGGGGCATCGTGGGATAGGCGTTTTCATGCAAAGCTAGTTCCTAGAACTAGATGCAATTTTAAACTAGACACAGGCGAACCATCAGCTGTGGGGCGAATGCTAAGGTGCGCACGAGATACAGTTCTCTCACACACCGGGTAAGTCTCCCAGACTGTGCTGCTTCATTTTGAGAGCTTGCACGTCAGTCTGTGGAACAAAATGTCACGAATGGGCCAAATCCATTGTACTTGGAGTACTATGCTGTGGACTAGGTTAGTACACGAGTGGCACACTTCATGTAGGTAACAGATTTCTGGTTTCATGAATAGTAATAATGTATAGGAGCTTTAATATGAGTACAAGCGACAAGTCATGTCATAAATAAACAGCATGAAATGTCTTCATTTCATTTCAGCCCAGCATTTGAAGAAGACGTCAGCGATGTGTGGAACTATGAGAACAGCGTAGAGCAGTATACCAGCACAGGAGGTACAAGCAAACAAGCTGTTATGAAACAAGTACAGCAGTTGGAGGAATGGATGGCTTCATTGGCTTAAGAGGAGGCCCTCAACAGACTGAGAGTCTCTGTAAGTCATGATAACATATGGCAGTAGTTATCAAATACAATGGCACGGTTTGACAATGACGTCACAAACACTGCTTCTGCTATTACAATGCATGTATAATTTGTCTGAGGTCAATCTATTTTTTTTTTAGATAAGATGTGGCATCAAACAATGCTATTTTAATTGTATTAAAATTAAACAACTTGTATTTCTTGCAGTTGACACAGTTTTCTTACTGGCTGAGGCTGTGTTAATTTGTAAACCAGTGAAGTATTAGTTAGAAAAGTAGAATTTAATATATACGCAATATACGCAATATTCACAAAATTCCAAACACAAAAGGTGCTTCTGTAAACTTTATATTCCTCAGGGGAAAAGTGAAAAAATCAATATAAAAAAAATAAATAACTGAACAAATAAATAAATTCATCATTATTTGAGTGGCTGTTTGCCCCTTTCTTTGATAAGTTTAAGGGTATTTGGACAAAATGACAGCTGAAAGTATTTTTTAAATGGGCTGATTATTTTCTTAATACTTACTGATATTTAATTCAATGTTAATTCAGTATAAGTAAATTATCTGTGAAAGCGGGTATTTTGATTTTACAAAATAAATGTTAGTGTACACTGTGTATAAGTAAGACTAATTGCGGTGACACCATGTAAGAATCTCAATTGAGTAGTAATTAGTTCTGAAAAGAACTGGGGGTACAACTCGACGTTTCGATCAGTATGCTCTGATCGTCCTCAGGAGAATGCCGGACTCTTGAAACTGCTGCTGCTTAAGTAGGCTGCTGGAGGATCATCCCCTGCTGGAGGATTAGTTCGTTGAGGCGCGCAGGCGGGAAACTGTGAGACTATGGGACTAGGATCCTAGGTGTAAGGGGAGAGGATCGTCTATATCCCTATTCCCCCGCGCGTTCACCCGGTCCAAGGGATCCTCTATATCCCCACGACCATCCGACTCGGAGTCCTGGAGATCTCCTATATCTCACTCCAACCGCGCTTCTAGTAGACTGGATACGGGATCCTCTATATCCCTATTCCCACTGCGTTCACGGGTCTAAAGGATCCCGGTATCCCACGACCTTCCGACTCGAGTCTTGGAGATCTTCTACATCTCGCTCCCAAACCGCTTCAAGTAAACCCACGGGATCTGCTATATCCCTAAGGCAACCTCACACCTCCGCTCACAGGGCGCGTCCAGAAACACACCGTCGTCAACCTCAGCCAACGCACCCTCACTCCCTATCGAAACATCAGTACTGTCACTGGGAATGAATTTCGCCTCACCCAAATCCATTCCAACGGAAGAAATCATCCAGTCAGTTGAACCAGCCCTACGACGACTCAACAAAACAGCAGCCGATGACGCCAGACTACAGATGAGCGATGTTCATGTAAAGCCAAGCCAGCCAAGCCCAACCTCCAAGGGAGAACTTTCTGCTTTACGGGACATCCGACGAGACAGCTCCATCCACATCCTCACCCAGACAAAGGCAACGCTACAGTCATCATGGACCGAGCACAACACCGACAAGGTAAGTCACATTTTATTATCCGATTCATACCGCCCCTCAAGAAGAACCCCATCCCATCCATAGAGAAAAGAGTTGCTAGCAAACTCCTTGCCCTCCACCGTGCGGTGGCCTCTCCATCCAACTCTACCGACATCTCAGACCATCCAGCTCATCCTGCCCTAGGTTCTTGGCCAGTCAAGATTCACAAACCGGATGTTCCTCTCCCTATTGTCGCCTCCAGAGGTTCACCCACGCACAACACAGCCCGTCATTTAGCTAAGATCCTCACCCTTGGTGGGTCTCACTCAACACCATGTGTCCAACTCCAGTCAGTTCGTTGAGATCACCCAGGGCCTCACACTTCAACCCAGCGACATCTTGGTTAGTTTTGATGTTGTCTCCCTATTCACTAATGTCCCAACTACAGAGACATGCCTCCTGGTGAAGGACAGACTCAGTACAAGATCTTTCTCTTGATGATCGCACATCACTCACCCGGACCAAATTCATGATTTGCTACCAACATGTGTCTCTTCAAGTTGTTTTCAGTTTCAGGGCAAGTTCTACGAGCAGACAGTTGGGACCTCCATGGGATCTCCTTTATCCCCGGTCCTTGCTGACATTTTCATGGAAGAGTTTGAAAACTCTTCCTCAACACCGCCGACCTCCAACCCAAGCTGTGGCTCCGACACGTGGATGACACCTTTGTGGTTTGGCCACACGGCAGAGACACACTCCAGGATTTTCTACAACATCTAAACCAGCAACACCGAGCATCAAGTTCACCATGGAAACGGAAGAAGATGACAAGATCGCGCTCCTTGATGTTGGGATTTCAGAAACGCAGACGGCTCCCTACACCACAACGCCTACAGAAAGCCCACGCACACAGATCGGTACCTGAACCAGCGCTCCTTCCATCATCCAAGCATCAAGTCATCGGTCAACCGCACGCTCAGACAAACGCGCCTACAACATTTGTGACAAGGACAGCCTTCCCAAGGAACTACAGCACATCCGAACTACCCTCAAACGCAACGGTTACAATCCTAACAAGATCAGCACAGCGACCGGTTCCAAACTCCAAAAGCAAGGTAAGTGATCTAACCTCTCTGCTTGTCTCCCCTATCTAGGTTCGACGCCTCACAAACTACAACGCATCCTCCGACAAGCAGGCATCGATGTGTTCCACTCCAGCCCCCAGCAAACTCCAAGGACTTCTACATACCCACAAGGACAAACCGACCCAAACAACAGAGCGGAGTCTACCGATCCCTGTGAGTGCGGTAAGGTGTACATCGGGGAAACAAAACGCAACCTCCCCATCAGATTGAAGGAACACCGAGCACGGGCCGCAGAGGAGATTTCGAGAAGTCCGCCATCGTCCAAGCACTCGCACATCAAGGACCACCAAATCGACTGGCAGGCAGCCCAACTCATCACACCCATCGACGCATGGCACCCCAGACGCATCAGAGAGGCCATCGAGATCACAAACACGACACTGTGCCACAGGACATCGGTTTCTTCATCAGCGACATTTGGCGCCCCATACTACAGACTGAAGGATCTTCTATATCCAAAGTCCATAACCAACCCCAGACTGAGGGATCCCCTATATCCTAAGTCAACCACCCTCCTTCCCCTGTGCTTGTTAACAACTGATTCAGTTCAGTGAGCACACCTCTCTCCTCACACCTAGGATCCTAGTCCCATAGTCTCACAGTTTCCGCCTGCGCGCCTCCAACGAACTAATCCTCCAGCAGGGGATGATCCTCCAGCAGCCTACTTAAGCAGCAGCAGTTTCAAGAGTCCGGCATTCTTCCTGAGGACGATCAGAGCATACTGATCGAAACGTCGAGTTGTACCCCCAGTTCTTTTCAGAACTAATTACTACTCAATTGAGATTCTTACATGGTGTCACCGCAATTAGTCTTACTTATACACAGTGTACACTAACATTTATTTTGTAAAATCAAAATACCCGCTTTCACAGATAATTTACTTATACTGAATTAACATTGAATTAAATATCAGTAAGTATTAAGAAAATAATCAGCCCATTTAAAAAATACTTTCAGCTGTCATTTTGTCCAAATACCCTTAAACTTATCAAAGAAAGGGGCAAACAGCCACTCAAATAATGATGAATTTATTTATTTGTTCAGTTATTTATTTTTTTTATATTGATTTTTTCACTTTTCCCCTGAGGAATATAAAGTTTACAGAAGCACCTTTTGTGTTTGGAATTTTGTGAATATTGCGTATATTGCGTATATATTAAATTCTACTTTTCTAACTAATGCTTCACTGGTTTACAAATTAACACAGCCTCAGCCAGTAAGAAAACTGTGTCAACTGCAAGAAATACAAGTTGTTTAATTTTAATACAATTAAAATAGCATTGTTTGATGCCACATCTTATCTAAAAAAAAAATAGATTGACCTCAGACAAATTATACATGCATTGTAATAGCAGAAGCAGTGTTTGTGACGTCATTGTCAAACCGTGCCATTGTATTTGATAACTACTGCCATATGTTATCATGACTTACAGAGACTCGCGGGGGAATAGGGATATAGACGATCCTCTCCCCTTACACCTAGGATCCTAGTCCCATAGTCTCACAGTTTCCCGCCTGCGCGCCTCAACGAACTAATCCTCCAGCAGGGGATGATCCTCCAGCAGCCTACTTAAGCAGCAGCAGTTTCAAGAGTCCGGCATTCTCCTGAGGACGATCAGAGCATACTGATCGAAACGTCGAGTTGTACCCCCAGTTCTTTTCAGAACTAATTACTACTCAATTGAGATTCTTACATGGTGTCACCGCAATTAGTCTTACTTATCATTCTCACCATGCAAAGCTACAAGTTTTACCTACACTGTGTATGTTTTAAAAAGTTTTATACAAAGAAAATGTTAGTTATATTTTATCGGGAAAAAATTATAACTCACTTTTTAAGCTCACCATTGAAAACAGAGACTGTCCTTTTAAAAAAAAAGTTTGTTTTGCAAATTTGTATTCATGTATTGAATGTCAATAATTCTGATGCTATCTGCTTTGTGCAAATCATAATCCTCTAGTGGTGAAAAAGCAGTTAAGCTCGGAGTTGAGGGCATTTAATGGTGCCATTTTATCGTCCGTAAACTGTATTCAGTGATATCGCCGCAGTACCATATTCTAGTTAATAACTAGTAAATAAAAGTGTAAATCTAAATACAAACCAGAAATGCTTCCAGCTGCATCCAGCCCTCTTGCCCATGCTTGCCAAATATCAAAAACTTGTCAATGTTTTGGAACCTCTTGCTGGACTTATCATTCAATATGAAAACTCAGCGAGGAAACTCTTCCATGGTAACTATTAACATTACTGTATATTCATTTTAATCAGGTCCATCTTCTGGTTTCAAAATGGTGGGGGTTGAAAACGTTTAGCTCAAACATCGGCAGAGAGGGATGTTCAAACAATTTGTTTCTGTACGTATTATATGCATGGCAAGGGGTGAGCTTGCAGGGGGCCCAGCAGCCTAAAGCTCATGGATGCTCTGTGATTTTTATGGATGTTTGTTGGGGAAAAATAACTAGACGCCACCATATTTTTCCCTTCTTCTTCTTCTTCATAATCAGTTGAATTGTATGTACATATGTAGCTAAGAAGACAGGGTTTTAATGTCTTTGTATGTGCAGTAGTGGATACAAGAATAACTTGTGTGCATTGTGTTGCCTATGAAATGAGTGACAGTCATCAGCTTTTTACAGTGTGTATAATGTTTTAATTTCAGTGTATTATGTATGGAAGTGGATATAAGACTACATTGTACTGTGTATCATTAAACACCAATCTTGCAACCAATAAACAAGTCACCATCGTCAACTTTTTTTGGTATGTTTAGCTAGGGAGACAAAGTTTTAATGTCAGCATGTATGGAAGTGGATATAAGAATAACTTGTATCGTGTGTTATAAAACATAAATTTAAACATGTGACCATCGTCGACTTTTTGGGGGTTTTAGCTAAGGAAACGAACATTTTAATGTCAGTGTTATGGTAAGTGGATACAAGAATAACTATCGACTATTTGGTAAAATATTACTTGTATAATCATTGTTCAAATCACTATTTGTGTGTTTTAATTACCCTACCAGAAGTAATGTTTTGACCGCTTCCTTGGAACACTGACCAATGGGCGAGTCATTGCTAAGTAAATACTTACATGGAGTCAGCGTATGTTCTACAGTTTTAAGCAATAACAGAAGATGAATAAATACAAAAGAAACAAACAAGTCTGATGTCATATGAGTGGTTTATGAGTTCATTCGTACATGTTTCTCAGATAAGTATTAAAAAGTTTACAAATTTACAAATTGCTGAAAATATTATAAGTTTGAAAAAGATATCTCTCGAATCATTCATGTGATGTTAAAAAGTTTGGATGACTGTTTGTACACAAACCATTTATCTGTTTATAACAGAGGTGTAATACAGCTGACCAGTTAAAAACAAAAGAAAATAAACATTCCCTCTGCATCTATTAAGAACAAACAGAAGGACACAATGGTTACCCCATTGTATTGGAACACACTAATACTTGATACCATATTTTTATAAGTATAGCACTATCCTAGCCTGAAAATCTGACATCGCGCTTTGAGGCTATGCCAGATACTGGCTGTGCAGCCGCCATGTTTGTTTCCCGGTGATTCAACTTTGACCTTGGTGGGTAGCTAGCACGAGCCTCAGTGTGACGTCAGATCCTCAACAAAATCCCTTGAATGATGCACCAGGAGCCTGTCTTTATTCTTGATGATAAAGACAGGGTGACTAGTCTAAGCACTATCCTAGCTCTGTGCATTCTTCACTGTCGCTATCACTCACCGTCAACAAACCTGACATCTTGGTGAACCCGTTATAAGTTGTCTGGCAAATGTGCCCTGTTGCCACGATATGAGAATAAAGTTGCACAACGTAATATCTGCTAGCATGGACTAGGAAATCGTATACAATTTACAAATGAAATTATAGCCCAGTAATGGCTGAAAACAGACCATCTGCGTATCGGTACTTCCATGAGAATTCTTGGATAAATGTAACAAACAATATGAACAAATTTTCTATATAAATACACTGTGAATCTTCCAGACAACTAAGCAATTAAGTTTCCTAGGATGTCATATGTCATATGTCAGTTTTATTTATGGCATATTATTGAAGTGCGCCAGATCCATGGTTCATGTGGATTGGTTAACAAATAACAAGCAATGTTTTTTTCTAGAACACGTTTTAACAGAATTCTTATAACAGAAAAGGATGGTCCTTTCCCCTGGCATAAATATGCATATATTTAAATCTAATTCATCAAATCACTATAACAATGTTCAATGTAATTTAGTGGACTGATTAATTACGCCTTTGAATTAAAATTCATTGAATTAAAATTCAAAGCCATTTTGTTCCATTTCAACTCTAATGAGGACTGGGTAATTTACAAGAAAATACATAATTCTCTATTGACACATGATTTCTAGAACACTGAAGACAAGACTAAAAACACTGCACTTACCTTTTGGGACAATGAAATTTTTTTTCTGGAGAAATATCTTAAACGGAAATGTTACACAAATAAACGTCATTACCAATTTATAAGGTCGTAGTTTTACACATTGCACCCATAGGCTTGAGGAGGCGGAAGGTTTAAATATCCCCCTGCCCCCAGAAAAGTGAGTTCTGCTTGCCATGCATAATAAACATATGAGAGATATCCCCCTAAAATTAATGAATATTGAGTTCCATTTTGTTCAAAACAAAAAATAAAAATACAGATAGTTTAGATAAAATTATTACCAAAATTAGAAAACTGTGCAATTCCTTTTAACTAACTGCAACAAAAAAGACACAATCAAATACAAATATCAGGGGAAAAAATTTAAAAAGTCTAAAATATGGATGGACAACTTTTACAGTTACATTTTGGTTCCAGCTAAATTTAAAAGCCACAATTTTAAAAACATCATTGACAATAACACTGTGTAGTTTGTGATTCGTGAAACGTTATAATACTGGCTAACTATGTATCAATGTAATACTCTTCTCTGTGCACAACCTGTTGAGGGCGCCCTTGCATATATACGGTGATGGTTGTGATAGCCTAAACAATGAATTGACACAGCAATTAGGGTCATAGTAATGGCTACTATTCTCAGGATATTTCTTGGTGTACTAACCTCGGCTGGTGCTGTGCACAGCTACATGTATACATACTACCAAAAGTCTATTAGACCTTTTCCGAAATGACGGCTTTGGCTACGGCTGGATCACTGTTTCTTCCTGTACTTCAGCATTGCCGCTGCAGCCAATAGCCGTAGCCAAAGCCAAAAATGCTATGGCTATGACTAGACCACTGTTTCTTCCTATACTTCAGCATTGCCACTGCAGCCAATAGCCGTAGCCAAACATGCTATGGATACGGCTATGGCTAGATCACTGTTTCTTCCTCTACTTCAACATTGCTGCAGCCAATAGCCGTCGCCAAAAATGGTATGGCTACGGCTATGACTAGACTACTGTTTCTTCCTGTACTTCAGCATTGCCGCTGCAGCCAGTAGCCGTAGCCGTAGCCAAAAATGGTAGGACTACGGCTATGGCTAGATCACTGTTTCTTCCTATACTTCAGCATTGCCACTGCAGCCAATAGCCATAGCCAAATTCGGACATGGCCTTACATACACTAAGTGTTCCAGTTATGTAATAACTAAGTCAGCAGCATAGTACTCCGACACCAATGAACTTGGGCCATACATGTACATGACAAAGTTAGTATTCCATAACCTAATACTTGTGCATAAGGATGTGGAGGCTGCGTCTATGATATTTCACATTTGGTGTTTTACTCTTTGCAAACAGGGGGGTCACTGTAAACCAGACTATGTGCTGATTAACTTGTATATGGATTGGAACCCTATGGTCTCAGTAAGGATTCAAATGGGGTCCCAAGCAGGAACCCAGCTGCATTAGCCCTCTTGCGGTGAATTTGCACCCAGTGTCTTGATGATAGCCACTTTGGCGTCGTGTGAGCGTTGTGCGTATATACACTTTATGTGCGTATGTTATGGTACTAAGCGCGCGTGTACTTCTGCCAGCCAATGATTGCTGGAGATATTCCGCGCATCAACTGCAAAATACGCCAAACGCGGTGCACTATCGCTCCCCTTTCACCCACAGTGGTCTAACAACATGCCCTCTCAACAGCTCAAGCACGGTGTGAATAGTAGCCCAGAACACTTGAGTTCTTCCACCATGCAAAGGGTCAAATCTTACTCAACTATCAAATACCAAAAAATGAGTTCTGGTACTATATACTCTGTGTGTTCTTCCTGTTCTGTCATAAAAAATAAAATAAATTCTCGTAGTTGATTAGCACCATGGGCCAAAACTCAAAATGTCAATATTTCAAGACTTGACTCTCAAGCGAGGGCCTTTTCCAACATGGCTGCACCCGCAGCTAATGCACGGTTTTAAGCCCATAAAAAACAAATGCAACATTCTAAAATAACAACACAAAAAGCTGCTTTTTCAAATAATCTTCAGGATTAGGGCGTTACTTCAAGATGCAACAGTTACCCTGTACTCTTCAATGTGTTAACAACCTTTTTCACAACTTTTGTGAGAGAAGTGTGTAGCAGCACACATATATGAGAATGACAGACAATTATACTTGCACAATAAGAAATTGTTGCTCATCAACCTTCCTATGATATTAGCAGAAGACAATGGAAGCAGGGAAGCAGGCAAGCAGGCAAGCAGGCAGTCTTTACACAAAATGGCTTCTTATGTTTTGGAGTATTGACAATAACTCTTTTTGGATGGTGGCCCTGAAACAATTACGAATGAGTAAGAGGTTTACCCCGGTGTTAAATCTCCCAAACCCCCAGCCCCTCCCACCCCTAGGTTCATCCTCAGTGTAACCATGGGCCACACTTGACAAAATGGCACGATAATTTCCCATGAAAAATCTTGAATAAAAGCATTTAAAAATAAAAAATAAAGTCTTCAGTTCAGTCCCTCAGGCGTCCTCTTTAAGCTTGGCAAGTTTCCCTTTGCTTTTCTTGAAGATGTTCATGATGCGTTTCAGCATCCCAGTTGACTCCGACAGGTTGTCGTTCTCATGAGGCGAGATGCCCACGGCGAATTTACTCAAGTGTGGCACACCAGACCTGTTTGGCGTCACGTCTAAGTCACCGTCCGTTATCTCGCCTGGCTCCGTGTCGGCCTCTCCTGCAACCTCCATTTTCTCTTCTGAAACGGCGCAATCTGGGTTTTCTGTATTGCTCACAGGTGATTTGGGGTTAGAAGACATGTCTGTTGACTGAGTGTGGGAGTTTTTATCTTCTGATAAATCTCCATCAGTTATTGCACCGACGTCTTTTCCAATAAAATGGTCCTCCTCTTTTTCACTTGTTTGTGTATTATTCCTTCCATTGTTTATGTCACTATTAACCTGACCGTTGTCATTACTTGTTTTTGGTTCACAAGCTCCCTTGTCTGTAATGAGTGTATCTTCAGCTGTGGAAGTCTGCCGCTCCAAGCCATCCTCGTCCAAATCCTGCGTGCCTTCATCAGGCAAAGTCCGTGATTCAGCTTCGTCCACTGTCTCTTCATTGCCACTGATGTCGTCGTCATCGCCGGACACCGAATCGACAATGAATTCCTCCCCGCCGACAACAAACCTGTCACTGCTGATGTCCGTGTCTGACATCAGACTGCTTCCTTCCTCGGTCGCTTGCATCAGCGCCTCCTCCAGACGCTTCTGCATGAATTGCAGATCGTCTATCGACGGTGACATTGAGCCAGGCGTGCCGCGACTAGTCGATGACTGGCTGGCGCTTTCCGTGTCCGGATCTGCAGCCTCTGCGCCCACACTTCCAGAGCACGGGAACTCACTGGGGGACTCGGCCTGCACAAACCTTGGGGTGCGGCCGGGTGTTACTGGGGGTGTAGATGTGGGTAAGGGTGGCGGGGTCTCAACGACTGGAGTGGGTGGTAAAGGCGGCCTAAAGGGAGTGTCCTTACTCTTGCTGGTATCTAGGAACAACATTTAAAAAAAATAAAAATATTTGTGAAATTACACCACCTTTAATAAATCATCACATAATTACCAAGCACCCCCAGAACAAAGATAATGATGAATTGGGAGACCACTAACTGGATGCAGAGCTGGATAGATCAGTAGCAGGAGTGTGATTAGACAAAAGTACCTGGGCCTGGGTTTCCCTTTGGTCTGAAGGACAAAGCCCCGCCAAACCTCCTGGATGTTTAATTTTGGAGGATTTACAGACTCTCCACAAACGATAAACTAGAGGTTTGGACACAATACTGGCTACTTTCCTTGGTGGCTACTTTTTTTTTATTTCAAGAAAATATTTAGGCAACAGGAGATTTGTAAAAAAAAAACTGAAATCACGAAAAATTATGAGAAATCACAGGCCTGCAGTAGTCTAGAGAATGCATTGATCCTTTGATTGATTCCTTTCTTGTGACCCTCGCATCCATGTCCTCCTCATCCTGGTCGACTCTGACTCGTTTCTTGTCACCCATCCCCAACCCCACAATCCCCAACCCCACATCCCCAATCCCACAATCCCCAATCCCACAACCCTCAATCCCCCAACCCCCAGGATATGTGCTTGTATTAATAACAATGAACTACCTGAGGTATCTTCTACCACATCCATGTCTTCCTCATCCCGGTCGACTCTGACTCGTTTCTTGTCAGGGTCTTCATGGAAGTCTCTCCCCCTCTTCCTCACGTTACCCGACCCTCTGGATGGGGTCATGAACATCTGGAATGCATCCTTGCTGTGGGCTGGCCGCATAGGAGCCACCCCTAATGGCTATAACGTCAATCACAGAAACAAAGAACAGGTTTATATCGGCACTGATTGGATTAACCCTAACTCCTTATGGTATTCTGGCTAGGAACCTTCAGGCACGCCTGATGGCTATAAACGTCAATCACAGAAACAAAGAACATGTTTATATCGGCACTGATTGGATTAACCCTAACTTCTTATAGTATTCTAGCTAGGAACCTTCAGGCACGCCTGATGGCTATAAACGTCAATCACAGAAACAAAGAACACGTTTATATCGGTACTGATTGGATTAACCCTAACTCCTTATGGTATTCTGGCTAGGAACCTTCCTGAATCCTCCAAAATCCATCAGTGCACTTTTGGAAACATGCCCTTATTTTCAAAATGCACCACGCATTTTCGTTGATCTTTCATATTCAGCACTTATGGCCTGTACTTCTTGCCAGGTAGTAATTTTGCCCCATTTGAAGAGGTGAAAGTATCAGTTTCCAACAGTGCTGAATTTTCCCCCAAAAGTGCCCCTTAGAAGATTTTGCAGGATATGGGGTGGTTTGGGTTAATGATGTATCGCCTGTGTTCATTGCTATTTTAACAGCAATTTCTGAAAACTTTCTTTTTCAACCGAACATTTCTAATTTACTTCGAGAAAGGAAAACATAGTCTTTAAAATGACACATTTCTGAAAATAATCATTGGAAGCATGGTGTTACAGTCAATATGTACTGAAATGAATTTATGGAGGTTCCCATCATAAATTAATTTACAACCTTGTTGCACACTGGGTTTTTTTGGTCAGGGCACAGTGTTGTATCATTTCACAGAGTTCCCGTATAAACATGAAAAATAAACAATGGAAAGCAGATCTGTTGTTGTACTCAGATGTCTTAATTTATGCAAATATATGCACAGTAATCGAGATACAACCTTGCTGCTATGATACAATGTATGTTTTACCTTATATGGAAATCAATAAACAAGAAAATACTATCAAGAAAGAATGAATCAAGAAATAAATAATAGCAAACTGCGCATACCAACTAATAAAAAACCTCTAGTATAAAATATGTATTGAACAAGTACAGTGTAACGCCGCTATACAGAAAACACTTAAACGATCATTTGGCTATACCGAACATGACCTCCGGTTTTGGTGGATTCAGGAGGGTTTCTGGTGAATATTGTATAAGGGGGTTAGGGTTAAAACATACAGGTGTATTACAGTGAGACATTACAGTGATGCGCACTTGCATGTGGCTCCATCTGCAAGGCTGAAGGCTTATGGCGACTGAAGTTTCTCTCTGTTTTTTTTCTCCTAGATACCAGCGCTTTATAAGTCTTTATTATTTATTATAATCCAAAGTAAATATTAAGTAAATATTAAAATGAAGTTGTACGGGATACTACCACGTATGTTTAACCCTAACCCAGCCAGACGCAGCAAAGTGCATCAGGTGGAAAAGTCTGGTGCACTTTGATGGATTCAGCTGTCAACACCAGTGCATAAGCAGCCAAGTCTGTTTCTATTGACAGCTGGTCCCATTGAACAATGCCAGAGTTGTATCCTGCTGTGTTTGGTGACCACAGACTCTGAGGCAGTTCGGCCTTGAGATTTATGACCTGATGGATTTTGCTGCACTGGGCAGTCAAGTCACTTTGACAAACGATGCAATCTGTTGCGTCTGGCAGGGTTTCTAGCCAAAATACCCTGGAGGGTTAGGGTTAAAGCCAATGCTTACTTTGAGAAACCAAACAGTGTCATTATTAAAACCCTCCTACAATCAGTGAAATTTTTGAAACAACTCATTCAGGCCACTCCAAGCCATTGCTATGGAAGGCAGTGGCTCCTCATAGCTATACTGCATAGTAACATAATGCCTCATATGTCTGTTGGTTTTAGTGGTTTGTGATTGACATATCGCAGGGCATATTACTTTGTTCCAGACTCAGTGGCTGGTGGTAGGTTACTATGGAGAGTCTGTTTACAAAATAACTGCTGAAAATCCCAATGGATGATGGAGGCTTGGTATGGTTTATTGGTCTCAGTGGCTGATGGTGATTTATTATTGGGAGTCTGTTTACAGTATAACCTGCTGAAAATAAGGTCCACTGTGGTATACATGTGTCTTTGTGTGCACATTGGAGATTACTTCAAAGGGTCAGTGTGGCTTATATGCACAAACAATGTGTGTACAACACATTGGACATTTAGTGGTTTACAGTGGCCTCTATGTGTAGGAGGGTTAATTGAATAATTGTTTACATTGACCTATCAAAAGGGGAATTATGTGAGACTGCAGTACATAATTACACAAATTACACTAACAATGAAATATTTAAAAAAATAACAACTTTAGCGACAACACTTTTTGTCGTTTTATTTTGTTTGTACTTGTTTTTAATCTCTTGGATTGAGTTTTATTTGGCTTTTTATATTATATTATATTTTATTATACTGTTTGATTATGTTTGGCAGCATTATGGAGAGCCACTAGATTGTGATTTGGTTGGCATTTTGGTAATCCTACAGGGGTGCTGTCAACATTTTGTCATATTTACCTTATTTTCATCATGTATATATGTATTTTATATTTTTCTCTAATTGTTTTTTTACCATTGTGTTTGTGATTGTTTCTGCCCTGTGAAATAATAAATGAAATGAAATGAAATGAAATGAAATGAAATGAAACACTTCATTATAAATGAATCAGAAATAAGACATTATCTGAAGAAAACAAAAAATGCAATTGAAAGGATACATCTATCCTTTGGATGGTAAGAGCTTGGAGAGGTTTATTCCCAAGGGAATTTCAAACCAGTTACAACATATAGCAACTCAGTCCACCTCCATTTTATTTTCTGGATCTGTCCCTATTGCTTATGACATAAAACACAATAAAGGGGGCCACTTTGCATCCGTCACGTTAGCAGTTTTTCCAATGGTTGTTATTTATTTTTAAGTACCTGAAACCAACCAAAAAGTGTTTCAACATGTGAATGGACATGCAGGCTTATACTAGAACTAATTTGAGTTGATTTATTTATTTTTTTATTTTTTAATTAATTTTTTTACCCTCAAATTTCCATAAAAATTGGACGGAAAAAGTTACCTCACTTTTCCGTCCATTTGTTGATGGAAATTTTTGGGTAATTAAAAAAATAATAGTAATAATCAACTCAAATTATCTTTAGGATAAGCATGCATGTCTATTCAAATGTTGAAATTCTTTTTGGGTGGTTTCAGATATTTAAAAAAAATGACAACCATTAGAAAAACTGCTAACGTGACGGTAGGAAAGTGGCCCCCTTTATTGTGTTTTATGTCATATGATTAAATTGTTAAATCACTTAAAAAGGAAACTCTCGTCACGATCAGAGCAGACTTTCAACAGGGCATGGAATCGGTGTCCTAGTTTAAGATGAACACAGTGACTGAAAATTACCAGCTCATTTATGCAGCAGCAACGGTAATATGACCTTATCACGTGGGTATTATTTTCAGTCACTCAGTTAATCTAAAACTAGCACTCTGATTCCATTCCCTGGTGCTAAGCTTTCTAGGTTTATTCAACAGACCGTTATCACACACAGACCATTCTTTGTCAGATTCCCTGAATGAAAGACATGGAACCGACTCTCAATGCAGACAAGGGACACCGTCTACTGTTTCCTTCAAGCCTCAGTTTGGTCTCATGGACATGTTGAAATGAAATGACATGGAAGAACATGACATGAAAGACATGGAACTGATTCTCAATGCAGACAAGGGACCAGCATATTTGTGTTTCAAGCCTCCATTTGGTCTCATGGACATGTTGCGAGAGTCCTATAGCACACAAGACATGTAGCCGACACTTATTACCTACAAGAGACCAGCCTATGTGTCTTTCAAGCCTCGGTTTGGTCTCATTGGACTTGTATGCGAGAAAACCAAGATGGGCCTCGCTTGGGTTGTATACGTACCTCTCTGACTCCCTCTGGTAGTGGTACATTAAAACCAGGGTACTCAATAAGCTTGGTAGGATCATACGTCAGCCGTCCATCGTCTTGACTTATCTGACCGGGTTCATCACCGTCTGAAGAAGGAATACAAAGATAGGTACAACTTTGTAGCTTTGCATGGTGAAGAGGATAAGTAAGACTAATTGCCGTGTGAAGATCTCTATTGAGTAGTAATTAGTTCTGAAACCTCCAGTTCTTTTCAGAACTAATTACTACTCAATAGAGATTTTCACATGGTGTCACTGCAATTAGTCTTACGAATACAATGATGATACATATTTACAGTGGAAATCAATGGGAATCACTGGAAATGGAGAATGAGTCGGGAAGGGGAGGTTGGGGATAACAGTATAACCCAGCAATGATTCTTGGCTTTTGAATGTCCCTTTTGGAAGCGACACCAAGTTTTTAAATTTCTCATGCTGGGCGTTTTTCAACAAATTTGGTTTCGATCTTGGGAAATACAACGGTTTATTTATTTGAGCTTAATTTTTTTTTCACTTTGTACACTAGTAGCTCCTAAAATCTTTTTGTATTTCCATGTTTCATGTCATCAGCATGTATAATTCTTTGCCAGATAGTATCTTTAGCAATCAATTCACTCAATTCAAGAGAAAAATTGTTTCATCTTCATCTTAGTTCGCTCTTTCCATGGTTGCTGGATTTTTGTTCTCTTTCTGGAGCTGTCCTTTAAACAGCTAAAGTGCATCGCATCCATTGGAAAACGAGCTACGTAAATCTTAGAATTATTATTATTATTATTATTTATATTTCTTCAGGAGTTATTGTGCTTTTTAACCAGTTCGCGTCGGGAATAAAAATGTTTTTCTGGGCCCCTGTGGCGGGTTTCTTTTTCCCACACACACATTAATAGAAGCTTCCACAGCGGGTGGCCGGCACTTCCAAGCATGTCACCGTACACGTGTGACTCAACCGAGCATGCATACAAATATTCCGGAGTTTCCTATAGTGTGTTTAGACGCTCTCCGATTCGTGGTGCAAAAAAAAATTGCGTGTATACACGGCCTCCGACGCGAACTGGTTAATGAGGTGTATGGGTACTGCCCAAACATCTATTCTCTTGTTATTGTTCAATAGAAGGGACAGTATCATCACGATCAGAGCAGACTTTCAACAGGGCATGTAATCGGTGTCACAGTTTAAGATGAACACAGTGACTGAAAATTACTGGCTCATTTACACAGCAACAACAGTGATATCATGTGGTGTATAATGGCAATCACGTAGTTAACCCTAACAACCCCATAATCAAAATCCTCCAAGAGGCACTTTTTGGGAAAAAAGATCAGCACTGTTGGAAACTTTGGTATTTTCACCTCTTCAAATGGGACAAAATTACTACCTGGCAAGAAGAACAGACCATAAGTGCTGTATGAAAGATCAACAAAAATGCATGGTGCATTTTGAAGATACGGGCATGTATCCAAAAGTGCACTGATGGATTTTGGAGGATTCAGGAAGGTTCCTAGCCAGAATACCATAAGGAGTTAGGGTTAATCCAATCAGTGCCGATATAAACCTGTTCTTTGTTTCTGTGATTGACGTTTATAGCCATCAGGCGTGCCTGAAGGTTCCTAGCCAGAATACCATAAGGAGTTAGGGTTAATCCAATCAGTGCCGATATAAACCTGTTCTTTGTTTCTGTGATTGACGTTTATAGCCATCAGGCGTGCCTGAAGGTTCCTAGCCAGAATACCTAGGGGGTTAGGTATAATATAAAACTAACACTCCGATTCCATGTCCTGTTGATCGTGACAATATTATCCTTTAAGTTTTTATTATCATTTAAAAAAAATTATTATTATACTACAGTTGCTTGTGCCAAAGCAGAAAATCTTTGAATAGTTTTCCCCTGAGCTTCACAACCTTCTAGCAATACATATATAGGTACCTTCTCCCTTGACATCATAAACCGTCAGCCCAGACTGCTCCACCTCTGCATGCCTGAGGTAACCAGGTGGGTAACCTAGCGACCGCATCTGGAAGATGTAAGGAGGAACTTGGTGCTCGCCTAGGCCAAGAGCTTCTCTTAACGCATCACTGCAGTAGGAAATAGAACAGCATTTATGATATATGTAGGCATTGAAACATTATCCAAGTCTATGGGGTGTGTGGGAGTTGGTGGGGGTCTGAGATGGGGTCTTGGATTTAGGATTTGGGGTTTCGCGTTTAGGAATTTGTTTGGAGTTTGGGTTGGAGGTTTTTTTGGGGGGTGAGAGTTTTGGGTTTCGGGGTTTTGGTATTTATATTTTGGGTTTTGAAATTATTCATTGGCGTTTGGATTTGGGTCTGTGTTTTGGATTTAGGATTGGATTCTGGACTTGGGATTTAGGTTTTCAATAGGTGTGAGTTTAGGTTCAGGTTTGGGGCTTTGGTGTGGGTTTGAGTCACCATCATATCAAAAACCCCTATAGCAGGTGCAAAATAAAAATTGAAACCAAAAAAATGGCCCGATATCAAAATATTAATTATATTTTCTGTGACTTTCACCACTGATTTTGGGGCAGTTTTACCATTGAAATCAGCCAAGTTATAGCTTAAAAAAAGCTGAAAAGCTTCTTTAAAGGTTCAAATACAATGTACAGGGCGGTTTTCAAGAAGCTTGAGATTTCAAAGAGGCTTTTACCTGATTTGTCCTGGTCTAAACTTGGCAAAGCGTTGCTCAACCCCGTCCTGCGTTTCCTTGTGGTATCGCTTGTTCATCATTGCATTGCTTTCGTTCTGCTCCATAAACTTTTTCTTGCCCATGCTAATCTTGACTAAATCCCTCGGCTGTTGAAATGAAAGGAAGGAATGAAACGGAAGGAAGAGAAGGAGGTGGCAAGAGAGGAGGGGAAGGGGAAAGAGGAGAAAGATTAAGAAGATCTAAATTATTGGTTGTCAAAATATATATAAATTAAACACAACAGGATATGAAGCTCTGTATAGTTGAAGTCCAGTAGGAGTAAGGTTCCTGGTAGCACCATGTAAACAGTCTCTTAGGAGATGTAATAAGTGTTAGTTCTGTGAAGAACTGGTGGCGAGTTAGCTCTCCAACAGTTCTTCTCAGAACCAACACTTAGTATAGAGATTGTTATGTGGTGCTACCGCAAACTTTACTCCAACAATAATGAAGTTCATTGTAAAATGTGGCGTGGCCCACTCCGGTATTTATAAAAGAAAATAAATGGTTTAACTTAAACCCTGCCTTAGAGAACATGAAGTAAGTGTTAAGATAATAATTTGTTAATTTTATAACCTGGTAATTACAATGGTTGTACCTTCCCTTTTAAAGGGGCAATATCGTCATGATCAGAGCAGACTTTCAACAGGGCATGGAATCAGTGTCCTAATTTAAGATGAACACAGTGACTGAAAATAACTGGCTCATTTATGCAGCAGCAATGGTATGACCTTATCATGTGGGTTATTATTTTCAGTCACCGAGTTAATCTAAATTGAGCACTTCAAGTCCATGCCCTGTTGATCATGACGATATTGTCCCGTTAAATGCTAAAATACATCTGCTATAAATATAATTAGGTGTTCGTGCGACAGCGCCAGTTTTAAAAAGGGATTATTTTCCAATCTCGGAAATTGAACTAAAGCAGGTACTAACGTTAGTAGTACATAGTGACTGCAAATTACTGGATCATAACCTTATCAAGTGGGGTATTATGGCAGTCATTGAGTTAATCTAAAACTAGCACTCTGATTCCATGCCCTGTCAATCCTGACGATGTTGTCCCTTTAAGCATAGAAAAAGGCACATTTACTTGCCGGCAATTAAATCTAGCAAATGAGTGACGTAACAATACAAATCCATGGTGAATGCTAATGCACAGAACCAAACGTTCTTGCTACCTGTGATATACACTTATATCTAGCAGATTTTTCCTGCTATTCTCGGCAAAATAAATTTGCTTATCGGTAAGCGGCGCTATGAAATTGAAGCCCAGATAATGAGCTCAATGGTATAAATGTACATAGTTATTTTTACTGTTTTATACAGGGGAACAATTTTCATGGTGTGAATACAGTACAGACATAAAGTGGTGATGTCAATAGGCGTATGGGGGTGTGCACAGATGTTGGGGGGGGGGGGGGGGGGGGTAAATAGATCATAATTTTTTACATGACTTACAAAGGGACAATCTCGTAGCGAGTGATCATCCTTATCACAGTTCCAACATGTCGCTCTGCGTTTTCTGATCAAACAAATATATATAAAATGGATGCTATTATATCAGATTATTACATTAAAAGCTTACAATATTCCATGTCAGACTTCCAAAATGTGCACAAAATCCTCCAATATTCTTACAAAAGTATGACAGTTTGATAAGACAATATGATTCTTATCAGAACCACAATCTCAGCAATAGTTGAGATTACCCACATGGAGTTACCGCAAACAAATATAATGACATTCTATCAAAAATTCTGTATGAAAAAAAGGGGAAGAAATTCAACAGAATTCTAAATGAAATTCTTCAAAATTCTGTAATTATAAAAATAAATGTATAAACATATCTGTGCAAAATGCTCACAAAGTCTAAATGAAATTCAAGACTTTCCACACAACCTGAAGAAAAGAAATTGAACTGCAGAACATTTTCATGAAAACCACTACAAATAATGCATACAAATTTCTTCAGGATATTTAAAGCTAAAAAAAAAAAAAAAAAAATTATCTAATTGAAATTCAACACTTGAGACCCAAATTCATTAACCCTAACCCCCAAAACAGTTTCGGCTAAGAACTTTCCTGAATCCGCAAATATCCAACACTATGCAGTAACACTACCACCCAACTGTTGGACTTAGATGGAATTGGGGACACCCGGCCCCATGTAAAGTATCCCTGTCAGGGCTATACAGTACTGAGTCCATCAAAATACAACAAACCCAGCTGTTGGAGTTTGAATGGTTTGGGGTGGTTAAGGTTAATATTTACTAAAACATCTGTCAACATCAATTCTGTATTTTTGTACAGTACCCAAAATCATCAAACTTGGAGCCAATTTTTCAAGTATTTATTTACATGTGTTATGTACTTACTGCTTATTCTGGCTAGGTCTCTCTGTCTCATCAATTGGTAATGCTTCGTGGAATATCACAGGGTAACTGCTCATTATTCAGGAAAAATGTTATTGTAAATGTAATTTTACCGATGACACCAACAACAGTGCAGAACAAGAACAGACCCAGGTAAACATATTTATCAATTACTTTATGTTATCCTTAAAACCCTCCTATAGGTTTAACAATCAAAGACACTCAAAATTTGTATGTCACTCCCAACCCATTGACTTTGTGCAGTGCACTCAAATAAATGCAAGGACATGTGGCTCTGGTAGGAGGTCAAACCAAAACCACTCGACTGTAACTTATGCAGTACATACACAGCTCTGTGTGACTCTGCATATAACTTGTAAGACATACACAAGTGTGTTTGACTTTGCCACTATCTCCAGCCCTCTTATACACATGTGTGAACAATTGGCAATGCAACCAAAAATACTCAAGTGACTGTCTGTGGGTGCGGTGCTTACTGGGCCAAATTTCAGCCTGGGCATAGGAGGGTTAAAGGGACAATATCGTCACGATCAACAGGGCATGGAATCGGAGTGCTCGTTTTAGATTAACTCAGTGACTGAAAATAATACCCTCACATGATAAGGTCGTTGCTGCTGCATAAATGAGCCAGTAATTTTCAGCTACTGTGTTCATCTTAAACTAGGACACTGATTCCATGCCCTGTTGAAAGTCCGTTCTGAGCCTGACGATACTGTTCCTTTAACCCTAACCCACTTGGCATTCTGGCTAGGAACCTTCCTGATGAATCCTCCAAAATCCATCAGTGCACTTTTGGAAACATACCCCTATCTTCAAAATGCACCATGCATTTTCGTTGATGTTTCATATTCAGCACTTATGGCCTGTACTTCTTGCCAGGTAGTAATTTTGCCCCATTTGAAGAGGTGCAAATACCACTTTCGAACAGTGCTGAACATTTCGCAAAAAGTGCCCCTTGGAGGATTTTGATGGATCTGGGGTAGTTAGGGTTAAAGAGAAGGCACAGCATAGGTAAGGTTGGCAAAACTACTTCTACAAGTTTGCTCACTCTTTTGGAATCAAGATATACACTAAACAAACAACCTGTGAAAGTTTTAGCATATTACATTGTGTTTCTATTCAGAAAATTATTTGTATTCATTCTAATGCAGAATATAGGGAAAGAGTTCTCCTTCCTGAATCCAAACTGGAAATTAGTTGACTTTTCTTAAAGGTGACAGTACCTCATCCAAACAAATTCCTAAGAATGATTGATACCATCATCACTAAGTACGTTTCATATGATATAAATCTGAAGAATGATTTTTGACCAATCCTACATATCACCTTTAATGCCAAAGTGCCCTATCATGAAGACACTGGATGTGTTTTCAGCATGAGAGGGCTATCATGTGCACAGAGTGGATATAAGTGTACATTATTATAAAATCCATTTGACCCAGGCTGACCTGGTCTTTTTATGTACATTTTTAATAATGCCTTTGTATACACTTTTTTTTCTTTTATTTTGTAAAGCACCTTAGAGCTTGTCTTTTCATGAATTTCTGCACTATATAAATTCTGTATTCTTATTAATATTTATCTTGTAAGTGTTGTAGGATACTCAGGGATGTTCCAGCCCTCAGTCAGTTGTGTGTTGCCATCTACTAGCGGTCTGCCTAGGCTGTCTATACAGAATCGCTGGTGGTATTGCACATTTCCCGTTACTGTATACTTCGCCTTTGACAAGCTGTCAAGGTCTGTCCATAACGGTCTAGATGATCTCTGAAGAAGGAGAAAAAAAACATACAAACATTATGCGACAACTCCATCAATTAGGTGTTCAGGATAACTCCCAAACACCTCCTTGAATTTGTTCTCTTTTTTTATTTTTTTTTTATTTTATAATTTTTAATTATCAACAACGAAAATAAGGACTAATTGATGACTCATTCAAATCACAATGTGTTTTTCGTGTTCAAAACTTTTTTTTTTTTTTTTACTTTTGCCGCTTTATGAAATGTTTGTTTGTGTTTTGTATGTGTGCAAATGCAATCAGAAGTCTATTACCTACATGAAGTGTGTCACTTGTAAGGCTGTGCGTTTTCAGTTATTTCGGGAACCGGATACCCGAAATTGGAAATCTTTGGATATAACACATAAATACTCCCGAATGTATAAAATAACCAGTATGATCACAAATTTCTCTTGTTTCATTAGAGTGTGGACATCCTACTGTAATAATTTCCTGCCTCTATATTAAATATGACTCATAACATCCCTATCCCCACACACATTTTGTTAACAAAAAATTAAGAGACTTCCATTTGTGTGGCTTAAATGTTTAGTGTTAATTTTAAAAGACGCTTACGGGTAATTGGAACCAAAAAATTGAATCGGGTAATGACAGTTTTGGTCAGGTATCCGGGTACCTGACACAGCCTTAACCACTCGGGTACTATCCTAGTCCACGGCATAGTCCCGGTCCTGACACTTGTGTCCTTGAGCAAGACACTTAACCATAAATGCTTATAGGGGCAGGGGCAGAGGCAGTTTAACAACTGCCTTGTTCTGGACTAGTTACCCCTCCCAGTCCTGGGTCATTCCGTGTCGGATCACCCATGAGTTAAACCCCACCCCCTTCAAATTGGTTCATTTTTGGTTTATGGGATAATTTTGGCTGAAAAAGCTGAAATTTCAAGTTTTAGCCCTATCGGACCAACGGTTTTTGTGCTACGGGCCACCATTTTTGTGCGATTTTGGCCGAAATGTGCATGACCGCCATTTTTTCAAATGACCCTATCTCCCTAACCAGTGAGCCAAATTTGTTGATATTGGTATCTTTGGAAAGGTAATTGTGTAAGGAATCCAAATTTGCCATTATTTGTTTGTAGGAGCAATTTGAAGTTTGATAACCTTTACTTTGACCTTGAATTTGACCTTTTGGATCACGTGACCTTGAGTTGAATTTGGGTGAAAATTATAACCCAACATGTTCTCTGCAAAATATCAAAAAATTGGAGGTATAATATTTTTTGTTTGCTTTCCAGCTCTTTAAAGTTTGCATACTTGATGCAAAAATGTACGAATCCTATACAATGTACTGGGCCAATATCATTCCTATAATCTTTCTCAGCTCCCTGGAGAGTATACAGCCCATTATGTGCAACCATTTTTGGTGCTACAGGGCTAATCAAACACAATTAGCACCTCTACCCTCACAGGTACCCATTTATACTCCTGGGTGAAGAGAAGCAATTACAGTTAAGTGTCTTACTCAAGGACACAAGTATCATGGTCGCAGCTGGATTCAAACCCACATTCTAATGACTCAGCCATCAGAACATAAGTCTGATGCACTAAACTGAATTATGCTTGTATGAGCTATGAAGTATAAATTTGCTATTAATTCATATTATCCATGTCTCTGTTGTGATGGCCTTGGTCGCTCACTGTGTTCACCCTGTTACCTAGGTTACACCTGTACACAAGTGATGCTGTCATTACAACAATAAAAAAGTGCCGTCATAGAAACGTCCCTGCATGATTAAATCCTCAACCTGAGCGTTCTCAACTTGTTAATGTCATTTAAAGGGTAGGTACAACATTGGTAGTTGTTGGTAACATGCTTTCATTTCAACCCAGACAAACAACTAAGCTTGGGCGACAATATAGAGATATCGGCAAATCGCGATTAAAAAAAATATATCGCAATTAAAAAAAAACGCCATTGTGAGTCAAGTCAGAAATTCCATGGAAACAAAATTATAAGTCTTTTCAGCTTTTGGAAGTGAGAAACAAAAGCGAACTACATGTACTTCAGTACATACTTGCTCTGCAAATGAATTTGGGATTTATTATAACACTTGTAGAGGGGTACATACCTGTGATTATCAGCTCTAAAGCAATCATGCATGAATGAAAAAAGAAACGCGATGTAGTGTATGTTTGCCGATATATCGTAGATGGAAAAAAAATCGATATCGCCCAAGTATACAAGCAACTGCACTGTTTTTTTAAATTTCCATGTTTATCCTTGGCACATGATGAAGGTGCTGTTTCATGAGATCACATCACATCACTAAAAGTGTACAAAACAAAAACTCAACCCTTGCCCAAGACGGCAGTCTTTACCTTAACCCTAACTCCCTAGCCCCATTTGCTTACACATAACCTGAATCCTCCAAAATCCTTCAGTAGTAAAGCAAGCACATGACATGTATGCACACATGTGTTTCTAATCTGTGATACATGTACATGGCCAGGGGTCCTCCCTGCATGCATGGAGCAATAAATATTGTCCACTGACCCAAACACTGACCTTGCAATCACTACAACAAACATGGACATACATGTACCATGAAAAGGCAAGTACGCCTAATAACCTCAATCCTCCAAAATCCTTCACATTAGCAAAGAGCATGTAGCATGTAACCTCTATCCTTCAAAATCCTTCACTTTGGCAAAGAGGATTTTGGAAGATATACAAAAATACTGACAGGTAACCAAATACCTAGTTACATGTAACATGACAATGTACAAAATAAAGACTTGTGAAAAGACAAGGAATTCATTCAACTTTTATGCACAAACAAACCATGATATTCCTGCAGTTACATCACCGATGTGCTCATGAATATGCACATTTTCATTAGCATAAGAAGTGCTTAAAAATGTACCACAAATTGGCAGTTAAAAGGAAGAAAAGTAATGTCAGCATGGATATTGACTTTTGCATAATGTTGTTAAAGTTAGAACATTCCTATTTCATATGCATGCCCTTTAAATCCCAACTTATTTTTAATTAATAAAGTTTCCATAACATTAAGTATCTCTGGGATAACGTACCATACCTATATCATGGAAAGATAGCAAAGAAATTGCTCATCAGAACAAAAATATGTGTACACATATTCTGACGTCTGGTGTCTGCTTGACACACTGCAACTGATTTCAGTTTATACAAATATACACAAACTGAGCAACTGGACAAAACACTGCTCTGTCTCAGATAAACAAAAAAGAATTACAAATTTTGAATACAAAAACCCCCACATATTAACCCTAACCCTGCCAGACGCAGCACAGTGCATCAGGTGGAAAAGTCTGGTGCACTTTGATGCATTCAGCTGTCAACACCAGTGCATAAGCAGCCAAGTCTGAGGCTATTGAGAGCTGGTCCCATTGAACAATGCCAGAGTTGTATCCTGCTGCGTTTGGTGACCACAGACTCTGAGGCAGTTCGGCCTTGAGATTTGTGACCTGATGGATTTTGCTGCACTGGGCAGCCAAGTCACTTTGACAAACGATGCAATCTGATGCATCTGGCAGGGTTTCTAGCCAAAATACCCTGGAGGGTTAGGGTTAACCCTCCTACTGATAGACCATTTGAAACCATATAGAAATTTCCACTTTCAAAAATGCCCATTGGTTTTGTACACACATGGTGATACCATTTGAACAGTGTTGGTAGCAAGCTTCACTACCATTCAAATTCATTCAAATGTTTTTTTGAATGGTGGATACACTACACCTTGGTGTGTTTCCATAGCCGAATGGTTTCAAATGGTGCATCAACTTGTATGAAAAAGGTACCAAAAGTAGGAGGGTTATTAGTTACAAAGAAGGTACAGCATTGGTAATGTTTGCAAAACGGCATCTATGAGTACGCTAATACTCATAGAATCAATATATTAAACAACCAGTCTGTGAATTAGCATTTTATGTTGGTTTAGAATGTTGTGTGAAAAGAGTGAAAATACATTCTGATTTTTCATATTCAAATCTCTTCATTCTAACATACGAGTTTAGGAAAGAGTAACATTTCCAATAAATTGGTTGGTAATAGTTTCATTTACTCAAAGGCGACATCAGTTCAGACCACATTATCTAGTGCCTAAAATGCTGCTTTCCAAAATTCAAAAAGGGGGAAGATTGATACAATCATCAGCTTTACATCAATTATTACCAATTCTATACTTATTTTTAAGGTAAAAATCTCCTGTTTCTGGTCTCCGCGCGTGTCTCCTCAGACCCAGGTGTCAGCATTTTTTTTTTTTTTGTTGTTGCTATGAAACGATGTCCAATTACAGCCAAAATTGCTAGATCGATTGGAATTCCGTTGTGCTTTAAAAGTCTTTTTCACATTTGGGGTATGAACGTTTGCTTGATTTGTGAGGCCTCTATTAGCCACCATAAAAAAAAAGCATGTCACCGCACCAATTTTGAAATCACCCGGTGAGTAGAAACCGGATACCTTTTTGTGGGGTACTAATGTGTGGTAAGGTCAAACAATTTTGCAGTGACGCTGCTCTCCATAATTATTTTTCTATAGTGACATTAAGAATGCCTGGGATGACATTATGTGTACCATACCTGAATGGAAAGACAGTAAAGAAATTGCTCATCAGAACAAAAATATGTCTGGTGTCTGCTTGACACACTGCAACTGATTTCAGTTTATACAAATATACACAAACTGAGCAAATGGACAAAACACTGGTGCGTCTCAGACAAACAAAACAGGATTATAAATTTTGAATGCAAAAAAACACATTTTACCAGCAACTTAACGTGTAGAACACCTACATGCACAAGTTACTGTTGTGAGAGTAAATTGAGACATTTGTAATTATCACGGAACATCAAGGTTTGGGAAGGCTTAATTTAAGTGATAAACAGCCATGTCTCTTCAATGGTATACGCTGTACGTATGCGTCTTACTGCAACTCCTGAATCAAACTCTGCTAGTTGATTGCAAATGTTCTCATACCAAAACATATTGCCCACCACCATGGCTGGCATTTAAAGACAACTGTTATCTGTTGGTGACAGAGATGAAAAACTACCAAGACGCTGAACAACATTGCCAGAGTCAATCTAAGAGAGGCAGACCTGCTCATCTTGTATCCATACTGGATAAGGAAGAAAATGATTTTGTTGATAAGTGCATACAGTCTGTTTTCAATGGTGGTGGTGAAGCATGGATCGGATACAATGACTTAGAAGTAGAAGGAGTTTATACTTGGATGGATGGAAGTCCTGTTGATTATGACAACTGGAGGTCTGGCTTTCCAGTGGGTGACGCCTTTGGGGATCAGGACTGTATAGTGACTTTTGACACATTATGGAAGGAATTTTATTGCTGGGAAACAAGGTATTCAGTGTGCAAGATGAAAGGATTCACTTTCTGAGGCTGAGGCAATTTAGATCATGATTCTAAACCAAAGGTAAAGTAAGATTTTTAAAAATGAATCTATCAAATCTGGTATCAAAGTGAAGGACAATTGGTTGAATCTGCAAACCTCTGAGTTACTGTACTGGTGCTCTACCAACTGATTTGATTTGAAAAATTATTCACAACCTATATATATCGCGGAACCCGCTGCTATATAGGATCCTAGCCAACCAATCATCATCGGGCAAGCTTGGTGGTTGACAGGTTAAGACGTCTGCACTAGTAAGCAGGAGGTCGTGGGTTCAAATCTCGCCCGAGTAGCCTGTGAAGTTTTTTCACAGACACTCGAAAAACACGTCGTGTAGAGCAAAATTAAATCAATTGTTTATCACCCGACGCAAGAATTTCACCAAACCTATAAATAATTATAATAATACAGATTTTAATCTTCTTCAAAATACTGCAATTGCAACACTTTCTAAGGACCCTGACCAATATCAATCTTTTGCTGATGTATAGGCCACAAACAGGCAAATAAATCACAGTCTGGTGTTCATTAAACTGTAGATTCTTCTATAGCTCAAAACGCAGCTACAATAATGTCCTACACGATCCAGTAGATTTCACTCAAACCAAGGATGAATCAATTAAATAACCAATATAAGAGAGTTAAAATACCTGATCGCAGGTACATATGTACATTGTGTAGGTGCATGAAGCTGTAATTAAACGGGATAGAAATCGACAATCTACATAAATGCAAACCGAGCAACTGGACAAAACACTGGTGCGTCTCAGACAAACAAAACAGGGTTACAAATTTTGAACGCAAAAAAAAAAAACATTTTATCAGCAACTTACATGTAACTTGTAAAACACCTTCAAGCACAGGTTACCGTAGTGGGAGTAAATTGCGACACTTGTAATTATGGGACGGCTTATTTACATGTAGGTGATCAACAGCCATGTCTCTTCAATGGTATACGCTGTACGTATGCGTCTTACTGCAACTCCTGAATCAAACTCTGCTAGTTGATTGCAAATGTTCTCATACCAAAACATATTGCCCACCACCATGGCTAGCATTTAAAGACAACTGTTATCTGTTGGTGACAGAGATGAAAAACTACCAAGACGCCGAACAACATTGCCAGAGTCAATCTAAGAGAGGCAGACCTGCTCATCTTGTATCCATATTGGATAAGGAAGAAAATGATTTTGTTGATAAGTACATACAGTCTGTTTTCAATGGTGGTGGTGAAGCATGGATCGGATACAATGACTTAGAAGTAGAAGGAGTTTATACTTGGATGGATGGAAGTCCTGTTGATTATGACAACTGGAGGCCTGGCTTTCCAGTGGGTGACGCCTTTGGGGATCAGGACTGTATAGTGACTTTTGACACATTATGGAAGGAATTTTTTTGCTGGGAAACAATGTATTCAGTGTGCAAGATGAAAGGATTCACTTTCTGAGGCTGAGGCAGTTTAGATCATGATTCTAAACCAAAGGTAAAGTAAGATTTTTAAAAATGAATCTATCAAATCTGGTATCAAAGTGAAGGACAATTGGTTGAACCTGCAAACCTCCGGGTTACTGTACTGGTGCTCTACCAACTGATTTGATTTGAAAAATCAATAACAATACAGATTTTTGTCTTCTTAAAAATATTGTAATTGCAGTGCTTTCTAAGAACCCTGACCAACGTGAATCATTTGCTGATGTATAGGCTGATGCCACACATGGGCAAATAAATCACAGTCTGGTCTACATGTACATTAAACTGGAGATTTGTCTATATCTCAAAACGCAGATGCGATAATCTGTCCTACACGATCCAGTAGATTTCCCTCAAACCAAGGATGAATCAATCAAATAACCAATATGAGAGAGTTAAAATACCTGATCGAAGGTAGGTGCATGAAGCTGTAATTAAACAGGATAGAAATTGATAATCTACTGAGGGCAATTTCATTAAAACTCTGAACAATATTTATTTTCAATTATTTTCAATCAATAAAGTTTCCATAACGACATTAAGTATCCCTGGGATAACGTACCATACCTATATCATGGAAAGATAGCAAAGAAATTGCTCATCAGAACAAAAATATGTGTACACATATTATGACGTCTGGTGTCTGCTTGACACACTGCAACTGATTTCAGTTTATACAAATATACACAAACTGAGCAACTGGACAAAACACTGCTCTGTCTCAGATAAACAAAAAAGAATTACAAATTTTGAATAAAAAAAAACCCCACATTTTACTAGCAACTTAACTTGTAGAACGCCTACATGTACAAGCACAGGTTACCATTGTGCGAGTAAATTGAGACACTTGTAATTATCACGGAACATCAAGGTTTGGGAAGGCTTAATTAAAGTGATCAACAGCCATGTCTCTTCAATGCTATATGCTGTACGTATGCGTCTTACTGCAACTCCTGAATCAAACTCTGCTTGTTGACTGCAAATGTTCTCATACCAAAACATATTGCCCACCACCATGGCTGGCATTTAAAGACAACTGTTATCTGTTGGTGACAGAGATGAAAAACTACCAAGACGCTGAACAACATTGCCAGAGTTAATCTAAGAGAGGCAGACCTGCTCATCTTGTATCCATACTGGATAAGGAAGAAAATGATTTGTTGATAAGTACATACAGTCTGTTTTCAGTGGTAGTGACGGCAGAGCATGGATCGGATACAATGACTTAGAAGTAGAAGGAGTTTATACTTGGATGGATGGAAGTCCTGTTGATTATGACAACTGGAGGTCTGGCTTTCCAGTAGGTGACGCCTTTGGGGATCAGGACTGTATAGTGACTTTTGACACATTATGGAAGGAATTTTTTTGTGTGAAAACAAGGTATTCAGTGTGCAAGATGAAAGGATTCACTTTCTGAGGCTGAGGCAGTTTAGATCATGATTCTAAACCAAATGTAAAGTAAGATTTTTAAATACAAATCTATCAAATCTGGTATCAAAGTGAAGGACAATTGGTTGAACCTGCAAACCTCTGAGTTACTGTACTGGTGCTCTACCAACTGATTTGATTAAAAAAATTATTCACAACCTATATATATCGCGGAACCTGCTGCTATATAGGATCCTAGCCAACCAATCATCATCGGGCAAGCTTGGTGGTTGAGAGGTTAAGATGTCTGCACTAGTAAGCAGGAGGTCGTGGGTTCAAATCTCACCCGAGTAGCCTGTGAAGTTTTCTCACAGACACTCGAAAAACACGTCGGTGTAGGGCAAAATGATATCAATTGTTTATCACCCGACGCTAGCTATTATAAAAAGATTCCTCAAACCAAATAAATTCCTCAAACCAACGAACATCCTGACTGTAATCTGTCATTTGCACAATCCACAAGCACAATTAAAACAAAATTCTTTCTCCGTCGAGTTGTAACCTCCAGTTCTTTTTCAGAACTAATTTCTACTCAATTGAGAATTTCACATGGTGTCACCGCAAACGGTCTTTACTTAACTAAATTTGTTTACTAAACAAATTTTAATGATGAACTGTACATGTTTGTATTCTTTTCATTCTAGGTCACAGAAGACAATGTGTATGACTATAAGATGACAGACAATCTGGTAACTGAACATCCTCAAACTCTCTCAACGCTTGTTGTGAACACATCTGCAGGATAGCAATCTGTAGAGTAAGGCTGTGTCGGGTATCCAGGTACCCAGATACCCGACCGAAACTGTCATTACCTGATTCTAGTTTTCGGTTCTAATTACCTGTTAATGATTTTGACTAAACATTTAAGTCGCACAAATGGAAATCTCCAATTTTTAATATAGAGGCAGTAAATTATTGCAGTAAGTCCACATTTATTATGACTCTAATAAAACAAGAGAAACTTGTGTTCATAACTTCATATTGGTTATTTTATCGGGAGTCTTTGTGTGTTTTTACAAAATTCTTTATGGGTAACCGGGTATCCGGTTCCCAATTTCGGGTATCCGGTTCCCAATTTCGGGTATCCGGTTCGTGAAACAACCGAAAAAGCACAGCCTTACTATGACTGAGACTGGAACATGAACTTCTACAGCTCCCTCTATAGCCTTTAGTTAAGGCCCACGCAGCAACCCAAAACACAATGCACGAAAAAAGACCAAGTGTTTTTCTTTATATTTCTCTACTGATTTGGTAGAGAAATGTTAATACATAATGCAATAGGAAACTAGTTTGTTATATCATATATGTATGTAAATATACATGTAGACGAGCCCAACATTTTGATTACGATGACTGGTTTAAATGAATTTGCATTCATAAATTATTCATTTTGCTGAAAGTTTATGAATAATTCAGTAGTAGTGTCCTCAGAATGGACTGGTAAAGGCACGCGTAGCTTTGCAACTCCCGATCCCTAAGATAACCCTATATGTGGAAGTTTGTGCAGCAGATTTTTGTTGTAGTTTTTTGCGCATTTTATTACAATGGATCGGATTGGAAGTTTAAGCAGCAGAGTTTTGATGTCTTAGTTTTTCGCGCACTATATTAAAAAGTGATTGCATTGTTTCATTTACTGTGATTACGCAATTCTGCTGTAAGTTTTGTTTTAACTGTAGCTGGTAAAACTAGACGTGTTTGTCATTATAAATATCTATACATTCATATGAGATGTCTGCAGAAAAGTCATAAATTTAGCTTTGTATTTTACAATTTTATTAATGAACTATATATCTTAAATCTTATTCAGTGAACAATTTGACTTGTACATGTATAGAACAGCAAAATGCTTACAGAAAATTCACATTTCCACGGTTTGCTAATTCAAATTAGCTTTACATACATGTAAAACAGATAGTTTTGCCTAAAAATTGAGCAACATTTGGAACAAAATTGTTTTCTGTAATAAATTATTCATATTTGATTTCTGTAATCAGGCATACAACTGCAGTTTGTCAAAAAAAGAGGAAAATGCCAGGCACAGCAAGAATTTATACACTGCTTTTCAGTTTTCAATTGCACAGCTGAAAAACCAAAAAAGGAAATCAGCTGATCCGCTGAAAAGCTGCATGCCTGTGTAATACATTATTTGATGTTATTTGGATGTCCAAGTATAAAATTGTATGTGAACTGTGGCTGGTAAAATTAGAAGTGTTGTCCATGGAGTTTAGCATATAATCTATACATTCATATGAAATGTCTGCAGTTATTTATCTTAATATGTTACAATTTTAGTAATGCACTATCTCAAATCTTATTCAGTGAACAATTTGACTTGTATAGAACAGCAAAATGCTTACAGATAATTCACAATTTCAAGGTTTGCTATTCCAAATTAGCTTTACATAAAACACAAATTATTTGCCTAAAAATGAGGCAACATTTGGAACAAAATTGTTCTCTGTAATAAATTATTCATATTGATTTCTGTAATAAAATATTTGATGTTATTTGGATTCAGGTCACATTTATGCAAGAAAATGATTGACATCCATCACCCTATTTTGGTTTCATCTTAAATTTAGCATCTAAATCTAAAATCTGTAATTTTGAAATTCTGTAATTTTGAGTTTTTGCTGTTTTGTACTGCCGGTGTATTCGTGTAGATTGAAGAAACTGAAGTTATTAAAATGTAGATAAATCATCCCCACTCACGGTCCAACTTACCAGTGAGTTGACTGACCATTCAAAAGTAACCAACTACATGTACATGCATTCACCACATACAGTACCATTTGGCAAGCATTACACACGCTGGCATAATACCCTAATCATTAAAAAAACATGATAATGAATGATCAATCAACAGCATTGTTAAGAACGCAATTTTGTATGCAATCTTTCATGGCCACTAGCCCTCCTACACATGGAGGCCACTAGCCCTCCTACACATGGAGGCCACTCCGATCACCAAAATTATGCTCTTGAGCAGCCTTTAGTACATACATGTACATGTACAAGCCTGCTGTCCTTTCCAAGTAATCTTACAAAATCAACTGTGTGCCACCCAAGGCCACTGTAAATGTTTGAACATATTACATTGTAGTATGGCCTGTAATGTATCGATGGCAGACCACTTTACCCTGTAATCTAAGTGGTGTGACAGTGCACAGAAGGGTAACCATAGGCCACTGGCAACAGCTAATGGCTTGGAGTGGCCTGAATGGGTTGTTTCAAAAATTGCACTGATTGCAGGAGGGCTAGTGCTGTGCAACCGGGTATCCGTTAAAAAAATGTGGGGGGGGGGGAATGGATTTTCAATCGTGATGCATCTATAGGCCTAACGCATCATAAGACAGTGACAAATTTGTTCATTACCATTACGTTCATACAAAAATAATAACAAAAAAATACCACAAAAACTGATAATTTATTATTGTTATGAATTTTATGAAATAAAACAGTACCTGAAACCTTAATAATTTTTTTTTTAAAAACAAGATCGGTACAGTTAAGTGTTCATCAAAGAATGGTTTCTGAAATGTTACATTACATCAGATTTTAAAAGTGGTTTTGGGTACCCGAACTGGTAAAAAGGAACCAGGTATTGAACTCAACAGTTGGGTACCCGGTAATGTGTGCAAAATGGTATCTTCAAGTAAGCTTACTCATACAATTAATATACCAACCACCTATGAAGGTCAGTTTATTATGTTCTGTTGTTACAGGGAATGTACAACATTGGTAATGGTTGGCCAAACTGCTTTTATGAGTATGATTACCCTATTTGAATCAAAATGTATGAACATTTACAGACCAAACAACCTGTGAATGTTTCTGCCTATTAACCCTAACCCTGCCAGACGCAGCACAGTGCATCAGGTGGAAAAGTCTGGTGCACTTTGATGCATTCAGCTGTCAACACCAGTGCATAATTAAGCAGCCAAGTCTGAGGCTATTGAGAGCTGGTCCCATTGAACAATGCCAGAGTTGTATCCTGCTGCGTTTGGTGACCACAGACTCTGAGGCAGTTCGGCCATGAGATTTGTGACCTGATGGATTTTGCTGGATTATGTTCTGTTGTTACAGGGAATGTACAACCATTGGTAATGGTTGGCCAAACTGCTTTTATGAGTATGATTACCCTATTTGAATCAAAATGTATGAACATTTACAAACCAAACAACCTGTGAATGTTTCTGCCTATTAACCCTCCTACTGATAGACCATTTGAAACCATATAGAGATTTCCACTTTCAAAAATGCCCATTGGTTTTGTACACACATGGTGATACCATTTGAACAGTGTTGGTAGCAAGCTTTACTACCACTCAAATTCATTCAAATGGTTTTTTGAATGGTGGATACACTACACCTTGGTGTGTTTCCATAGCCGAATGGTTTCAAATGGTGCATCAACTTGTATGAAAAAGGTACCAAAAGTAGGAGGGTTATTAGTTACAAAGAAGGTACAGCATTGGTAATGTTTGCAAAACGGCATCTATGAGTACGCTAATACTCATAGAATCAATATATTAAACAACCAGTCTGTGAATTAGCATTTTATGTTGGTTTAGAATGTTGTGTGTGAAAAGAGTGAAAATACATTCTGATTTTTCATATTCAAAACTATTTATTCTAACATAAGAGTTTAGGAAAGAGTAACATTTCCAATAAATTGGTTGGTAATAGTTTCATTTACTCAAAGGTGACTTCAGTTCAGACCACATTATCTAGTGCCTAAAATGCTGCTTTCCAAAATTCAAAAAGGGGGAAGATTGATACAATCATGAGCTTTACATCAATTATTACCAATTCTATACTTATTTTTAAGGTAAAAAAGCATCTCTAAGGCCAAAAAAACAATCTCCTGTTTCTGGTCTCCGCGCGCGTCTCCTCAGACCCACGTGTCAGCATTTTCTTCTTTTTTTGTTGTTGATATGAAACGATGTCCAATTACAGCCAAAATTGCTGGATCGATTGGAATTGTGCTGTGCTTTAAAAGTCTTTTTCACATTTGGGGTATGAACGTTTGCTTGATTTGTGAGGCCTCTCTTAGCCACCATACTTTGTATGTGAGAAATTTGGTCCCCGCGTACACAATGTATCACGTATTTCCCTGTTGGCAAAAAAGAAATTACAAAAAAAAAAAAAAAAGCGTGTCACCGCACCAATTTTGAAGCCGATGAGCAGAAACCGGATACTTTTTTTGTGGGGGCCTAATTTGTGGTAAGGTCAAACAATTTTGCAGTGACGCTGCTCTTCATAATTATTTTGTTTATTGAAAAAAGAAACAATGTACAGTTTATACACACATGAACGTGAATACAAATCATTGTAAAACTAGAAACAGAAGGCTATTTGTGGAGGCATCAAACAGCATTTTTGAATAATTTGTAAAGATTGTCCAAGGCACTGTAAATTTTGAGCTGATATCTCTTGTTTTGTACACATACATCATCAGATTTTTATTTGGTATTAGTATATTCATTTCAACCCTCTGGCTTTCAAGAAATGAATCTTTAAACTAAACTGTGAAAGTTTCATCAATTATGTTTTGATGTTTAATAAAATGTTGTAATCCGGCAACTTTTTGTCTGTTCAACATAACCAAATTTGTTTTTTAGGTGTTCGAGCCACAGCGCGAACACCTCTAGATATTGTTTGGTTTTTTTAAAATACTTTTTCTTCTCCTTCTTTTCGGTGAATATCCAGAGCAAAAATCATAGTTGCAGAGTTCACAGAACCTTAATACTTCACACATAGTTAGACCTTAACATGTAGTTGTATCTTAAGTTGTGACGTCATAGTGAGGTCATCAGATGTCGAATTACACTCAATCAAAGTTTAATATTTCAAAAAATTATATCTCATGAACCACAAGATATTTTCACAATATTTACACCATGTTATAGATCTTGAATTATGTGATTTTTCATACACAGACGTGACCCCAATTTGACCTTACTTCCTGTCCAAACCGGAAGTCAAAGTTTATTATTTAAAAAAAATCATATCTCAACAACCACAAGAGGTAAATTCACAGTTTTTGCACCATTGTACAGATTGTTAATTGTCAAAAATATTTACAAAAACATGACCCCAATTTGACCTTTACTTCCTGTCCAAACCGGAAGTCAAAGTTTAATATTAAAAATATCATATCTCAACAACCACAAGGGGTAAATTCACAATCTTTCCACCATTGTATAGATTGTTAATTGTCAAAAATATTTACAAAAACGTGACCCCAATTTGACCTTTACTTCCTGTCCAAACCAGAAGTCAAAGTTTAATATTAAAAAAATATTTTCAAAATCGTACATTATTAGCGAGGATGACGGTTTCGTCAAAATCACAATTCATATCTGGAACTACACGAAAACGGGTTGTAAAAACTCGCCAAAGAAATAAATGCCTTCTCTCAAAGAATTTCAGTACCAAAATTGACCCTTATGTAGCAGAACAGTTGTTTTTCACACTTGAACTGTTTTTTCAAGAATAAATAGTGTGATTAAGTTCAAATCATTGAAATGGACTTCAAACAAATCATCGTTGGTAACCACATCATATTTTACAGGGTACTCTTTAATATGAAAAAAAAATAATAATGCAAAGTTTCTTTAACCAGTTCGCGTCGGAGGCCGTGTATACACACAATTTTTTTTTGGACAGTGGATCGGAGAGCGTCTAAACACGCCACAGGATTCTCGGGAATATTTGTATAGATTCCCGGTCGACGTGGCAAGGAGCCATAAGCATACGGTGGAAGACGCGGTCTCCCCGGTCACGCTCTGGTGAGCACCATTGGTCGTGTTTGTGCGGTAAAAATAAACCCGCCACGGGGTTCGGAAAAACTTTTTTATTCCCGGTGCGAACTGGTTAAAAAACATTCTGACGTCATCATCACTGCCCTGACAAAACTCGAACACCTATGTGTTTGTAATATCACAAACACTTCCGTCTAGTTCTATAACTGAAATCATTTTTTTTCAAGCTGATTAAATTGTGTACAAACTTTACACCTAGTACAATTTGTACATTTGATAATCTGGTAAATAATTACCAATGATGTACCTTTGCTTTAAGTATAATTATTAGACCATACATTTGATCCATATTGCTTTTGTGAAACAACACTTCAGTAAATTATTATGTGAAATGATTTTATGTAATTGAATCCCTTTGTGAAAGAAGGATTGATTTTAAGAGTATCTGGTAACATAAGGATTCAAATGTTCAAATTAACATGTCGCTCAACCAACTCAAAAGTTAAAGGGGCAGTATCGTCATGATCTGAGCAGACTTTCAACAGGGCATACATGTAGAATCGATGTTCTAGTTTAAGATTAACACAGCTCATTTGTGCAGCATCAACGGTAATATGACCTTATCTTGTGGAGTATTATGGCAGTCACTGAGTTCCGTTTCCATGCCCTGCTGATCATGACGATACTGCCCCTTTAACCCTCCTACTACTACAAGGGTCAAAATCAGTCAAAATGTTGATATACTTGCCAAGGTATATCTAGTGCACTTAAAAGTCAAACACTGTCAAACCTTACGTGCAGTAAGTACATTTCCAGGTCAAAATGAGTCGACCGTTTTTGACTGGTAAAAGCATTGTCTGGTATTGTTCAGGGTGGTCAAAATGACAGTAAAAACCAGTCAACAGTCAAAACATGCAGTTGACTGGTTTTGACCTCTACAGCAACTTCCCACTTCCCAGTGCAGCTATAGTAGAAGGGTTAATAACAAAAAAATCACTAAATGCCTCAGAAGGTCACATTTTACTATGAATATGTAAACATAAAATACACTTGTAACATGATGTATATAATGAAATGTAGTTTGTTGAAGGTATAAACATCTTGTTGTGGTAGACGTAGATGGATAATTTGAGTGCTGACTGCTGAAGCATCTGTCTTTGTATTTTGATTCTATAGTACACTCTCAGTAGACCATTTCATGCACAAGTCTTGTTCTCCCACAGAGACGTCAGATTTGATGGTAGTCAAATACATCATAATTTGTAATGGACAGTTCAAGTCAATGACAGTACATGTACGTTGCTATGCTAATGAGCATGTACTATACGCTTACAATGTCCATAGTACTTTAACCCTTACTAACAGAATCGAGAGAATTTTGGGCTGTAAAAGTCAACAAACCTGCGAAAGTAACATCACAGATTATTGATTGCAATGGGAAAACTTCCACTTCGTAGCTACACTATCTCCTTTACCATAGACTATGCAAATACACGCACGCGCCAGGTGTTAGCCAGGATTTAGAAATAGGGTGTAATATCCAAATTTGCTGGAAATTTCAAAACAGGGTGTCCAAATTGTTTACTTTTACATGTAAATGACAGATGAAATAGTGTGTCCAAAATTGAAACTGGGTGTCCAAAAGACACCCAGACACTCCTCTGGCTAATACTATACCCACGCATTGCATCTCAGTCTAGCTTCTGATCATCATTCACATTTCCCTGTACATACGTTACCGAGTAGTTTATAATCGAACAATCTAACGTTGTGTTATTAACCCTAACTCCCCTAGCTATTTTGGCTAAGAACCTTCCTGAATCTGCCAAAATCCAACACCATGCACAAACACTACCACCCAACTGTTGGACTAATAGCTGGACTTGGGACACCCGGCCCCATGCAAAGTATCCCTGTCTGGGCTATACAGTACTGAGTCCATCAAAATCCAACAAACCCTGCTGTTGGAGTTTGAATAGTTTGGGGTGGTTAGGGTTAAACTATACTAATAAAAATCAAAGAAAAGCATGGCTAACTGCCGTTCAGTGTCATTGTAACAATGATATACATTATATGGGGAGGTGAAATTTTGTTGAAGTTAAATTTTGCATTTTGTTCTTGTTATCTAGACCAGCATTCATAACACAAATCCGCTTGTGCGTGCGCACTGTGGTATTTGCAAAGAAGTCTATATTGAAAAAAAAAGAAAATGTGAAAACTCACACCTCACACCACCATTTTGTTTTACTACCAGCAAAATTTGTCAGAAGTGGGCCACATGTTTAATATACTAATTAGGATAACAAAGGTTACAGAGTGCTGTGTGAAATGGTTTATTGATTAACCCTCCTATATACAGTGCAGTTGCCATAGAATTGTCAGACCTTTCAAAACCTTTCAAGTTTGCTGTACTGAAGGGTTTTGAAAGGTGAGAAAACTGTCTGACAAAAGGGACCTATGAAAGGTTTCGAAAGGTGTAACAACTCTCTGAACAAACTGGTGTTGAAATGTTTCAATACCTTTCAAAGGGTATTGAAAGGTGTGGTTGTTCAGTAGCAACAAATTCTGGAGGGTTTTAAAGGGTTCATAATAATTGATAGCCATTTTGGCCCGTAAGCAGATTTTGAAAGGTTTTGAAACGTCAAACCATAGGAGGGTTAAACTATAATTTTGGTTCGTGTTTTTTAACTTTTAAAACTATTTTTAGTAATGTAAAACTTGAAGCTATGCATTGTGGAGACAGATAAAGAAGGTAGGTTTGCGGTGACACCATGTGATGAAATCTCTTTTGAGTAGTGGTGGCTCTGAGAAGAGCCAACACTACTTCAGGCCACACACAGCCACAGAGTCCAGCATTCTCCAGAAGACGATCAGAGCATACTGGTCGAAACATCGAGTACAAACTGGCTCTTCTCAGAGCCACCACTACTCAAAAGAGATTTCATCACATGGTGTCACCGCAAACCTACCTTCTTTATTTTTAGTAACAACTTTTTTTGCTCAGCTTAGAACTTCATTGTGTAACAGCAGCAAAATAAAATATCGCACCAAATGAAACTGAAATTGTTCAATGTGTAAAACATAAAAACTCCTCCCCTTCTTACACCGAAACATTTACAATTGTGAATGTACACGTAGCTGGCGAACCAAACATTTAATAGTGGTACATGCAAGACCTTCTCCCTAATAGACTATGTGACTTTGCATGATTTTATGGTTTCTTGTACTAGACAGAAGTGTGATTTGACAAAAGCAAAAAATCCTGAAAAATGGGTAACGAGCCTGGGTCTCCCTTTGGTCTAGAGGACAAAGCCCCCTGAACCTCCTGGATGTTTAATTGTGGAGGATTTGCAGACTCTCCACATCGCCACAAACAAGAAAATGGAGGTTTGGACACAATATCAGCTATTTCTTTCTTTCCTTGGTGGTCACTTCTCTTCTTTCAAGAAAATTTTGAGACACAGGGAGATATGTAAAAAAATCCTGAAATCAGGAAAAATCCTGAGAAACCACAGAGGGCCTGGGTCTTTGGTCTAGAGGACAAAGCCCCCCTGAACCTCCTGGATGTTTAGTTTTGGAGGATTTACAGACTCTTCACATCCCCCAAACAAGAAAACTAGAGGTTTGGACACACACAATACAGGCTACTTCTTTCTTTCCTTGGTGGCTACTTCTCTTCTTTCAAGAAAAATTTGAGGCAAAGGGAGATTTGTAAAAAATCCTGAAATCAGGAAAAATTCTGAGAAACCACAAAAATCCTGAAAAATGGGTAACAAGCCTGGGTCTCCCTTTGGTCTAGAGGACAAAGCCCCCCTGAACCTCCTGGATGTTTAATTGTGGAGGATTTACAGACTCTCCACATCCCCACAAACAAGAAAATGGAGGTTTGGACACAATACAAGCTATTTCTTTCTTTCTTTGGTGGATACTTCTCTTCTTTCAAGAAAAATTTGAGGCAAAGGGAGATTTGTAAAAAATACTGAAATCAGGAAAAATTCTGAGAAACCAAATAGACCAGTGTACATTATGTGCCAGGCACAGTTTGGGACCTGTGGGGCTCTATGTCATTGGTCACATCGTCTATACACCGATCCAGATACAGCTATAATCCCTGCCCCCCACCTAGCAAGGCTCCATAAAAAGCTAAGCACTTGACCGAATTAGTAACGGTTGTCACGGAAAGGCTTAATCCTATTGGTTAATCTGTGATGCTTGATTGACAGGCTGGATCAGTATATTACACAACACAAACTGGGAATGTGATTGGTCAATCAGGTTTAGGATCCAGAGTCAGCTGACCAATAGAGCAATCAAGTACATTGTCCTAAGCCCCGCCCATCCAAAAAATATTGGTCCCAACAGCTGTGTTAAATGCAAATCGCTCGACCTACGTAGCAACAGTAGCCATGGAAATGGTTAATCCTATTGGTTAATCCATGCCATTTGATTGACATGTTGGATGGGTCTATTGAAATTGTTTTTACTGTAGTTGATGTCAATACACTTTTTCCAATTGTATGTACATGTATGTCCCATAGCCTTGGTGGCCGTTGGGGCGACATCTTGATGGCTCATCGTCGTTGCTGTGGGTGATACTACTAAACTTGGTGGCACCCATCTCCTCTCCAAGTGTTGGTTCATTAGCTACCCGAGACACCAGGGTAAACCCCTACTCTTGCACGATAAGTGTCATTATGGGTTCTTTGACGTGCACTGATGTTTATAGTATTCGGGACCTACAGCTTAACGTCCCATCCGAAGGACGAAGCAATTATGGTTAAGTGTCTTGCTCAAGGACACAAGCTCCGCGACCGGCCAGGCCAGGATTCAAACCCACATTCTGATGCCACCAGAACTTGAATCCGATGCATTAGTTTTTTACAAAACTGAAGCATCACTTACAAGGTCTGATTTTCCTTGTGACTGATTTTCCTTTTGATCAAAAGGTACTGTACAAGCATTTACACAGTACAAGTGCATCACACTGGCCAAAGTCTATGTTACACACCTAAGCCCAATTTCATAGAGCTGCTAAGCAGCTGATTTTTTTGCTTACTGTACGTTTTTCATTTCGTAGCGCTGCTAACCGCTAACTTCTATATCCAAAGTCCATAACCCACTCCAGACTGAGGGATCTCCTATATCCTAAGTCAACCACCCTCCATCCCCCTGTGCTTGTTAACAACTGATTCAGTTCAGTGAGCACACACTCCTCTCCCCCAACCCCTAGGATCCTAGTCTCAACAGTTCCCGCCTGCGCGCCTCAACGAACTAATCCTCCAGCATCCATTCATGGGATGATCCTCCAGCAGTCTACTTAAGCAGCAGCATTTTCCAGAGTCCGGCATTCTCCCGAGGACGATCAGAGCATACTGATCGAAACGTCGAGTTGTACCTCCAGTTCTTTTCAGAACTAATTACTACTCAATTGAGATTCCACATGGTGTCACCGCAATTAGTCTTACTTATCATCCTCACCATGAAAAGCTACAAGTTTTACCTAACCGCTAACTTGCCGGCCGTTATTGCTAGCAAATGAGTTATGCAACAATACAAATCCATGGTAAACGCTCACACGCCGCTCTGAATTTTCTTGCTAACCTGTGAAATACGCTTATACTTAAGCAGTTTTTTCTGCTATAGTTGGCACGAAAATATGCTAACCGGTAAATAGCGCAATACCTTTGGGTGTCTTTTGGACGCCCTGTTTCCAATCCTGGCTTAATACAGTGAGCAGCGTTATGAAATTGGGCCCTGCATACAATGAAATGAAACCACAATAACTAAGGACATCAACCACAATCATAATAATGTGAATGACAGAATCGGAAAGGATTGCGCAAACGAAGTCTGAACCTTCATACCTGGGGTTTTGGCTTGGCGTCTTCCGAGATCTCTAACCCCTCACCCTTCAAGGATGTCAACTTTTCAAAGAAATCTTCAATCTTTTGTCGGTGTATACTACACAAGAAAGAAAACCAAAAAGGGAGTTTGATTAGAGGTCAAGTCATTTGTTGACTACATGTAATAACAATGAAAAATTTGGTTGCCAGACTTTTAAAAGGATTGGCTACATAGTGCATCTACCAATTCCACAACAGACCTTCAGCATTGACATCATAACGCCATGCACGGATTACCGCACGGGCAAACTGGGCACGTGCCCCGGGCCCAGGAGCCAATAGGGGCCCTTGGTTTTCAAAAAAAAAAAAAAAGCATAGTACTAGTAGTATTATGCGCGTGTATGGGCCCGTGGTGAATTTGTGCCCAGGGCCTGTGCTCATAATGATCCGTCCATGCATAACGCGGCCATGTGAGAGGACAACCAATGAAAACGCACTCAAAGGCACAATGCACATACATGAACCAATGAGTTCTCTTCTTTTAGATATGAGCGAGGGCGCCCTTTCAGTTTGTGACATCATATGCATAAGGTCTATAAGAATGCATTCATGAAGGCTCCATCTACCAAGAGAACCCTTGAGTAGATATTATGCATGTACAACAAGCCCACACTGTGCACACTGGCTCCTCTATGCATCGCCTCACCTATACTAGCCAAACGTACACATATATTATAACATGGTATTGTGGTAATGTCAATGTATAAGGTCTGTGGCTTTCCTTTCCAAATATTTGTCACATTATTAATTCTGTGAATTCTTTGTGGATTTTTTTGGTGAATTTTGGGTGTAGGTTGAAAAATTATACCTTAACCCCAAGCGCATCCAGCCTTGCAAATCAATACTGAACCAGGAGGGGCCACACAACATCAAAATAAAATAAATACAAAAATAAATTAACCCTCCTACTGTTTGACCATTTGAAACCATTCAAAATTTCCACTTACCAAAATGCCCATTGGTTTTGTACACACATGGTGATACCATTTGAACAGTGTTGGTAGCAAGCTTTACTACCATTCAAATCCATTCAAATGCATAGAGGGTCCTTTGATTCACCACTTAGAAGTATCCAAATAAGGTTTTGTATTAGCTGTACTACCATTTGGAAAGATCCAAACAAGGTTTTGTATTAGCTGACCTACCATTCAAAACCATTTGGGGGAATCAATACTGTACACAGTTATTTCACCATTCAAAACCACAAAAGCGAATGGTTTCAAATGGTGGATCAACTTGTATGAAAAAGGTACCAGAAGTAGGAGGGTTAAAAACTGAAAATGGAAGTCACACATGTCTCTTTATTAAATGCAACCGTTTGACTCCCCCCACCCATCCATTGCTTGGGTATAAATCAACATGATTTTTGGCGAGATCATTGTTCCTGACAGGCAGTGCCCCTCCCCCAACCTCTACCCCTGCCCCTTCCTGAATTTCTCTCCCCAAAGCAAAGGAGACGACATAATCCTATGAAGAGGAAGAATTCAACAGTTACTCACCAATCAGCATCATGATTGAAGAAAAGAACTTGTGCAACAGGGGGCGTGTGTTTAGAAGTACACCCTTCAAGGCACCTGAGAAGAGAAAAAAAAATGTATCGCTATTAGTGATGCAACTTCTGAAAATAACATACGGAATGACAATGACACAATAATACATGGGATTCCCTGTAATCAAAAGCATTCTATGATAATTCACTCAAAAAAGTGCCTCAGTGTACAATGTCTTTAACCCTTCTATGACTGCAAGGGTCAAAATCAGTCAAAATGTAGATACATGTATACTTGCCAAGGTATCTACTGCACTTAAAAGTCAAACACTCTCAAACCTTATGTGTAGTAAGTACATTTACAGGTCAAAATGAGTTGACCATTTTTGACAAGTCGGAGGGTTAATAAAGATACAAATAAGACCATCTGGATAAAAAAAAAATGTGTGAAACAGTGTAATTTCAATTTCTTAATCAGGCTGTAATCAAACTTTATGCAATACAATTCCATTAACCCTAACCCCCTAGGTATTCTGGCTAGGAACCTTCCTGAATCCATTAGGTATAACTGATTTGTTATGGTATCACTTATTTAAATATAGACGAGCCCAACATTTTGCTTACTGTGATTGGTTTAAATAAATTTGCATACATAAATTATTAATTTTGCTGGAGGTTTATGAATAATTCATTAGCAGCACCTCAGGAAAGAATGTCGTATCCGACCGCAACTTTTTATGTTTTTTTTTTAATTTTTGCAACCACTAACCAGTTAAAAAATTATTCTATCGATTTTTGGGGGTAGAGAAAGCGAAAACTCTTTAAAATCCACTTTTATGATGTTTTTGGACTTTATTTCCCTTCTAAAAAAATTCTCCCCTTCAGAAAATAGAAGGATCGTATTACAGTTGCCACTGCGCATGTACAATGACTATTAGTCACTAATGGGGAGTTGACAAGATCAGACTGACACATGACTAAGGAAGTCATCGTATACCAAAAATACCTGATTTTTTATGAAATAAATATCCTGGAATAATCTGAAGTATATGTCCATCATCATCCATATGTTCTCCACCTTACTAGGTAGGTAAGATTACATTACTGGTTATATTGAATGAGAAAAAGTGGTGGTCAGATACGACATTCTACCCGCCCCTCATAACAAACTGGTTACGGCAATTGTGGCTTCACCACTTGCATGAGTGGTCTTTTTTGGGGTACTGTGTTTCGGGTTGCCGCTTGTGCCTTGACTAAAGGCTAATTTACCCCCTAGCTACGCCACTGCTTACTGAGAGAACAAATAATTACATACCCTGGTTGGATGAGCAGACGCAAATGTCTTCGTAATTCTGCATGTACATCTGTTGTTAAGAACTAAATCTCTTCAAAATTCAAACTGGCAATAAATTATCTCCGTCATTCCCTGTCCACTCACATGTGTGCAAATACGAATACTGTAGCTACATCTGACTGCTGCCTGTATGTGTGCATGAATGTTAGCCACCGAAGCCGAAGCAAAAACAAGTGGGAAATATCACCATTTTCAGGTAAAAGTTTACGTAATCATGGATCTGGCGGTCATCATGAAATTACATAGAAATTGAAAGTGTTCTTTAACCCTAACCCCCTAGGTATTCTGGCTAGGAACCTTCCTGAATCCTCCAAAATCTTCCAGTGCATTTTTGGAAACATGCCTCTTATCTTCAATATGCACCATACATTTTCGTTGATCTTTCATATTCAGCACTTATGGCCTGTACTTCTTGCCAGGTAGTAATTTTGTCCCATTTAACCCCCCTATGCCCAGGCTGAAATTTGGCCCAGTAAGCACCGCACCCACAGACAGTCACTTGAGCATTTTTGGTTGCATTGCCAATTGTTCACACATGTGTATTTTTGTGCTGGAGTTAGTGGCAAAGTCAAACACACTTGTGTATGTCCTACATAAGTTATATGCAGAGTCACACAGAGCTGTGTATGTACTGCATAAGTTATAGCAGCAAACTCATATACAGTTGAGTGGTTTTGGTTTGACCTCCTACCACAGCCACGCGTCCTTGCATTTATTTGAGTGCACTGCACAAAGTCAATGGGGTTGGGAGTTACATACAAATTTTGAGTGTCTTTGATTGTTAAACCTATAGGAGGGTTAAAGAGGTGAAAGTACCAGTTGCCAAAAATGCTGAGGTTAACCCTCCTATGCCCAGGCTGAAATTTGGCCCAGTCAGCACGGCACTCACAGACAGTCACTTGAGTATTTTTGGGTGCATTGCCAATTAGTAGGTCAAACCACAGAGTCACACAGAGCTGTGTATGAGTGCACTGCACAAAGTCAATGGGTTGGGAGTTACATACAAATTTTGAGTGTCTTTGATTGTTAAACCTACATGTCTCGGAGGGTTAACCCTCCTATGCCCAGGCTGAAATTTGGCCCAGTCAGCACGGCACTTACAGACAGTCACTTGAGTATTTTTGGGTGCATTGCCAATTAGTAGGTCAAACCACAGAGTCACACAGAGCTGTGTATGAGTGCACTGCACAAAGTCAATGGGTTGGGAGTTACATACAAATTTTGAGTGTCTTTGATTGTTAAACCTACATGTCTCGGAGGGTTAACCCTCCTATGCCCAGGCTGAAATTTGGCCCAGTCAGCACGGCACTCACAGACAGTCACTTGAGTATTTCTGGGTGCATTGCCAATTAGTAGGTCAAACCACAGAGTCACACAGAGCTGTGTATGAGTGCACTGCACAAAGTCAATGGGTTGGGAGTTACATACAAATTGAGTGTCTTTGGGTTTGACCTCCTATCACACAGCCACATGTGCTTGCATGTATTTGAGTGCACTGCACAAAGTCAATGGGTTAAGAGAGACATACAAATTTTGAGTGTCTTTGATTGTTAAACCTATAGGAGGGTTAAAGAGTGAAAATGGGAAGGGAAATGGTGGGAAAATGCATTTTATTCAACATATTGAATGTATGGGAGGAAATGAGGTTTAATTGGTAGAACTCTGACACAGTGTATATGAAGGAAGAAGTTCATAGAGCTAGTGTAGAACTAACGTTAATAATAATAATAATGTGGACTTATATAGCGCATGTATCCACCAAACTGGTGCTCAAGGCGCATTACATTATTATCCCTACAGCTCAATTACTGCCATTTCGGCACCAATGGGCTAATCAAACACAACAACCAACTCGGCCCTCACAGGTACCCATTTACTCCTGGTAGGGAGGACGAAAGCAACAGCGCCCTCACATCAAAAGTGCTGAAAAAAATTATATTAGGGATGACAATCAAAAAAATATCAACCACAACTTAACAGGCCTGCACTGTGTTGAAACCAGATATCTTATTCCCAGAAGCCATTTGCTTTTGGTTTGAAGAAAATCGGCCCAGGCGTTCCAGAGTTAGAGGTCATTAAAGGGTATGGCTATCGTCCAACCTAGTATCATGTTACGCTACATAACCTCCAAGGTGTCCCGTGGTCCCTTTGGGAGTTCAATAACATTATACAAAAACTGTCCATTTTCAAGGAAGTGAATCTTGAAAAGTATTTGGCCAACTTTTTTTCATTTTTGGAACATCTGTAGAAACCAGCCTACTCTTTCACCCTATCAATCTGAAAACTAGTTGACATTGATGCCAAATTAATTAAGATTTTAAAAAATATGCCTTCAGACTTCAGACGAACTTGTTGTGGTTGTGACAAGTGCGTGGTCACGCTCGTAAAAAAGCCTGGTTAGTCTGATCCCGGCTCAGTTTAATGCGCGTAAAAGTGAGACGAATCCCAGACCGATGACTCATGCATGCATCGCTGGCTGACAACGCATCAACAAAACCCCTCCAGTCTGATCCCAGCTCCGTTTACTGTGCGTACAAGTGAGGTGAATCCCAGACTGATGACTCATCATGGATGGCGCCTGGCCGGCTCGCCAACTTCTTTCGCAGAACAGGTCAAATGAATATCGCTATAACTTAATGGGACTTCGATGTCAAGGTACAACCCACATACTGTCGGAAAGAGCACGAAACGGGCATTCCATTGAGGTACGGGTGAAGGCCGTACCAGTGTTAGATCCAAAATTATTCGGTCTCAAAATCTTTCTTTTGTTTTAAGACCTAATTATTTGTTTTAAGTACATTTGAAACAGTTTTCTGGCTACAGATCTAATTTTAAGCTTTATTTTGATACTAAGATCGTCAGGATTGATGATTGGAACGCAAAGTCCCCTCCGTATAAAAATGGGTCTTACCACTAATTTTGTTGGAACCATTTTTGAGCGGCGAATTTGACAGTTGATTTTCCGTGTTGGGCCATTTTCGGGCTTCGTTTTTATCTTCAACTCGACGGTAAAATTCGTTCAAAACCTTTTTAAATTGTGAAACAGTGCATGAATCTACTGTGTTATGAGTTGTAGCTTTGTTTTCTAGTGAGAAATAAATTTTTGAAGTTATAAATTATCGCCCGTAACGGAGTTTTTTCAGCACTTTTGATGTGAGGGCGCTGTTGCTTTCGTCCTCCCTACTTATATGATACAATGACAAAATATGGAAAGAATGTCGTATCCGGCCGCCACTTTTTAAGGGCTTTTTTTGATTTTTTTTGCAACCACTAACCAGTTAAAAAATCATTCTATCGATTTTTGGTGGTACAGAAAGCGAAAACTATCTTTAAAATCCACATTTATGATGGTTTTCGGACTTGATTTCCCTTCTAAAAAAATCCTCCCCTTCAGAAAATAGAAGGATCCTATTATAGTTGCCACTCAGACTGACATGACTGAGGAAGTCACCAAAAATGCCTGATTTTTCATGAAATAAATATCCTGGAATAATTTGAAGTATATGTCCATCATCATCCATATGTTCTCCACCTTACCAGGTAGGTAAGATTACATTATTGGTTATATTTAATGAAAAATAGTGGCGGCCAGATACGACATTCTACCCCAAAATATAAACAAACTGTAGTGTAACATTATAGAGTGTATCGTTAGGCCCCCAATTTGGATGAATGAAGGCTTGACCGGAATCTGGGCAACATGCAATTTTAGTAATTACTAGAAATAAAGGATATTTTCATGCTGAAGTTCCTCTATTTTCTCTTTCATTTGATTGCTCGTTCCATCACAGTCATCATCTTCACGTTCAACCTGTTGTTTAGACACTGGGTCGTCAAAAAACTCTTCAAACAGAGATGCATCGCCAAACATGTCATTCTCATTTCTCACTCGCTCCGCCATGATGTTTGTAAAATACACGACGACTGTTTTCAAAATTGGTGGCGCTTAACCGCACGACGACTGTTTCAAAATTTACCTTGGTCGTGTGTAATTAAGATCTTGAGCTCTCCTCTGTGGTTAGACCTGCGCTTGTATTCATGAAATGAAATCACTGTGTTTACAAAAGAGTCCACAAGGTGATAAGCAAAATATATGTACATTATTTAATATTTACTATTTTGAGCCGAGGAAATGTCAAAAGAATCAATATTTTTTTTAAATATATTTTTTAAAGCATCTAATCACTAGTATTCTCATCTGACATAAATGACCACAGGTTTTCAAGACAATTACATAGTATCTTTACATTACATTCCTTTAAAATTTTTTGTTTAAGGTGATGACTTTAAGTATAGGTTTTCTCGGTCAATTTCGGCAAATAAGCGGTCCAGTTGTTACTATAAGTTTAGTGTTTCGAAAGAACAATTTAAGCATTCATTTCATTTTCAGGCTATGCGAATTCATGTGGCATTAGATTCAATTTAGCATATACGTCGTTCTTTTTTTAGTAATGCACATTCTTCATCCAATTTAGCAGAGTTGGTTCGACTGGAGATTTTCACTAAAATGTTACTTTCATTTTTGCATAACGGCAATCAATTTCACAAAATGAAAATTTTAAAAAACCCAGAAACAAATGCAAAAAAGACAACAGAATACGTTAATTTTGTTTTCTTTATTCATGTGCGTTTCTCATACACTTTACATAGGGCCAATCGGTCTTACGTTGTTTTGTTCAATCTCTGATTAGAATCTTTATTGGTTTTCTGACCTGAGCCTAATTCTGTAATGCGTTTTTGAAACATTTATGTTATATTTGACTGTTTCATTATAACCTGTTTTTATTGTTTGAGTGTATCTTTATCATTTTTTATCCTGGTTTCTTATTGTCCATTCATTCATTAGTGAACCGTTTTTATACCTTTAAAAATCTATAGGAAACTAAAGTTAAATGAAGTTTAACAAAGTGTCAATTAAGTTGCACAAATTTCTTAGTGCCCAATAATGAGTTTGAATGACCAAATAAATACGCGCCACGAAAAGCTCCTGCGAAATTGAATGCTGTTCGAGTGGATTGTTAAATTGGATGGTTATTTTGTTTAAATCGCATGACGCAAGAGTACTATTGCCTACCCATAAAACGATATTGAATAATGATTTTGAGCAGCATTCAATTTCGCGCGAAAAAGAATGACGCGGTGTTTAAATTGGCTGCTTATTTGCCGAAATTGACCGGGAAAACATATATTAAGAACATCTGGAGCTATTTATTTATTTATTTCTTATTTAACCTGGGGAGACCTTCAGGGGACATACCACTTTTTCTAGGGTGGCACCGTTTATGCTTAAACATTTTGTATCCTGCAGCCTCAAATGGGGACCTATTTTTCAAAATTCTGAAGGGGGGGGGGGCACCCGGGGTGGCACAGACCTCAGCAGGGGGACACGTCCCGTCCCCCCCCCCCATAGTTACGCCACTGGTAGCGCGTGTTGGGTTGGTTCATTACGGGGCACAATATTGTGTCATCGGGATGTTCACGGTGGTTCATTGGCCTCCCACAATGCAATCTTCCCTATGGTTGGCTGAGATAAAACCATTTTGTTATCACCCTGTTAACCAATCAAATGCCCTGCTTCTGTACCATCATCGTGTGATTGGTCTTCAAGTGATATGGGTTAATCAACCCATACAAATGTCATAACAAACTCAATCAAGCAGATGTGTGTCATTATTTTTACACATTCATTTATTTGAATATCATTATTCATTTTATAGAGTTACTATAATTTGTTTAAAATAATTTACTTACCATGAACAGGCTTCAGTACTATAATAAATCAAGTTCATACACAATTATATTTTCATTCTATTGATATTTTACTTGAGTAAAGGAAAACAAACACTTTAAAATTACAAATTTTGACAAAATAGTCATGGGAAACATGGTTTCCCAAAATTGATTTATAGTGGTTCCCGCCAGAATTTCAATTAGACACTTAATCAACTTTAAACCATGCTTTTGACAATTGTTATTTGAAATACATTTTTTTAAAGCATTTTTCACATTTTAAAGACATAAATAATATGTGCTTTCCTATCTAAATGGCATCAATTCAAATAACAAATTCCGGTAAAATTACGAAAAACGTGGGTGATACATCTTAAATACATTTCAATCTGTTTAGTGCAAAACAAGATTTTGTGTTTTACAGTTATTCGTATATAACTATCATTATTTTGTTTAATCTAAATTTGAAAATATAAAAATACTAAATACTTAATCCTTAATAATTATTATATACTTAATGCTTTATAATGCTTAATACTCGCCTCTAAAACTTAAAACTTAATACATAATACTGAATTCTGTGCTCTTTAATAATGTACCTTAAATAATTATTTAGTTGTCATGGTCATTTAATTTCGTGAACATAAAATTATTGAAACCTGCCACAATTTCCTGCCATTTAAACTATATCATGGATACATCCATTGAGATTTCTTTAGACTTTTAATATATTTAATTATCACTTGAGTATAACATTAATAGAATAACAATTTTTGCAAAGAGTATGATTGAAATATCGGTATGTCATTAAATGCAATCAATTTCTAAATACAATGTAATTTTTATAGGCAATAATTGTTTTATACTATAAGATAAATACTTAACAGTTGTATCAGGCAAATGAGCCTTTTGAAGCAAGTAGGCCCTACAAAGAATTCAACTTTTAACAACAAATACGAATTATTTAATGAATAATTTTATTTTGATAAATTTGTAACAATTATCCCTTGAATTGTGTTCTGCCAGAGGAGCTATTATTTTAGCACAATTATTCGCAAATGCATTGTTGTCCTCCGGAGATGTAAATTCCACGTTGAAATTAATTAGACATATCCAGTGGCAAAATAGTGTCTGTCGGTAAACTCACAAATTTGTTGGCACTTCTACTTATTTGAGTTTTGTGTTGGTAAGTTGAACCCCCTCCCAAAAAAAAGTGCTTGCCCCCTCTGAAAATCCTGGCTACGCCATGCACTGGACATAAAAATTATCTGAACGCATTTTCATTATTTTCTCGTTAACGTAACCCAATGAATTCAAGCTGAGTCTTTCACAGTGGTTGGTTTGTATACATAATTATTATACTGTATGGATGCATTTACAGACATTTTACCAAGGCTTAAAAAAGAAATAGCTGAAAGCATGTTTTATTTTTAAAGCCAGTCCGTATACAGACAGTTATATAAAACATTTAAAAAAAAAAGAAGTACGAATCAAGATAATAAAAAAAAAACCTGTACCGGTATACAAAAAACTGCGAAAGTTTAAGCTTTTTTAATGTTGTCGTTGATGAGTAAATGGTGAATGATGAAAATCTATTCAGATTGTTCGTATTCATTCCAACGTGGTATTTCCGTTTTCGGATGACGGAAATAAATTTTGGAAACAATGTTACTAGAATAATAGCGCATTAGACATACGTATTTCCAGGAATGTGTGTAATACCATCATCAACTACGAGATTTTTTTACCAACACTACTGAAATATAGGCTTTCGAAAGTAGCAATCGAAAAAAGAAAAGAAAAAAAAAATATAAGCCCCCTATATAATGTGTCCCACTCTGGCAAAACTCGAAACTTCTCGGCATTTACTATATAAATGCGTAACAGCCATGAAAAGGTCAAAAACTGACCATGTATCGGTACCAGTTTGATATTTTAATGTCACCATATATAACAATTTCTCTAGATTGTGATGGAAAAAGAAAACCCCTGAAACGTTGTTGAGAACATTGTTAATTTTCACGATAAATTTGGGAGGTCACTATTGAAAATTGGGTCAAAGTTTAGGATTTTGCCAGAGCCAGTCACATATGCTTTTGATTTTAAGCAAAGCAGAAAATGGTCAAATATTCGTGAATTCGAACTATTCACTTAGCCGATATTTTGCAAACGAATTCATGTAATCTCAAGTAGCAAGCTCGGTCATTCCAGTGACTACCGTACCACAACATTGCACACTTCTCAACACCTCCACTTGGCTCCCCCGCACTCCAATCCTCAAAGCCATTCTTGGTACCATCTGCCCATACGAAACCATCCGTATAGATCCTGTCGTACCCAATCCACAAACCAATACTATCAGATGTAACTGCGGCTGCGTTGTACCTTTGCAGAAAGGCATTCTCCTCCTTGCTGTTAATAGACGCCAGGTGAGCTGATCTTCCTGGTTTGGAGAGCTCCTGGCAGTACTCAGTAGCGTCTGGATAATTGACCTTTCGGTTGTCAATCAGGTAGCAGTGGTGACCAAAGGGTTTCCAATTCCCAGACAGTTTCGTACATGCTGCAGCTGATAAATAAACGACAGTCAAATATTTGTAATAATAAATTATTAAAGATCGGTATGGGATTTGTGATTCAAACATAATTCAAAATGGTCCAATTTTAATGTCAATCTTACTTAGTATAAAACTGATAATAGTATCGATCTTAACTCATTGCGTGAGGTGCTGTCATAATTAATACGAAAAGTTAATTAATATCCAGTCCATCCAATTTATGAAAGAGTACTCTTCACTAAATTCCACGTTATTAAGGATGAATTTAAACACTCTTAGGACTAAAAAAGACTCTGGTCATCTCTAAAATCGGTGCGATGATGCTTTTTTTGGTAATCTTTTTTTGCCAACACGTGATTATAGGCCTACATTGTATACGCGGGGACCAAATGTCCCATAGGCCTATACAAAGTATGGTGGCTAAGAGAGACATCACAAATTGGGCAAACGTTCATACCCTTATTTGAAAAAGTCGTTTAAAACACAGCACGGCAGAATTCCAATTGATCCAGCAATTTTGGGCTGTAATTGGACATCATTAAACAAATAAAAATAAAAATAAATTTAAAATGCCACCGCGCACAGAGACCAGAAACCAAAGACTCAATATTTTGCCCAGCGGCGTAGCCACGGGGGGGCCTGGGGGGTGGGGGGGTGGCACGTGCCCCCACAAATTTCCAGTGCCCCCCAGGTGCCCCACGAAACATCCTCATAGTGCCCCCCCCCAAAAAAAAAAAAAAGAAAAGGGAAAAACCCATACCCCCTGGGCCCCCCCACTGAAAAAGTCCTGGCTACGCCGCTGATTTTGCCTTAGGCCTAGTGCATTTTCAATGTAGTTTCTTGTGAACGACACAACGTAATCGGTTGAAACTTTAACAGCCTGGTTGGTTGTAGGCCTAGGCTAATTTGTTTCGCCAATACTTTCGTCATGATTTTTCATAGTACCTTGTGGGTCCTTGAAAAACCCCATGGTATTTATAATGTACATGATACGCCACTTTTTGATATAAATACTTTGATGCCTCGGGAGTAAATATTTAACAGCTAAATCGTGATCGAAGGGCCAATCACGGACCCTCTTCATATGCTAAAATTCCCGGGCCCGAATTGAAACCCAAAAAGGACTTGAATTGTCCCAAAAAACTGTGACCAAAAATTATGATCTACGAATTGTTTTTTTCCCGGATAATTCCTTTTCCCAGTTTCTGGGTCAGTCTAATCGTGGCCGTAGCGATCGAGGGTGGGGGTGGGTGGGGCTGTGACACCCCCCAATAATTTTTCTCAGTCAGCAAATGAAGCATCAAAAGTACTAGAACAAGGGTTGGTCCAGGATAAATTTTCAGTCGGCAAACCTAGAGCTATGGGTTTGCTGACTGCAAATGTATCGTGTTTCTAAGCACTGAAGATTTGCCGAATTGTTTGATTGTTATAAGTTGTTTATAAGCTGCGACTTTACAGAGTGTCCATTTTTTGGGGAAAAACCAAGTAAATTTGTCATGTTAGTGTTGTGTCGGTAAATTTACCAACAAAAACATTTTGTGTCCCCCCGCAAATTGGCTTCCACACCCCCAAAGTAAATGCCTTCGCTACGCCCCTGAGTCTAATCCCAGAATGGACCTGGGACCCGCGGACCCTTCATCGGGTCTGTTCTCACCCGGTAGTTTACCGAATGGGGTACTATAGGCTACCTGTGCAGTTGAATGCAGTCCAAATGTCGTCAGCATTCTCCGAAAGGTATAACTGCTTGATGTGATAGAAGGACATTCGCCTTGTCGGTGACACTATGTCCCCGCCTAGCCGTAAGGCAGTGCACTGGCAAGGGTTGGGCACTGGCAGAACCCATGAGAATGACTGTGACACTGTATCAAAGTCGCGCCCGACGTAACATACTTCAGTGTAAGCTAGCCCAGCGATACCTTTAAGGATCAGAATTTAAAACAGTTCATCAGGGACGAAGCATGCAGAGGGATATTGTTTAGTGCAATTCATAATTATTTATCCAGAATAGACTAAAACGATTTTCCCTTAAAGTTGTATCGCCCGTGTTTTAATAGTATACTGGCAATTTCTGGAAATTTGTGCTTTCATTGGAACATTAATAATTTCCTTTTATAAAGGAAAATAAATATTTTTTAATATAATTTCGGGCATATACAAAAAGGCGGTGAAACCATGTGAAAATTCTCTTTTGAGTATAGTAATTAGTTCTGACAAGAACTCATGCATTGTTACAACTCGACGTTTCGATCAGTAGGCTTTGATTGTCCTCTTACTTGAAAATTGTGTGATTTGAAAGCATTTATTTTCTATAGCGGCCCTGAAGGGACATCACAAATCACAAATATCTTCGCCAATATTTGTGATGTTGCGAAAAAAATCGCAAATATTTCTGATGTCGCGGAAAAAATCACGAAAAAATCTTGAATAATACGTGTATAAACATTCGCGAATGGTTCGTTAAAACAATATGGGATTGGTATGTGATTATTTTCGTGACATGCACAAATATTTGCGAAGATATTTGTGATTTTATTTTCGCGACATCACAATATTGGCGAAGATATTTGTGATTTGTGTTGACCCTTCATGGCCACCATAATTTTCCCTTCCTCAAGTTAATAGCAATTTTCCAGTGAAAAAGAACATTTCTAAAATTGCCATTATAAAAGCGAAAAACAAAGGCGATACATTTTTAATAAATAAAAGAGATGAATCGCCTGTGTTTCGCTAATTTAACGGCAATTTCGTGCAACTTTCTTATGTTCATCAGAACATACCGGGTAGTGATTTTGCTTGAGGCAGCAGGAGCGGCGAATGAGATTAATAATTTGGAAACTTTGCCTTGGAAACATTTATTTCATGCTGACAGCAATAAGTAGGCTACACATGTACGCAACAGTACAGCAAAAATAATTGTTTTACACAAAATGTTACGTTCTGAAAAGGAAATACATGATTGAATATTATTTGTCAACATGTAGGAAAATAAGTGAAGCATAATTCTTTTGTACGTTTCCCCATTGGACAGACAAAAACGTAGGCAGGACATGAGACAATAGACAAAGACCAGATGACGGCAGAGACCTGATTAATTAAACATTTAGTTTAAATATAAATACGTATATCCAAAGGTACCTTATAAGTTTACATGTAATGTTTACATGAATGTTTACATGTAAAAATGTAATGTAACAGGTTGTAATAGGTTGCTTAAATTTGCATTGGTATCACGACTGTTCCAATATCAAATGAATTACCACGTAAACATTAAAAAGATGAAATTAAAGCAATTGCTTTTACAAATGCGATATCCAAAAGGTAGCTTTTCAGTTTTCTTGAAAATGTATCTAATGTAACAGGTTGCTTTAATTAAAGACTATTCTAACATGAAATACTATGCGTTGTGTATCGGCAGAAAATTAAATATTTGAAAGATGAAATTAAATTAACTGCTTTTACAAATGCGTATCCAAAAGGTACCGTAGTTTTTAAGTTTTCTTGAAAATGTATCTAATGTAACAGGTTAATTTGTATTAAGACTATTCTAATATGAAATACCACCTTGTGTAGGATCGACTGGTTTTTTTTTCATGTTTTTTTTTCATTTTTTTGTTTTTCATTTATTTATTAATTTTTTTATAAAATGAAGTTCGATTATGATTAACATAAAAATGACCCTTCATGGGCAAGTGCCATAGGAATATACATAATGAAGCGAGAGTAAACACACACTAAAACTGACCAGCAATAAACCAAGTTTATACTTTTACATAAATTTACCCAAGTTCAAATTTGCCCTGACAGGGAGATGCCCCTCTGATTCGGCCTTTTAGAAAAAATGGATGCAATAATTAATACATTGTTTTCGATCCAGGCAAATGTGACTTATGGGGGTATTGACAAATATTGAAGCTCACTACGATAGAGTAATTTAAAAAATGGAAAAGAGTTCAAATGTTATTGTTTGAAGTCTATGTAAAGTGCGGGTACTGAAGATTTTGCAAAGAGGGCTGCATGTAATTAAAAAAAAGTATACTTACTCAGAGCTAAGAACACAATGAGTGTATGCTTCTCCATATTCTGTAAAATCAGAAATAAAAATAAGAAATACTCGCGTAACGAGTGGTCCTTTGACTCAGAGCGCTTCGGTGAAGGAATTTCCCAAATAATGATTTGACGTGACCGTAAGCTGTAGGGTGGAGATGACAAGGTTGTTCACAACATGGTGTAGGGGATGTCAGTCTGGAGACGGAGAAATTATAGACTGATATACCACACCAAACTATAATAATTATGCTGGACAATCTTGTAGGGCTTCATTACCGTCATGACACCAACCGCCGCAATGGTAGTTTCCTTGGCAGTTACCATGCTTCATAGACACAACACAACGTGGCGTGATATTCAGTGTCGACCATCACCAATGGACTATTACTAATTTTACTCGGTGCTTCATTGTAGCGATGTCACGGCAGATATCAATTAGGTCAACCCAACAAAATCATATAAGAAACAATCAATAACCAAATTAGTCTCCAGTTTCTGGTATGAGGTCAGCTTCAAGAGGCAGTACGGTGAAGCAGCTTTTTATTTTTCCTTGATGCTGTTCCCATCATACCTTTTCTTGTAACTCACATTAGTGTAAGTTTGATCTGCCCTTTTCGAGGGATCATGCAAATTTACCAAACAATTATGTCCCCCTTTTTGCCACGTTTCCCTTATTCAAGACCCTGGGATCCATGTCCCTGTAATAAAAGTAAAATTAGGCCTATAAGTTTGACTTGTGCACACCGTACACATTTACATGACAAAGGCAATGGAATATAACAGCTTAATCAACACAATTTTGCAACAAACAAAATAATAACTAAATAACTGACTGAGGCGTGTGAAGACAACTTAAAATCGACGTTTGTTTGTTTGCTTCTTGTTCGTTATTTTTCTGGGGTTGGGGGCTGTATGGATATGTTACATAATTATGACATATCCCTTGCTTACAAAAGACCCTCTGATCAAATCTTTAGTCCGCCCTTGCAATATAGCGTGTGATGAGGTTGTTGTGTGATAATTGTGATAATTGATCGTTTCGTGCATAAATGCTCCTTAGGGATGATTCCAGGTATGTCTTTTGTTGATAATATTTCTGTGTGCTGTTGGATTCTGTTACCATGGCAACGGATTTGAACTTGAATGTGTTTCCATAGATTTCATGTTATGCACTTTCAACTTGACCATATTCAGACAAATTGGGTATCAAATGAAAGAGAAAAAACAGCCGGCTTTCCAAATATGTAGTTTTATTGGATTATTAAAAAAAATAAAGAAATACAGAGCTGAAAAAGGCATGATATATAAGGTGTGGCCGATAAGTTCCTCAATAGAAAGGTTACCCATGTATCCTTTCGGTACACTTATATATTGCTCTGTATATTGCCAAAGATTTGTGAGCTATAAGATATAAGTGTCCATTATTATTATTATCTACCAAACTAATGTGTATGATACAATGGAGTGATATTACCACAAGATATTTCGCATATGGTGCCATGGTCGAGCAGTTTAGTGCATCGGATTTGTGTTCTGATGGCCGAGTCGTCAGAATGTGCAGGCGCGGATCCAGGAATTTTTTAGACGGGGGGCACACCCAACACAGACAAATGCGAGCGCGAAGCGCGAAGCCCTTACGGCGTGGGGTCTGGGGCCCGCTTAAGGGTCCCGGAAATTTTTTGATTCTGGATGCTCTGTGGTGCAATCTGAGGCGATTCCTGGCCAGTTTCAAGATTATATGGAGAATATATATATATATGATATATATATGATATATATATCATATATATATGATATATGATATATATATGATATATATGATATATATATGATATATATGATATATGATATGTGATATATGATATGATATATATATATATATATGATATATATATATATATATATCATTATTTTAGCCATTATTATTAGCCATTATTTTTAGCCATTATTTTAGCGATGTCATGACTACAACAATATAAGTTTCCCCCTCCCCGATTTTTGGCATTTAATTTGCAGTTTTTGACTTCAGTTTTAATTTATCCGGAATTTTTCTTGGTTTTAATTCAGTCCAGTTGAAATTTTCAAGAAAAGGGCTTGATTTCATACTGTTCCTTGCCCTGTGTTAAAACCATCGGCAGATCAGCTGCAAGACTCATCGTACTTCGCAGGCCTATGCGTACTGGCGTAGAATCCGACAGTAAATTGACATCGGCGATTGTAATTTCCACACGGTACCCCGACCCTTCTTCAGACGAAACGGAACAATTTATAGACGTGGAGGAATCGGGTCAAGAAACCAGACTAGCTTGCTTTGCACCCGATCACAGACTACCGATTGCAAACGAAATGTAGGGAAGTATTTGAAAAAAGTCACTATAATCATCATTGGAAATTGATACAAAAACTCCACTTTTCTCAATAATGACAGTACACCAAACTGAAGGCGCTGTTCACCTTGGATGGTGGCTTTATTTTTTACTCTGCACCCTTAATTTTTAATCCTTTTTTATCAACCTTTTATGAGACACATCCTTGGATATTTTTATCACTGAAGCTTCTGTGGAAAATCAACTATAATATAAAAGAAACTGCAATCCATTAATTGCCATAATGAGGCTGTGTTAAACTTTATGAAGTCATCTCCATTAACTAAATTCGTGGAGGAAAATTGTCTTCAAGAATGGGTTGACTAAAATAAATCAATCAGTTCCTCAGAAGATTGCTAAGGGCTAACCGAGACTGGCCTGAAAGTCCATCGAAGAGAAGTTATACTTCACACTGGTTTGACCACATCTTTGATATGGGAGCACTGCTTGGAAACCCCATATCACCAAAAACATCTCTTCGCTTGAAAGAGTCCAGAGACGAGCTGGCGTTCAGAGCGGCAAGACCTGCCTGTCGAACTTACGGCAGAAGTCAGTTGCTTTAAACGTCGACTTTCTGCCGTATTTAATTCAAATAATGTAAATTTTTGGGTCATTATTTGAATTAGATACGGCAAAAGTTCGACGTTTGAAGCAGGCCTATAAACAAGTAGTAACTAACGGAGAGATGATACGACCATAATTTTGTTGAGATGCATCACAGCCTTGCATTCAAGGCTATATTATTCACTGCAAAGGAATTTTGGCAAAGAGCCCAGATAATTAAGCTGCTCAAACGAAGTATACTACGTGATGTACTTTGGTCAAAGAACGTTCGTGGTTTTTGGGTACAAATACAACTTTATCATGATTTCATTTCATTTCATTTATTATTTCACAGGGCAGAAACAATCACAAACACAATGGTAAAAAAACAATTAGAGAAAAATATAAAATACATATACATGATGAAAATAAGTTAAACATGACAAAATGTTAACAGCACTCCTGTAGGATTACCAAAATGCCAACCAAATCACAATCTAGTGGCTCTCCATAATGCTGCCAAACATAATGATGAGACGATTTTCTCTTTTAAAAGCCATGGTCTATTTGTTTGTGGCACCAATTTCAACGATCAAAAAAATAATACATGGTTTCATTACTGGACATGATGGCACTGGATATTTTATTAATTGAAAAGAATGTGTGCGTTTAGGCCACTGAAAAAGGATTTTGGCAAAACTAGCAAATCATTCAGTCAAGTGATCAATTGTTTCCTGCATGCTGGCTGTGGGCATTTAATCGATAATAAACTCCCCCAAGAGGATTAGATGTTGAGATGGAGAGAGTTGAAATCCCCGAGCTCCGGGAAATACTTCGGTTTTCTCTCAAAAGAGGGTTTCAGTTCCATGGCATGATTGATAACCTTTTTTTCTTGTTGCATTTTTCAGTATTTATTTTATGCCAAAAGTAGACACAGTAGATGTTTAATATTGTCGCCGGTATTTTTTTTTAGGCTACTCCTCCTTTTCTCTGACCTCCCCCTCTTTTTTTCCCCTTTTTTTTCTTCCTTTTTTATTTTATTTTATTTTTTTACTCAATTTACCAGGGGGGGGCACGTGCCCCCGCGGCCACCCCCCTGGATCCGCGCCTGATGTGGGTTCGAATCCCAGCCGTGACCATGGTGCTTGTGTCCTTGAGCAAGACACTTTACCATAATTGCTTCTCTCCACCCAGGGGTAAATGGGTAAACGGCGGCGGAACACTTTTAAAAGGAGGGGGGGGGGCAAGGTCCAGTCAGTGTTCCGGGCAGGATGAAATTATAACGTTGGGGCACACAACAGTCGAAAGAGACGAACCATCGAGCGCATGCAACATTAGTGTAGATGCTCCCGGTTTCAGCGGTGGAACAAGGGTTAAAGTATTAAAGTAACTATTACATTGTGTATTTTTTGTAAATAAACTTAGTGCTCAAGTATTTTTCACAACCGTATAATATTTTTAACGTATTGGCAAACTCAAAGTGTATTGGCCCGAAACGGTATTGCGTGCCTGGCTAGCCCAGAATACATGTGGACTATTTTCTCATATTATCGCGGTATCCCTATTTTCCGCGACAATTTTTTTGTTTTGCGTTGCCATACTCAACCTTATTGGCGATTTTCAGCTCGGTCATTGGCAACCAAGAACTTTCTGCCGATCTTAATTAATGTTACCCCAACGGACGAATTTTCGTTGACCATGTCTGTCAAAAGTACTCTCGTATCAGTTTAAGTTTCACGTTTTATGTTGTTCTGTCCTGGAATATCTGTGTGTATAGGCCTATGCCCCGTTTCAATTGTAAAAAGTTCACCCTCAATACGTGCAATTCTCCATCGTAGTGGAATCGATCAACAATGGAGCGCGGGGGTCTAAAGAAATTCAGGCCTTCGCCTATAACTGCCTAAAATATTTTAAAATTGTTTTCATCTGCTGGGAAGTTTAACACCGCCACGCTTTTCAGGCCATTGAAGAACTCCTTTCCGATTACCGCGATAACATGATAACATTTTTCACTGCACGCATGCACATTTTTGGACATCGGAGACAACATAGATGAATTTAATCAAACCACTGGTGGGAATTTCTTTATAGGTCAAAGTGAAAAGTAATACTTCATCAACAAAAATTACAGGACATTCCACAAAGGTTGGTTGAACATCGTTTATTCTGATCGAGAAACGTACTAAGCCGAACCGCTATGGGGAACCCATTCGATTTTGATTGAGTTTACTCTGATACAAAACAAACGTCAAGAAACATGGCACAGTATAGAGAAAATAAGTTAACAAAATTCCAAAAGAACATTCACAATAATATCCAACGATAGGCCTAACCCAAGAAAGCCAATAACTTGGGGTTTTTTCCCATTGGGATCCTTACAGAAAACAGCAAAAACAAGTTGCATACATGTACAAAATTACAAAAACATAAGCAATTTAATACAAAGACAATCATTAAAAAATAAACCTAAACTTAAGTGTTTGATGAAAATATGCAAATTATAAAGTTTGATCACTCACTTGAACACTGAGCTCGCACTTGGGTCTCCCTACATTAAAAACGAAATAAAAGGCAAAAAATGTTTCCCTCGACTTGGCCTGTGTTGAGATTTGGCATTTAACTGTTGTCTACTGCTAAGAAAAGATTTGAACCAGTCTACAGAACCGATGCCCATGGCCTGTAGTTTCTTAAATAACATAACTTATCGACAGTGTCACTAACAAGCTTTTTGGAAATCAAGCATAAACATTCCTGTGTAGTTGCCCAATGACGTTTGAAAACGAGTGCTATCAGTTAAATATATAAGGCAGGCGTCAGTTGAAAATGTACCTCTAAACCCCGATTGAAAATTGTATGGAATGTTTCCTTGAGATATTCCTCAACCTGAACATAAATCGCCTTTTCAAGAAATTTGGAAATTACACATGTGTGGGCAGGCCGTGCCCGACTCCGAATGAAGCCGATTGTTGCTACGGCCGCGGGCTTGAAATTTTGCCATACTACATCTGCGCCGGGACTCTGCATTCTTACTTAGACAAAAACACCCAATTAGGATACGGCCTCATCAGCTGGCGTGCCCGCTTGCAAGCTCGTAACCGGTTGATCAAAACGACGACGGCTGATCAGTGTAACGTCGCAGCGCCACTGCTTCCAAACATGAAACAGCAAAAGAGTACTAAATGTTGCCAGGTCAGGCTAATCGCTTTTTTTAATTCTCTGGACGATCGACCGGACCGCGTTACATATTCAAAATGAAGTTGACAGTGAAACCTCGTTTGCCGGGTAGAAAGTGGGGGGTAAAATACATACCTTTTATTATTATTATTATTATTATTATTTATTCGGCCATATATCAAAGTACAAACAACATACATACAAACACTTTCCATGAATAAAAATTAAACGCAATGTAACACATTAATAATACAAGTACATGAATGTAATGGAAACAAGTTGGCATGACTATGATGCAGGGTGGTCCATGTATCAATCATCCGGAGAAACATTATTTCGTTTGAAGTAACAGCTTTTTTTTTCATTTTCTCAAAAACAAGTTTCGGGTTTTGCCAGAGCAGGTCACATATAGATTATAATAGGTTTACCAAACGCCAAAATATAGGCTTTTATAGGTTCTTTCCCATGATTATGCAGTGTTAAGTAACAAGTTTTGGGTAAATTGCCTACCTTCTAGTACTTTTTGCAACAAAGTACATTACCCCATACCCTGTCCGGTAGAAAATCTAAGAGTGGTACACATGTTACAGTTTGGCTACTGTTTTGGCTTTATCTCTTTATACTTAGGAAGTCATTTTTCTTCAAAGCCATGATGATTTTATGAAGAAGTTAGAAATGTGTTGCAGGAGATTAAAAATATAGGTTTTTATAGGTTAATATAGGTTAATATAGGTTTTTTGGGGGAAATAAAGGTTCCCTTTTTTATAGGTTTTATAGGTTTCGCTGGGAGGCCTGCATCACTATTTAGGCATTATTGTAAATGAAAGTATTTTGACAATGGTTAGTTTTGGGAGTCCACAGTTATTGAACTGAAACAGAAGTATGATTGAAGTCCGAGTCAAAAAATTTATCAAGGTTCTCATATATCTGTTTCAGTTCAATAACCGAGGGTTTTTGTTGCCGCCCATTTCCCTGTGTTTTTGTTCGCTATTTTACTGCAATTTCCAGCAGTTTTCAGCAATTTTCATTTTCATTTGAACATAGCTATTTTACATTGACGAAGGGAATTCAAATGCTTTAAAATTACACATTTCTCAAAATAATCACAAGAAGCATGGTTTTACAGTTAATACGTACTGACGTTAATTTATGGTGGGTCCCATCATAAATTCATGTTGGCATATTTTTACTGTTGAAAAATCTCATTTCAAAGTACATGTAGTTCTTTGTCATTCTAAAAGGAAAAAAGACTGTTCAATGTTCAAATGAAAACAACCAAAAAAGTCAGAAATTTTCAGTAAAACATGGACGATATATCTTGAATTTAATCCCACACAGTATAATGGACTCATCAGTTATCTCATCTTAGATACGGCTTTGCTTTTTCTCCTCTTCCTGCTGTTCACTGCCTCCTTGCCTTCCTCAACAGTCCAATTCACCCACTGTATTTTCAATGCTGCCTCATTTCCTTCTATTACCCTGGCTATGAAAGGTCTTCCATTTGACCCCTCGAAGTGTACCATTACCAACTTTCCCGCCTGAATATAATTTACAAAGAGTCAAATGAAATTATATGTATAGCAGATGACATAAAACACAATAAAGGGGGCCACTTTGCATCCGTCACGTTAGCAGTTTTTCCAATGGTTGTTATTTATTTTTAAGTACCTGAAACCGACCAAAAAGTGTTTCAACATGTGAATGGACATGCAGGCTTATACTAGAACTAATTTGAGTTGATTTATTTTATTTAAAAAAAAATTTTTACCCTCAAATTTCCATAAAAATTGGACGGAAAAAGTTACCTCACTTTTCCGTCCATTTGTTGATGGAAATTTTAGGGTAATTAAAAAAATAATAGTAATAATCAACTCAAATTATCTTTAGGATAAGCATGCATGTCTATTCAAATGTTGAAATTCTTTTTTGGTGGTTTCAGATATTTAAAACAAATTACAACCATTAGAAAAACTGCTAACGTGATGGTAGGAAAGTGGCCCCCTTTATTGTGTTTTATGTCAGATGTATTTTAGCGTTAGTATCATCATGACCGATAGAGCATGGAATTGGAGTGCTAGTTTTAGATTAACTCAGTGACTGAAAATAATACCCCACATGATAAGGTCACACCGTTGCTGATGCATAAATTTTCAGTAATTTTCAGTCACTGTGTTCATCTTGAACTAGAGGACACCGATTCCATGCCCTGTTGAAAGTCTGCTCTGGTCGTGACAATATTAATAATAATGATGTACAGTTTGCGCCGGTATCCGCCAAGTTTGACGCTCATGGCGCATGAACATTATTACCCCCGTCATCGGGCCAGTTATATCATTCCTAGAACCATCTCATCTCCCTGGGGAGTATGCAGCCCATGCTGCCAAATGTGTAACGCAACGAACTTAATCAAACACAATTACCATCTCTGCCATCAAAGTTCCCCATTTATACTCCTGGGTGAAGAGAAGCAATTATAGTTAAGTGTCTTGCTCAGGGACACAAGCACCACTGTCGCGGCCAGTATTCGACCCACATTCTTACGACTCAGCCATCAGAACACAAGTCTGATGCACTAAACTGCTCGACCATGGCACTCCATATTGTCCCTTTAATGCCGAGCACTTAATTAATCATCTTATTTTATGAGAATGTGTGATTAAACTTGATTTTGTAAAGAAAATGAACATGACCTGAATCAAACTCTAGCATCCTGAACACATATCAGTTATTTTCCAAACTTTCTCCTATTTTATCTCTTTTCAAATAGAGAAGGACGCATACCTGTGTTTTGGGGGATCAAGCTACGTTGAGCGCCTGTAGAAGTACTGGGCGTCTTGCCATTACGCTGCTTAAAAAGGAAATAAAGTTTAAGATTTAAGGCTTTGCATGGTGGAGTATTGATATTATTTCGGTTTTCAATTTCAAATATGTTGTGTAGCAACCTTTATTGCATAAGAGAAGGACACATACCTTTGTTTTGAGGGATCTATGAACCAAGCTACGTCGAGTGCTTGTAGAAGTACTGCGTGTCTTGCCATTACGCAGCTTAAAAAGGAAATAAAGTTTGACAAACTGTAAGTACAATCCATGTAATTATCACTGTGTACCTAGAACCAGAATTGTTACGGTTCCCTTTTCCAATAACAATGTAGAATGATACTTCATTATGTCACATAAAAAAAACCCAAAGATTTTGCCCTTTCGGTCATGCCTAAAAAACTACTTTTACAGATCCATTTTTTAGCACTGGCTACTGCAAATCGCGAAAAGACCCCCCCGCGTTGAGTCTCTGTGCACAGAGCATTCCGCGAACAACTGCATGACGTCAAGACGTGTAAGAGGTCTTGTTGTCATGTCGATGTCGCAAACAACAGAAAGGATTAAGGAAGGGATGGAAGAAACTAGCCATTTCTATTTTACAGAGGGATTAGCATTGTCATTGATGATTGTTTATTGACATGACCGTGAGCACCATTGACACCACCATGCTTGCCTTAGTGTGCGGTAAATGTGTATATTATACGTGTATTATGTACTGCCGAATGGTTTTGCCCGGTATCCGGACACGGCTTTTCCGATGATCATCACATGTGATCGTTTGACCGGGTGGGGGTCAAACAATACAGCATGCAGTAAATGCACGACAAACATAAAATATATTTCATAAATAATATAAAAATTAACATGCACATGTTAAAGCCGCATTTCCTTCAAATTTGGGAATGATCTCGGCATTTTTAGTTTTATGACACTTCACCTCGAGACCTTCAACCATGACATGAAGATCCGTGCTTCTGCGGAGCTGCGGCAGCAGGCCATCCTTGCATCGCACTGTGTAATCAGTGATTGCGCAATAACATCAGCAACCTCTTACACGTTTTGACGTCATGAATTTTTTTAACCAATCAAACGCCCTCAGCGGCCAAATGCTAGTAAGTTTCGCCAAATCCCCATAAATGACCATTTTCTTTGATGCGATGTTGCAAAAGCCTGTAAATCCAAATTGCTTATTTAACTCATAAAACAGTAGTCTGATGTAATGTCTGCAATGTGTATAATTGTTTCTGCTTTCTAAATTCTGGTTTTAGGTACACTTTAACTCCTCCTTCACATGAAGGCCACTCCCATCCACTCAATTTCCAATGTGTCCTACACGAAAATGTATTGCACAATGACACAAACCTGTGTTTTGGGAGATTCGTGAACCAAACTAAGCCGAGCGCTTGCAGAAGTCCTGGGTGTCTTGCCACTACACTGCTTCAAAAGGAAACAATGTTTTGACATAAGTACAACCAAGGTAATTATCACTGAACGGATGTTTTCTGTCATTTTCATTTGCACCCTCATCAGAGTTATAGTACTCGATTGACAAAATTAGGGGCTTATTTTGATTTAGGTATAACTGAGTAGTCACAGTACTTCAACCCTCCTACTATAGCTGCACTCAAAATCAGTCAACTGCCTGTTTTGACTGTTGACCCACACACAGGGGCATTTTTTGACTGGTCATTTTGACCACCCTGAACAATACCAGATAATGCTTTTACCAGTCAAAAACAGTCGACTCATTTTGACCTGTAAATGTACTTACTACACGTAAAGTTTGACAGTGTTTGACTTTTAAGTGCACTAGATATACCTTGGCAAGTATATCAATATTTTGACCGATTTTAACCTTTGTAGTAGCAGGAGGGTTAAATTGATACCAAACTAAGGGCTTTTTTCGACACCAAAAAAACCCCGTCCAAAACCTAGAAAAAATTCCTTATAATACCAGGCTTTGTTCATCACCAGGTATCATCTCTATGAAAACAATTACAAATTATTACTGCAATAAAACCAAAGAGAAGGACACATACCTGTGTATTATCTTCATCGCTCACTTCAAGACCACTTCTAATGGAATCTGAAATAATAAACACAAACATCTTGTGAAAGCTTACAGGGTATATCTCTAATGTTTTCGGTGTTCTAACTATAATTTCCGGAATTTTTCTTTTTTCATCAGAACACAGCTATTTTCCTTGAAGGGAAAGCAAAGGATTTAAAATGACACATTTCTCAAATATAATCATGAGAAGAATGGTTTTACAGTAACAGGGATGATATTATGAGAAAATGAAAAGGTAGGAAAAATATATAGGCATATACTAGCCTATAGCAGTTTACCTCTATAGCCATGTATAGCAAGGAAACTGTTTTTTTTTTCTTGGTATTTACAATAAAATGTTACACAAGGAAAGTTTCCATGGTCTGAAGTTAGTCGGAACTTGGTTTCATGGTAGGATTTTCAAAATCAAAAGATAGGATTTCCTTGACGGATTTTTTCATTCAATGCCTAAAATGAAAGATTATAACTTCCTTAACCCCAGAAAAATAGCAATTCAAGATTTAAATCTATTTTGTTTTACCATCAAATCGGACCAAACACGGGTGACGTATCTTCAATAACTAATTTACAGACTCTCCACATCCCCACAAACAAGAAACTAGAGGATTGGACACAATACAGACTACTTCTTTCTTTCCTTGGTGGCTGCATGTACTTCTTTCTTTCCTTGGTGGCTACTTCTCTTCTTTTAAGAACATTTTGAGGCAAAGGGAGATTTGTAAAAAATCCTGAAATCAGGAAAAATCCTGAGAAACCACAGGCCTGAGTATCACATGCATTTCCACGATATTTAATTCAAGCGTTTTCCCTCTTTTGACATTTAACTGTTTTTGCATGCACTTAATTTCTTGCATATTGGACTGACCATGTCGATGGGTAAATGCAATGGCAATAAACCCGTTTCACTAATAATTCACAGTCACATAAAATACGTATTTCTTCAATCACGGAATGCAAAAGGCCATTTCACATCAGGTCAAAAAATTGAAGCCCTAGCGTGACCGGAAAAAACAAATTGTGGTGTTTTTTTAAATTGAATTATGCAAAAACATAAAGTTACAGAGAAGGTCTGGGGTCACTGATATGTGACAAGGTCAACGCTCTTACAAGGTCAACAAACTTTCAATGTATACAGGCCGGTGAAACCCCCGCGTCGGGAGACAAACAATTGACTCAACCTTGCACCGGCCTGTATATATCGCGGAACCCGCTACTATTATGGGGATTCTGGCCGGCCAGTTGTCATCGGGCGGGCTCGGTGGTTGAGAGGTTGGGACGTCTGCACTGGTGGGCAGGAGGTCGTGGGTTCGAATCCCGCCCAAGTCGCCTGTGTGGTTTTTTCAGACGCTCGGAAAGCACTGAGTATGCAGTGCTGTGCACACGTCGGTGTGGGGCAAGGTTGAGTCAAACTTTCAATGTAGTTTACCTGACATCCTTGATCTGACAGTACACTGTGTTTTCTTAACGGCTTTGCAGAGGTGTCTGTTGAAGTGACACACACAACGCACAGCTGCCTGAAGGTCCTGTCGAGATAATTGTATTGACGTCATCATTTGCGGGTGAATCGCCAAGAATGTCAAAAATTTGATCAAACTATGCCCGTGGTGTTTCAGTGGTCCCAGTAAGGTAGATTTCCGGAATTTAATCATCGTTCTGCAGACCAAGAAAGAAACCAAAGCCAATGGTATGTTTTACAATCCACTGACATATAATACAGGGTGATAATTAACTTATGATGAATTTATAGATTGATGAAAGTCTTGCGTCGGGTGGTAAACAATTGATTTAATTTTGCCCTACACCGAACGTATATAGTGTCTGTGAATTTCGTCAATCTATTCATATCGCAGAACCCATTGCTATATAGGATTCTAGCCGGCCAATCGTCATTGGGCAATCGTTATTGGGCAAGCTCAGTGGTCGAGAGGTTAAGATGTCTGCACTAGTAAACAGGAGGTTGTGGGTTCAAATCCCACCCGAATTTTTTCACAGACACTTGGACAGCACTGAGTATACAGTGCTATACACACATCAGTGTGTTATAACCAGATTTAAGTCGATGCTTAAAACTCATCTTATGTCACAACTCTTCAAAGATGATGTATATTTGTAATTGCATTGTAGGTACATGTATCTTGGTACATAATTTTTGTTTTCCCTATGCTATCATTGTATATTGTTTGTATTCATGTTTTTTCTTCGTTTCCGCGCCTTGAGCGCCCAGCAGGGTGGATATGTGCGCGCTAAAAATCTTTATTATTATTATTATTATCAGTGTAGGGCAAAATTAAATAAATTATGTTGAATTTCTCAAATGGCTATTATTACACATTTCTGGTAATGAAAAAAAGGATTCCTAAAAAAAAAAGCAACTTAAGCACTGTATCTCAAGCCTGAGGAAACGTGAACCAGAATCACAGGGGGTAAAAATGTTGTTTCTTTTACGTGCATTACTTTAATAATAAAGTACATGTGATCTACGGCTAAGCGTCCCATCCGAAGGATGAAGCAATTATTGTTAAGTGTCATGCTCATGGACACAAGTGGCTGGACCAGCCAGGCTGGGATTCAAACCCACATTCGGACGCCACCAGAACTCAGAGTTCCAAGCACTAGACCACTCAGCTACAACACTACTTGAACAGCATTGTGCCAAAAGTATACCAAATTCAAATAATGTAGATGAATTGCTTATCAAAATTTTGTTTTGTACTTAGGAAGTGCGGCCAGCTACAATGTGGCACTTCTGCCTTTTCGCAAGGTGCATGAGACGTTGAGGGTATACATTGTACATCATTGGTCGATAGGGCAGCGATAGTGTGTTGCGTTTGGCATATTTTGCAGTTGATAGACATTGGTGTAATTTAGTGTGATTTAGTGTGAAGCAAACAAAATTAATATAGTCATGTAGTGTAGGTGAAACATTTGACTCACCAAATGACATGTGAGGTAGATTAAAATAATAATCAAACAATATGATTCTCACTCAGTTAGAATTTGAACTTGAAGCATGTTTCGCAGAATTGTACCGCTTGTGTCAACCCATTTCCAGACTTCTTGGGTATGTTGATGGGAATTCTTCTCTGTAAGGCCCTCCACGCCGCACAAATATTCCTGGAACTCCTTGAGTATGGTGTCTATTTGGATATAATTCATAAATGCCCTAGACAGTTTAGACAGTCTGACTGGATGAAACACTGATAACATTGGGTTGAATTAACATCTGGTAATTAAAGACATGGCTTATCGACATCAGAGCAGAGTGTACTCAGTGCGTCACACTGACTCATGCCCGTCAGCTCGGTCCATTAACACCCGTGGCTACACCCAAAGCTGGTCATTATCCTGTGATAAAGACTGCTTTATTGTGCATTAACGGGTCAACTTTCAGCGGAGTTGGGGACCCGAGTCGGCGACCTGGACTCGAGTCGCATACATTTGCAGACCGCAATGCTACCAGCACATAATAGTTTATTCAGTTTTGATCTACAAAAAGAAGGATACATGTAAAACACACAATGTACATACCATGCTTGATTTTTTTCTTTGATTTAGTGAGGGAGGTTTCATTTGGCTTTGCAACAGCCAGGCAATTCCTGTAGGTTGTTCCATCCAGCTGTGAATGGAAAGAGTGTGTATCAATTTTTTGCATGAAATCTCGTTGATAATTCGCCAAATTATTTTAATTATCAAATCAGTGCCAACATTTCCTGCCACCAATTGACTTATTAGCAATTCATGCTGGATTCACACATGGAAACATAATACAGTAGTGTGATTTGACAAAAGTAAAAAATCCTGAAAAATGGGTAGTGGGCCTGGGTCTCCCCTTTGGTCTAGAGGACAAAGCCCCCTGAGCCTCCCAGATGTTTAATTATGGAGGATTTACAGACTCTCCACATCCCCACAAACAAGAAACTAGAGGGTTGGACACAATACAGGATACTTCTCTTCTTTCAAGGACATTTTGAGGCAAAGTGAGATTTGTACAAAATCTTGAAATCAGGAAAAAACCTGAGAAATCACAGGCCCGATAATACGTTTTCTTTTAAAAGCAAACATTTTTTTGAGAAATGTTCTCAATGTTTGAGAAATGAGTTTTGTGTGAAAGGAAACTAATGTTTAAGACTGTCCTACTTTCCATGAAAATTCTTCTCAAACATTGAGATAATTTTCCCCATGGAATATACCCCAAACCCTCATGTGAAATGATCCATTGATGTCTATGATGATGTCATTGTATTGTTCAACCAATCAAGTGTTGTTTATTATCAGGGGAAAATAATTCCCCGGGCATGTTACTTGTTTCCAACAAACATGAATAACTTTAATAAAATTATTAGAACAATTGATATACCGACATACTTTATGAAGTTCTCCATTAGTTGTTGAGTAATTGTAATAAAAATAAATATGAGTTAAAGGGACACTATCATTATGATCAGAGGAGACTTTCAACAGGGCATGGAATCAGTGTCCTAGTTTAAGATGAACACAATGACTGAAAATTACTGGCTCATTTATACGGCAGCAACGGTAATATGACCTTATCATGTGGGATATTATTTTCTGTCACTGAGTTTATTTAAAACAAGCACTCCGATTCCATGCCCTGTTGATTGTGACGATATTGCTCCTTTAACCTTCAGTTTGTGAACTCCTCTGAGGTGTTGGTCTAATCTCACCAGACCTACAGCTCCACAGTTATTTACTGGGCAGTCTCGACGTCGTTTGCGGCCTGGTTCTGATGCTTTCAAACTGTATTGAAAAGGTTACAAGCAAGCATCATAAATAAACAATTCACTCTTTTGAAGGGGAATGTGCAACATGGGTATATGGAAATATATATTCATTTTAACCCTCTGGTTTGCAAGAAATAAATCTAAAAATTGTTACAACTAAAAATTGTTACTTGTTCTTATTTGTTTTAATTGTTTTTATGTTTTTATGTTTCAACAGAAACTTGTAAATTCAACCATTACAAATCCTTTTCTCTATAAAATGAGATCGCTTACATGGAATAATTACTCGGGATGATTGACACTTGTTCCAAGTTTAGACCAAATAAGCTTTCATTAGCTTCATTAATCTTGTTATTGCACCTCCAGTGATGTTTTAGCTGAGGAACATTTCAAAGCTGCGCTACCCAGCATTTCCATTAAAGGGACAGTATCGTCACGATGAACAGGGCATGGAATCGGAGTGCTCGTTTTAGATTAACTCAATGACTGCCATAATACCCCACATGATCAAGTCATATTACTGTTGCTGCTGCATAAATGAGCCAGTCACTGTGTTAATCTTAAACTAAAACATTGATTCCATGCCCTGTTCAAAGTCTGCTCTGATCGTGACGATAATGCCTCTTTAACCTTTAGGTTCGGTGACAACATTTGACACTGCAGTGAAACCCACTGGACCATGAAGTCCAGAATTATTGTCCACACAATGAGCAGTGCTAGATGTATAAAATTATTAATGAAAAACATACATGGCCAAGATACAAAGTACACTGATACCTGTAATTTGTAAAAGAGTTAGTGCAAAATGAACCATGCATATTAACCTTGTCTATCAGTAGTGGTACACAAAACTTACCTGATCAAGTACCTTATATTTTTTTTCCGAAGGGCAAATTACCTATTTGTTAGCCATAACAAATGAAGAACAAATTGCCCAATACTGTCGTGACTCAGAAGACAGATAGAACATTACGAGCAACCTGTGTTACACTATGTATCGAAAATTTGGGAACATTTTCAGAAATTTTCTGTAATTAGTTGAAAATATTGAATAAAAAAAATCTTTAAAGATCAAAAACATTTAAAAAAAACAAAAAACAACCAGTGCAGTGACTTACTTCAGCAACGACTCCCTCAGTTGGGTTTTCCTCAAGGCATGCTCCTGTAATTTATGTGTGCGCAATAAGTGCTGACTCATGTACCTCGTCCACTGACAGCACTGTGGACATTTACGGAGCTTACGAACCTGTATATAGAGGGGGAATAAAAAATGGTGAGAAGAGGTAACACACCTCCCAGTAGCAAATGTAGGTTTTTTTAAATAGGTTTTTAAGCAAAATATAAGTTTTTATAGATTTACCAAATGCCACAATATAGGCTTTTATAGGTTATTTCCCGTGATTATGCAGGGGTATGGGTTTTTCCCTTTTCCTTTTCTTTTCTGTTTTTTGGGGCATTATGAGGATTTTTGATTGGGGGGGGGGGGGGCACTGGAAATTTGTGGGGGGGGCACCTTTGAGGAACGATGAGGAACACTGTGATTGGTTCAATCATGCACTGGGTGTCTAATAACAGCGTTGCCTTTCTAATAATAGAGAAGTCATTTCCGAAGGAATGTGACGTGACAGCAAAACATTTTTACACACATATATATTTTCTATTTTTTGAAATTAAACCAAATACTTAACAAAATAATGTAGCTTTGGAAAATTGGTTAAGAAATACTCACCGTTTTCTTACCAGTTTCCCTGAAAAACAAACAAAAATTACATTACTAATTATCAAAATCATTACAACTGGCTTATGGGCCAGGGAAGCTGTTTCAAAATTGTGACCTGCTCTCACAAAATTAGTGTTAAGTCATAATTTTTCAAAACTGGCATGTTTATAGTTCTGAGTTCTGTAGAAAAAGAGCTTTCCAACTGTAACTTTTTATAAAAATAATTAATAATTTAAAGGGACAATACCATCACGATCAACAGGGCATGGAATCAGAGTGCTACTTTGAGATTAATTAATTCAGTGACTGATAATAATACCCCACATGAGAAGGTCATATTACCGTTGCTGCTGCATAAATGATCCAGTAATTTTCAATCACTGTGTTCATCTTAAACTAGGACATAGATTCAATGCCCTGCTGAAAGTGTGTTCTGATTCGTAACGATATTGTCCCTTTAACATAAATGGAGCAGTGGTATTGCAAGTCTGTGAAACATTTCATATCATTTGAAACTCACAATTGCCGATCCTCATCCTTATTGTCGTCATCCTCCAAATGCTCATTCTTCATTTCCACAGCCTCCGTTTCCCCTTCATCCTCAGATTCATCTTGCTCCTCGCCCTCTGTGTTATCATCCTCCTGGACCTCATCCTCCTTGATGTCCTTGTCTTCTGTCTCAGGGCAGATTCGAACCCATGACCACCTGCTTATTATTATTATTATTTCGCATTAGCACAGCATGAAAAGAAAGATCTTGTTTTCCTTTCTACCGGTTACACCTCGAGTCAAGCTACGTCCTGTAGCCTTAGATCTCGAGTGTCTTTCGCAGAATCCTTGCTGTCCCTAAGAGTGCCGCCTTCTGTAGTAATTCTACTCTAACAGATGTTCCTATCTCCTTGATATGTTTCTCCAATGCCTATTATTATTATTATTATTATTATTGGTTTATTAACCCTTCAGTGACTGCAAGGGTCAAAATCAGTCAAAATGTTGACATACTTGCCAAGGTACATCTACGCGATCGACGCGAGAACTTACCTTCAATTAACTTTTGTGCGCAAACTAACCAAACAACCACATTTCCATCTGTGACATCACAGATGTCCTCATGAATATGCAATATTGTATACGCATAAATGTACAAACAAACAAAATGAATTACTTAATCATCTGCATATTGGCTTTAGAAATATAGATGCACAACTGTGCATTTTGTTTTTAATTGAAATGTATGTGTGCATGATTGTATATCGTCCATTTTGCCTCTGAAAAATAACCATCCAGGTTTGAAACGTAAGACCATTAACTACTATTTAGCATTTATACTACAGGTCCTTTAGGTTGGTAGGCAGTTTGTAACAGCTAGTTCTCTATTTATTCAATTGAAACAAGTAATAAATTTCATTGTTTTTTCTTAACAAAATCAAGTGGTTGACAAAAGTGGGTATTATCGGGCAATACAGTAAATTACCTATTCTCAAACTCATCCGATAGAATATAAACTGCTGCGTCTTCACCAACTGGAGAGCTATGATTAATAAAAACAAATAAAAATAACATCCATTTGAAGTTCAAATACAACAATCTTTGTTATATGTTACTGCTCCCACATAATTATTGAGAGTAAACTTAGCATTTATCAAAACTGAGATGTTGGTATAACCGCATTCAGTGGAAAAAGGGCTTTCCAAAATGGCACAAATCACTTGGGAAGACTTAACCCTTCTGTGACTACAAGGGTCAAAATCAATCAAAATGTTGATATACTTGCCAAGGTATATCTAGTGCACTTAAAAGTCAAACACTGTCAAACCTTATGTGTAGTAAGTACATTTACAGGTCAAAATGAGTTGACTGTTTTTGACTGTTAAAAGCATTGTCTTGTATTGTTGACGGTGGTCAAAATGACAGTCAAAACCAGTCAAAAATGCCCCTGTGTGCACATTTGGGTCAACAGTCAAAACAGTCAAGTTGACTGATTTTGACTACTGTAGCTATAGTAAGAGGGTTAATATTAGATTTGAGCTTTTTTAGCCCAAAACAGTGACACTTCACTCAAACCTCAAACAAACTGAACATTTGTAGTCATGATATTGGATCAGGATTTCAACTTGATTAATGGCATAAAGGCACAGGACGGCCAGTAGGGGTGTAATAATACCACTTTTTCACGATACGATACATATCGCGATACTTGGTCACGATACGATACGTATCACAATATACATATCGTGAATACTAAAAATGCTAAAAAAGAAGTGTCTGTAATTTTGTGAATTACCCAATGTTAATTTTGTTTGTTGAAATCAAATATCGGGAATACAGAGAGTCCTTCTGACTAGCGGTGATGTGCTACACGCAAAACGAATACATGCAAAACAGCATTTTTTAAGACACGAAAGGCATTTTTGTCAGGGTAAACTTCACTGACTTTTGTGGTCTAAATGTCAGGAATGAAATGCCAATTTTTTAAAACAAAATTCAGTTTGAACAAAATTTGGTTTGAATAAAATTTTTGTGTAGAAAAAATCATCAGTATCGCGATATGCAGTTTTGTATCATGATGCGTATCACGGTATTTTGGTATCGCGATAATCGATGCATTGGTGAATTGTTACACTCTTAATGCATGGCCAGACAAGTGTGGACGCTTGATTGATTTCTGATGCCTCATGTTAAAACAAAAGCTTGATAATGATGAGTACCAGACTTATTACATTGTCCTAATCACTGGTCTCTCAATTTTGATGGCGTTTGCTTGTCCATTCTTGCGAAATGGAATGAACGTGTTACTCCATAAGTCTTTCAATTTTTATGACTCAAATTAATTAAAATAAGAAAAGCAAATCAAATAATGTTCATTTAGGAAATGAATCTTTGGTTTAGTAAAATTGATGAGATACGAGCCCCGATTTTTGTTCACTTAACTTTACACCTTTTTCATTTTTCTTTAGATTTTTTAAGTGACTCGCGATTCAGACTCGACCTTCGTGACTCATGACTCATCATTGGGGACTCAAACTCTGACTCCAGGTTTGAGGACTTTTCCATTCCTGTTAGCACCTCTCCTCCTGCCGTCATCCCCTGCAAAATTGTCATTGCCTATTTAAGAGGATAAGATTTGATATAGGTTTTAGGATAAGATTTAATAATCACTCTGAATAATGTGTTATTAAAGTTGTCCATTTAATAATGACAACTTTAATAATGACAACTTTAATAATGACAACCATTTAATAATGAGTTTGCTATCATGGAATATGAAATGGGTGGGTGTTTAATGCCTGGTTTTGTTAAATTTTGATCAGTGGTTGGAGGATAACATCTGAAGCCATGGATTTCTGGCTCACTCATGCACATTCTTGCTCTATCTTATATGTATATACATATATTTTTGTATAATTACATATTTCCTTTAATAGTAAGAATTTGTTTCAAGCCGACATTGACAAGCTTTTGCTTATTATATCTGCATCTTATCTTCTCCGTTATATTATTCTTATATAATCCGCGTTGTACATGTCATTAATTTGTCCATCTGTAATGTAAATGGAGAATGGAAATAAATGTAATATTGATACGATTAGAACTGGATGACTAAGCGAGATTGTGGTTCAGATACTTAAGAATCATATAAGTCTTCTCTACATTTCGACGAGCGTGTGCTCTAGTCATCATCAGGAGATATTAGTCTTACCTTTGAAGACATGTCGCTGGAGACGTTAGAATTGCCTTTTCGACTTCAAGGATAACTGCAAAATTTGAAAATAATGCAGGAAAGTGAACCAACTGCAATTGTGCACCACAATTTCAAGACAGTGGTGCTCAATGATGCGTGACCCTGGAATGTAACCCAAGGTATCATTGGAAAGCACAAAGCTTCTGCTTTAAGATGATACCATGCTTTTTGCTGGTAAACATATAGTCTGGCCATATTAACCCTTTAAAGTAGGATTACCTTTTTTTGAAACACCCTGTATATCGCAGAACCCGCTTCTATATGGGATTCTAGCCGGCCAATTGTCATCGGGCAAGCTCGGTGGTCAAGAGGTTAAGACGTCTGCACTAGTAAGCAGGAGGTCATGGGTTCGAATCCCGCCCGAGTCGCCTGTGTAGTTTTTTCACAGACACTCGGAAAGCACCGAGTATACAGTGCTATACACACATCGGTGTAGGGCAAAAATTTAATCAAAACTGTCCAAACAAAATATTCACTTCGGGTAGATAGAATGTCATATCCGACCGCACTTTTTCTCATTCAATATAACCAATAATGTAATCTTACCTACCCAGTATGGTGGAGAACATATGGATGATGATGGACATATACTTCAAATTATTCCAGGATATTTATTTCATGAAAAATCAGGCATTTTTGGTATACAATGACTTCCTCAGTCATGTCAGTCTGATCTTGTCAACTCCCCTGTTAGTGACCAACACAGTCATTGTACATGCGAGTGGCAACTATAACAGGATCTTTCTATTTTCTGAAGGGGAGGATTTTTGTTAGAAAGGAAATAAAGTTTGAAAACCATCATAAAAGTGGATTTTAAAGATAGTTTTCGCTTTCTGTACCCCCAAAAATCGATGGAATCATTTTTTAACTGGTTAGTGGTTGCAAAAAAAAATCAAAAAAACCTTAAAAAGTGGCGGTCGGATACGACATTCCAAATAACATTAGTATTCCCCTTTTACGTTCTAACGACGTTAATTATCGGATCAATCATAATTAAGTGTTTTAATAAATTTGATATAAATTGAAATTCAGTTAAAAAGTACAAACAAATGCAAAACAAATTGGCATGTGTACGAGTTGACATGCGAGTATGACACTGATCTCTATTATACTGGCTGGATAGAACTTAGAAGATCATGTGCTTCCACTGAATGCCACGGCACTGGATGTCAGGATGCTTTGTTGGTCCTCATTCCTTCCTCCATGCACAAACCACGTTGCTGTTGGAGTGTTGGTTGATCAATGTGAATTTCTACCCACTGCACTGGCATTTCTTTGTTATGTGCATTCCTTTGTGAATTCCTTTTGTCTTCCTTTGTATAGTGGAGGCGTACATTATTATTATAACTTAGACAGAAGGTATGGTATAACCATGGAGGAAGGAATTTCCTTCCTCCATGGTATAACCAACATGTTGGCAAACTACTTAATAGTTTTTTTTTACGAGTTACTTACCTCGACTTATCCATTTCATAAACAACTACTGTACTGGTGAAACTTTCAACTTGTTATTTGAAGGACGCCCTCAATCGGCGGTGTTTTTAAAATAATGTATCCTCAATTTACCCTAAATGACGCACCTAAGGTTATATAATCAACTGGACGGTAACTTACAAATGAAATTAGCAGTTTGGTGTTTCAGTTTGTTTCAGTGAAGGATTCTCTTGTAAAATGCGGAATTTCAATGTATGATCATACGCGTGGACCGTTTTTTGAGACGCACAGAATTGTAGTCATCAGAAAATTGATGTTGGTATGACTCACGGCCCCCAAACTGTTAAAGTTTACGGGGGCACAGAAAATGTACCCAAGAAGAAAAACAGTTGAATCATGCTTCATCTTGTTCCAGATGGTTGTAAATTGTTTTTAATCTTGAAAATAAAAAAAATTATTTTCGATTTTTAAAATAAAATGGTATAATTTGGAGAAGCTCTCAAAACTTTTAATCAACTTATTCTTGAAAGACCAATAAAATGGAAGGTGGTTAAAAATTTTGAAAAAAAGTACTTTAAAACTTTGAAATGTGTAAAAATGCTGTTAACATTTTGTCAAATAAAAGATTTCTTTTCATAACCATGATATTAATGTTTTATTTTCTCAATAATTTTCCACTACCGTCGAAATAAACACAAATTAAGTCGTCTTCGTTCGCTTCTTCTATAAGGAATGTGTCCATTTTGAGGATCAGTATTTCTTTAAAAAATCATTGCAAATGCAAAGCATTCATATATTTTGGTTTCCACAGACAACAGCTTGTTGATGGCATAGAACAATAAAATCACAGATGTTCGTGAAAAAAAATTGAGGTAATGTAAATCTCTTACTATTTGTATCTAGTAAAATCAGTGGTTAAACAACTTTTTCCACTTTCACAAGCACTAACTTTCCAATAAATCATACAATTTCACTATATTTTTTATTTCTGTAACAAGCACGACTTAGGTAAGTTTATGCAACCAGTAATACGCCATAATTTTGTAAGTTTTTCGAGAAATGCTAAGCCAAAAGTAGGTGCGTCATTTCACGAGTGCGGCGAATTACGTACATTGACGATATCTCCTTTTTTAAATTACCTGCCCGACTTTGAGAGCTGCCTATCAATTAGTTATGCATAATTTTAAAAAGGAATCAAATTCATAAAGCGAAGCATTAATCTTGGGGCGGTGTGTACTGGCCGAGTCTCGGTTCGGTTTAAACTTTGAATAGTGCCTCATCTGGTCTTCCATTACCTTCCAGTCAGTTCTCACAGCCTTAGTCACTATACAATATGTAACTTTACCGTACCAGCCGGCGGCGGCGGCGCGGCCAGCTCGAACTAACTACGTACGCTCTCAAGCGCAGCTCTCCCGGGCCGCCCGCATATAAAACACGCGCGCGCGCAGCCGATATAAACGCACGGCTTTTATAGCTAGCTTTTGTCACGCAGCGTGTGACCTGCTGCTCTAACCAATCAAAGCACGCTGGGCGGGGCATCGCTGCTGTACGCAGTGCGTCCGCAGCTCTCACTAGCCAAACAAGCGGGGGCGCTAAAGCATATCCTGCCGCGTCACATTAATACTCAATAATTAAGCTCTCTATATACATCACGTAGGCCTACTCTTGTTTAATTAAAACACATGAATAAAAGGGACAATATCGTCACGATCGACAGGCCATGGAATCGGAGCGCTAGTTTTTTTTCATTTCATTTCATTTATTGATTTCACAGGTAGAAAAAAAAAAAAATAAACACAAATTTACATTAGATTAACAGAAACAGAAACAAAGGTAGCACCCCTGTAGGATTACAAAAAAGTAAACTAAATTACTGTCGAGTTGATCTCCTGATACTACCACTTAGGAAGTAAACAAACATTGAATCACACAAAGAACGATAAATGGCTTTAGGCACACTTTGAGATATAAAAATAATATTATAATAAAAATATAAAAACTTAAATACTACACAGTTTGAGTTAGGGCATCTGCTAGGCCAGGGACTAATAAATGTTTTCTAAGTGAATTAACAAATAAAGATAAACTATAAATAACTGTTTCTTTAACATTTGTTGGTAGCACCTCCCATAATCTAGGGAATCTATAAAAAAGAGAATGATGAGCAGCATTGGACCTTGCCATTTGATGAGAAAACTTAATAACTTCAGTATGTCTACGATTAACATGGATTAGATCAATAGGAATGTCAAATTTATTATATAAACATTTAATAGCAAACACAATTGAAAGGAAATGGATTCTATTGTTTAAAAAGGGAAGACCCAACTTGACACACCTGTCAGAATACACAATTTCACTATTGGAATTAATTAAAGCCTTTCTCGGCAGGCCTAAACAAAAACGGTGAAACGTCTTTGTACCTTCTCAAGCGTTTCTTGCTGGGTAGTGAGGACAGGGCACCAGACGGGGGCTGCATACTCAAGTATGGGTCTGCTAATTGAGCGATAAAGTGAAATAAGAATTTTAGGGTCCCTAGTTTTAACTACTCTACCAATAAATCCATTTAGCCTTGTGGCTTTTGAAGCAACATTGCTAATATGGGTTTTCCAGCTTAAGTCCCTAGAAATAATAACACCAAGGTATTTGTAGTTATCAACATTTTCCAAAGTGTAATCACCAATATTATACAGTGGTTTAGCAGGATTTCTAGAACGGGTCACAGTCATTAGCTTACATTTATTTGGGTTTAAAGCCATACAGTTTAAATTACACCAGGTGTTTATGTGCTGCAGATCATTCTGGAGTGTCACTTCATCATCTGGAGTTTTAATAACTCTATACAAAACAGTGTCATCTGCATATTGACGAAGATTCGACTGAACACAAAATGGCAGATCAAAAGCAAAAATGTTGAAAAGTAAAGGTCCAAGAATAGATCCCTGTGGCACACCAGAATGAACTGCAGCCCAGTCATATGATGATCCCATAAACTGAACCCGTTGAGACCTATTTGTAAGATAAGACTTAAACCAGTCCAACATTGAACCACAAACGCCATATTTATGTAATTTGTTCAAAAGAACTTGATGACTCACACGATCAAATGCTTTAGACCAATCTAAAAATATGGCATCAATGCGGAAAGGTTTCGGAACATCAAGTGCATTGGCCCAGCTATGATAAAGAGTTGTCAATTGAGTAACACAGGAGCGCTTAGGCAAAAACCCATGTTGAGTAGGTGAGATTATCCCCCCTCTATACATATGATTAATGAGATGTTTACATACAACCCTTTCAAGAATCTTACCAACAACAGAACAGAGTGAGATGGGTCTATAGTTTGACATAACATGAGCATCACCAGTTTTAAATAATGGAACAACATTCGCTAGCTTCCATTCATGAGGAACTACACCAGAGGCAAGCGAAAAGTTAAAAAGTTTAGCTAATGGCTGGGCTAAACTATCACAAGTTAGTTTAAGCAACATTGGAGATATGTCATCAGGACCACAAGATTTATGCATGTTAAGTTCAGGAAGGAGTTGTTTAACTTCAGCTGGAGTAGTTGAAATGTTACAAAGACGAAACTCAGTAAAAGTGTGATCACATGAGATATCAATGATATTGTTAGAGTCACTACTAAAGTTTCTCTGGAAAATAAGGTTGAAATTCTGAGCAATATTGACCGGATCATTAATAACGCCGTTTTCAGTTTGAAAACTTGTAATTGTACTCTTTCGACGCTGGGTACTAACAAACGACCAGAACCTTTTAGGATTAGACGGAGAATTTAGATTTTAAACTCAGTGACTTAAAATACTACCCCACATGCCAAGGTCATATTATCGTTTCTGCTGCATCATGAATAAGCCAGTAATTCTCATAGCTCAGTTACTGTGTGTTCATCTTAAACGACACTGATTCCATGCCCTGTCTTGTTCAAGTCTGTATGCTCTGATCGTGACAATATTGTCCCTATAAAGGGAATTAGGTACAACAGTTGTAATTACCAGATTATAAAATTAACAAATTATTATCTCAACACTTACTTCAAAGGGAATTTTTCTAATTACCTAAAACTCAAGTCAAAATATGATTATTAAAGTGGATGGCCTCATCACTGATCAAGCTTGGTTTTGGAGGGCCTCCATCACCGCTTCATCATCATTACTGCCGTTCAATTATGATCAAGTTAAATAAATTAAGATTAGATTGAATTGAATTGAATCAAATGTTCTTATTTCATTTTAGTGTTTAATGAACTTTAATTACTTTTGTGTTTTTAGTGTTGGTGTTGTTTATTTGTTTTAACCAGGCAAAAATAACTCACTACTCATCTCTTGTGGAAGATAGCTCTGGTGATCAGAAAAAACTCTTTAACATTGTTGAAAAGCTGCTTCATAAACCCAAAGCTCCAGTGCTTCCATCTACACACTCCGATCAGGACCTCGCAAATGCTTTTTCAAACTTTTTTGTCACAAAAATTGAGAATATCCGTCGTTCTTTTCCCTCAGTACCTGCCATTCTATCACAAACACCATCACGCAAGGATCCACAATGTATAGACTGTCCATGTTTGAGCCTACTAGTTTTACGGAGATCAAGAAACTCATCATGAAATCGCCATCAAAATCATGTGAACTTGATCCAGTGCCAACTTCGCTAATAAAACAAAATATTGATGTGTTTGCTAAGTATATCACAATTATTGTAAACAGATCTCTTTCTTCTGGTTGTTTCCCTAATAGCCAAAAGGTTGCTCATGTTAAACCACTCCTAAAGAAACCCAATTTGGACAAGGAAGCTTTCAAAAATTACCGACCAGTAGCGAATTTAAAGTACCTTGGAAAAACAATCGAGCGAGTTGTTTCATCACGGATCTCTGACCATGTTCGTGCTAATAACCTGTCGGACACATTTCAGTCAGCCTACAAACCATTTCATGGAACGGAAACTGCTCTTCTTCGCGTCAACAATGACATTTTATCTGCCATGGATGAGGGGAAATCACTGCTGCATTAGTTTTGTTAGACTTAAGCGCCGCTTTTGACACGGTCGATCATAAAATCCTTCTCTCCCGGATCCCGCCTTCAATATCATCTTGGAATACATGACACAGCCCTGGATTGGTGTAAGTCCTACCTTTTAAATAGGCCTCAGCATGTTTGTATTGGTAACGCTATCTCCGAGCCTGTTACTCTTGACTATTCTGTACCCCAAGGCGCTGTGCTCGGCCCACAGTGGTTTACTGTTTATACCTTTCCAGTTCGTGATATCATTTTGAAGTATAATTTAAATTACCATGTTTACGCTGATGACACGCAGCTTTACATTACTTTTAAATCTTCTCAAGAACCTGCCGATTCCTGCATTAAAACACTGGAGAAATGTATTCAAGAGATTCGAAGTTGGATGAGACAAAACTTCCTGAAATTGAACGATGAAAAAACAGAATTTGTTCTATTTGGATCACGTCAGCAATTGTCTAAAGTTTCTCTTCCATTTATTACAATTGGTGACTCGCAGATAACCCCCTCATTACATGCACGTAATTTGGGTGTTATATTTGACTCGACAATGACTTTAAAACCACATATCTCCAACATTGTTCGCATATCATCATTTCATATCACACTGTAAAAAATAATTGGTCATTTTGACTAAAACAAAATAGTCCAGCATGATGTCTGACATGACTTATTATAATTAGTCAAAAACTTAGTGCTTGACTAGTGGATTTAGTCAAAAATGCGACTAGAATTAATTAGTCCTATGACTAGATTTAAATGATGTCTCATACGACTAATCTTTAGTCCAGCAACCTTTTAGCTTAGTCCAGCGACTTTTTAGCTTAGTCCAGTGACTTTTTAGCTTAGTCCAGTGACTTTTAAGATTAGTCCAGCACCTTAATATTAATCATTCAAAGTTATGACTAATGGCATTAGTCAAAGACAATTTTGGTTTTGACAAGTTAGCATCGGTCTATCAGCTAATGATGAATGAACACTTTCTGCAACAAAAAGGAAAGCCACATGTGTCTTTATTATATGCAAACAATTCAGTTAACACTAAATTTACTCAATACTGTCTTTTAACAATTATTTCACCCAAAGTGGAATACCGTAATTCAAACGTTCAAGAGACAATTGTCCATTATAACTGGTGCTGATTTATTTATATTTATAACTGGTGCTGATTTATTTATATTTATAATAGAATCATAATACAATAGAAAAAGGGTCAGTATCCTCTCGATCAGAGCAGACTTTCAACAGGGCATGGAATCGATGCCCTAGTTTAAGATGAACACAGTGCATGGCTGCAAATTACTGGCTCATTTATGCAGCAGCAACAGTAATATAACCTTATCATGTGGAAAATTATTTTCAGGCCCCGATGTAACAAGCACCGTGATTCCAGGCCCTGTTGATCATGATGATACTGCACCTTGAAACATGCAAAATATCTTTCTGCATATCAAGAGCTTTAATCAATGCACACATACCACTAAAATGTGTCCTATAAAACTTGATTTTCTATTTCCTAGTTTGGTCAACCATCCAATTATGTCACTTCAAAGAGGATGGTGTAACATGTATACATGTACACATAAACAGCTCTATGACTGATTACTTTGATGAGGTCAGATTTGATCCAGAAACAGACACTAGCCAGTTTGTAAACCAATCAAAAACCTTTGTCAAAATATGAACTTGAATGCATTTAGGTTTGTTATACATCTATGCAAATTCATTTTTGCAAATTCCAAGATAGAATGCAGTGTTCCCTTCAAAAGTTGACTGACTCCATGTACATAACAACACATTGACCCAAAAATTAATTTAAAAGTGGAAGTTACATGCTAAGGCCCCCCAAAAAAGTCTCCGTTTCTGGTCATCGGTTGGCTTCAAAGGCTTAGGTTACTTTTAAGACACCTGTGGATAATAAAACAATTGTGATGGTACCGTAATTTTTCTTCGAAAAAATATGCAAAATTTTAAAGAATTAACAATTCATTAAAATTCTTTACTGGCATATGAAGATATATTACACATGGTATGCATGTGTAAAATGCCTGATTTGTTAAAGGCATTATGAAATGGGAATTTATTTACTTGAAAACATTATGCACAACTCTATTTCCATGCTAAAATCACTTTTCTACCAATTGTCAGATTGTGGATGTTTTGATACACTTTATGGCTATATTTGTCGTATGCTAATGAGAATTTGTATATTCATGAGCGAATTAGTAATGTCACAGCAGGAATCAGATGCAACGTCACAGTTGATTTGTGTACAAAATTTCATTGAATTCCATGTCTTTTCAAAAGTCAGTTCTCTTAATTTGTGTCTGGTTACCAATCAGAAAACTTGATGAGGTGACCACTGTTTTCTTGGGCAAGGTTTAGGGTTTTGAATTTGTCACTTTCAGTGCTGCTGTAAACACTGAGTTCATGTTGTGATCTCACAAACAGAACGCTCATGTGTCAAGAATAAGCATGAACATTTTGTTACAAATTTAAACAGTACAATCAGTCTTTACTGCAAAAAATAGACTTCCCATAAAATTGCATTTCATATGTCCTTTAACTTGGAGATTCAGTAATGAACTAAAATTTCCCATACAAAAATGTACAGACATATATATTAGAAATGTGATGTTGTTGGATGTTAACAAATTTTGCACTGGAAGGGTATCAAATACAATGGCATTTTACAAGGTTTTAATGTGAGGTAAGAGACTTGTAATATTTTCCTCCTTTTATAAGGACTTTTATAAGGAAATTGAGTAAATTACAAAATTTAATTTGACCTTACAGTCCCTCTTTAAAGGATACATTTACTACAAGATCTACTTCAAATGTTTTGGTTGAGTTTTTGATGGGGCATGAAAATTAATCAGAGAATTAAATGTTGTTATTTAGCTTCTCTAACAGAGATAAAACACTTCGTTCGAGAGGAATATTGTCCTGAATATTCAGGACAATCTTCTGGAAAATTACAATGTTTTTTAAGGCAGGTAGGATAAGCTAAATTGAAAACATAAAAACTTGCGAGAAATACGGTAACGGCTGTCATTAAGTTGTTAGAGCTGCTAACAGCAATCTCATCGATTATGACGTCAAATGAAGTGCATAGATTTATTTCAGTACTGTCGCCCTGGATTATCGGCCAAGCTTTGAAGTTATCCTGTACATCAAAAACAAAAACAAACAAAACATTTTTACACTCCAGTCTGTAGTATTGTAGAGGATAAAAATGCTAACTTGTGGTTTACTTTGGAAATCACCAATACTCTTACTAAAATGCAATAATGAACTCGGCCTGCATTTAATTGTGGATATATGCATTTAACCATTATGAACTGACTGCATACATGGCCTAGCGCATACACTAACTTAGCAGAGTGCACCCATTATGCACTATTAAGCATTCCTCAAGCACCCAGTGTTTTTGCTCTAACTAAAATTAAAGAGTACAATGCATACAGTGCAGTGCATAGAATGCAAGGTCTCAATCAGTTTCTTACCTCCTCTTCACCCAAAATCAGCATATTGCTAATTTTTTCTTTAAGAGTGCACGGTACGCCAACGATGGCAGCTATACTGACAGCCTCTGTAAAAATGCAAAATAGCAAACTCAATCAGTTTAAACAAATATTTTAGGCCTATTGTTTTTAGAATATGTGAGCATATACTTTTATTAGCTTAGTTTTATGAAATATTTTGAAAGAACCTGGCTTTCTGAAAACCAAACCAAACAAAAAAGTTTTATGGTTATCAACTGCAAGGCCAAAATGCCACTCGAAAGAAAACAAATTGAAACAGGCAAAGGTGAAATTGACAGAGGCAGACATTATCTGTTAACAGTAATATATATCCTTATTTATCAATCCATTTTTTTAGTTCAGGTCCCAAAAGCTGGTACCACTTTTTTATAATTAAACTAAGCAATCATTTCACTTTACATGAGGGTTAGTTGTAGGATACCTCTGCGACTCTTGTCATCACGTTGGAGACTATTGTCGTCCAAGGCCTGCTTCAGAGTAGCTGCTGGTTTCTTTAGACCACTGCTAAACTTGACGATTACACCGCCATACTTTTGTAGACCTGCATCCAAGACCTGTCTGATGTTCTTCTCCACCAGCTTGTAGTCGACTGAATTCCGTCTGGATCTATTGGTTACAAATTATTTATGTATCATTTTTATTAAAATAAATGTGGCAATGTTACCTTTTCAAAAGGCCTCTTAATGCATCCAGACCCATGGGCATTTTCCACTACAATTTCTAATGATTGGGGAAAATGTGAACTTCACAAAATCATATTCCTTAAACACAGAGGACCATTCACCCTTTCCCTCAACTATAGTAGGGGAAAGTATTACATTTTTAGATCATTACAAAAAGTATATATAACAAAATGATATGTTCCCCAGTCAGTGAGCACCGATTTGGCTACAATGTCATAACATGCCCATAAGAATTTCCTTGACCAACATTTAGAGCAATGGGTTAATTAGCAGTTTATGTTTTTAATTACTTTATAAGAGATTTTTTTATCTCTAGAAAGTATAAACCATCCCCAAACTTAAAACAAGAATAATAATGAAAGCAAACCTCTTCTTCATCAAACAGCCAAGGATAAACATCTTGGATCTCTTTAACTGTTGAAGTCCCTCTAGTTATGAGTTGTCTTCGATCTGCTAATGTGGCAGACATTGCCAGGTTGACGTGTTCGTGGTTAGGTTTCTTCTTCTTTGTCTCCTGCTTCATCCAAGATATGTGGGCACATATTGACGCATCATCCTCAGAGGAGGGCCTCAATGGTTTATAGTTGGCCATGCCCCACTGTGGAAGAGATTGTAATGTCTTTGATGGGGCTGGATCACTGCTTGATATAGACTTCCTCTTGTGCTGAATGACTGATGGAACATGTTTGTCCTCTCGCTTCCTAGAATTTGCAAACTTATACTGAAGTCGGTATTTCCAGAGGCTCTGAGACAAAATAACATTATTTTAAAAAAGTCACCAAAAGTAATGTTTGTTTTTACAAAATAAGCTATCAAAATTTTGAAAGTAACTGACTTCCGTTATGAAGTATATTCATCTTTTTATGAGAAATAGGTGGAACATAATTTGTTATTCCATTTTTTGGTCCATAAGTAAAAGCATTGTTATTCATGTATGTTGACATTTTTCAATTCCCAGATAAAGATAAATCATGCTACTTAAAAACCAAGTCAAGTACAAAACCTAGTAACATGGTCAATTAATACTTACTTGTGCATTATCGATAGTCATGTTTGGCTGGTGAGCCAAATTAGGCGATTTGTCAAATAGAAGATTAACTATTTTCTTGTACTGTTCTGATGTAGGATAGCTGGCAGAAACAGAAAACAGTAAAATAAAATAGTAAAGTAAACAAAATATACTCATCAAACAAAGTTAAGGACCACTTTTTATTTTTAACATATTTTCTTTATAGCACATATTAAGGACAAGAAAATGCCTACATATGAATGTCCTGTATGACCTCCAAGACACAGTAATCGATTTCACATGTGGTTTGTTTAAATTGTTGCATAACTTCTTTCTAAACTTGTCACAACCTGAAAATGGGTGTGTTTTGTTGTGTCAGCTGACCACATAAAGTGGTACAAAAGTCCATGCAAGTGCTTTTCCTTGCATTTCCCACCAAGCTCAGGCAGTATTCTGACAAGAGAGATGCCTAGACGCCACTTGAGTGAAGTAGAGGTTGCACGAGCCATAGGGATGCTGGACGCTGGCTTCAGCCAGCGACGAGTAGCTGAGATGATGGGTGTGTCTCACAGTGTCATCAGTCGCGCTAACCAACGACACTGGGAGACAGGGCGATACTCAGAGAGACCCCGTACTGGCCGCCCATCAGCAACAACTGCGAGGAATGACCGCTACTTAGTGACTCTTTGTCGTCGCAACCGCTTCAGTAGTGCTCGCAGACTCAATCACCAATTCGCTGCTGCAACTGGGGTGACTGTTTCGAATCAAACCATCCGTAACCGACTTCACAGAGCCGACATGCATGCCAGGAGGCCACTGCAATGCATCCCATTAACCCCTGCTCACAGAAGAATCCGTCTCAACTGGGCTCGTGACCATGTGGGATGGACCCAACAGCAATGATATGAGGTACAAACTTGCAAAACATCTTCAAGAAGCAGCAATACTGCCCACACTCTGTCATCTACTGGTACTCTATCACCTACCATGAGTGGTAAAAGACGAAGAAAACACCAAGCCTGAACAGCTTTTTGTTTAACTTTAAATTTCCCTAGTTGTGTAGCCATTTTAGATGGTTTGTTTGTTTTGTCAGTCCCATGATACGGAAAGTTGTCTACTTGTTCGTTTAAAAACTCTAGGGTGAAATATTCTTCCCTGACACAGTGACGAATTACTTTGTCAATAACGTCCGGAACTATTCCTTCAAAAAATCATGAGCAATATCTGGTGGTAAGCCATGAATGACATGAAAATGTTCAAGTTGGTTAAGCGGACTTTCTCTCTTGATACCATACACACGTGCAACATCAGGCATTTGAGTTGCTAATTTTGCTTGTTGGTTGTATGAGTCCTTCCTTCTTAAAACAACATCTGTGTCACGGAAATGGTCTTTCATGGTGTTCTTGGTGATCATGCAATATCTACACAAACGCTCTGTGTTGAAACTTTCTTGAAAGCCCCCAATTCCATGTGCTGCCAAGTTGTCCGCCACAACCATTGAAAGAGATCCCTTTAAGTTGTAAACACTGCCATCTTTTTCAACATATAAACCAACTGATTCCAAGTGTTTCATTTCTTCCATAAAAGGAACTCGCTGGCGAACTCGCTGGCGAACTCGCTGGCGAACTTCGCTGGCGAACTCGCTGGCGAACTCGCTGGCGAATTCGCCGGCGAACTTCGCTGGCGAACTTCGCTGGCGAACTCGCTGGCGACCGCTGGCGAACTCGCCGGGCGAACTCGCTGGCGAACTCGCTGGCGAACTCGCCGGGCGAACTTCGCTGGCGAACTCGCTGGCGAATCTCGCTGGCGAACTCGCTGGCGAATCTCGCTGGCGACCGCTGGCGAACTCGCTGGCGACTCGCTGGCGAACTCGCCGGCTGCCTCGCGGCGAATCGCTGGCGACTCGCTGGCGAACTCGCTGGCGCCGCTGGCGCTGGCGAATCTCGCTGGCGAACTCGCTGGCGAACTCGCTGGCGACCGCTGGCGAACTTCGCTGGCGAACTCGCTGGCGAACTCGCTGGCGCTCGCTGGCGAATCGCTGGCGACTTCGCTGGCGACTTCGCTGGCGCTCGCTGGCGACTCGCTGGCGGGCGAATCCCGCTGGCGAATCTTCGCTGGCGAATCCGCTGGCGACCGGGCGAACTCGCTGGCGACCGCTGGCGCTGGCGAACTTCGCTGGCGAACTCGCTGGCGAATCTCGCTGGCGAACCGCTGGCGACCGCTGGCGACTCGCTGGCGACTCGCTGGCGAATTCGCTGGCGACCGCTGGCGAATTCGCCGCTGGCTTCGCTGGCGAATCTCGCTGGCGAATCTCGCTGGCGACCGCTGGCGAACTTCGCTGGCGAACTCGCTGGCGACTCGCTGGCGACTCGCTGGCGAACTTCGCTGGCGACCGCTGGCGAATTCGCTGGCGAACTCGCTGGCGAACTTCGCTGGCGACTCGCTGGCGGTCTCGCTGGCGAATCTCGCTGGCGACCGCTGGCGAATCTCGCTGGCGAACTCGCTGGCGAATTCGCTGGCGAACTCGCTGGCGACTCGCTGGCGAACTCGCTGGCGAACTCGCCGGGCTCGCTGGCGACCCCGCTGGCGAACTCGCTGGCGAACTCGCTGGCGAACTTCGCTGGCGAACTTCGCTGGCGACTTCGCTGGCGAACTCGCTGGCGACCGCTGGCGAATTCGCTGGCGAATCTCGCTGGCGACCGCTGGCGAATCTCGCTGGCGACCGCTGGCGAATCTCGCTGGCGACTCGCTGGCGAATCTCGCTGGCGAACTCGCTGGCGAATCTCGCTGGCGACCGCTGGCGAATTCGCTGGCGAACGCTGGCGACTTCGCTGGCGAATCTCGCTGGCGAATCTCGCTGGCGAATCTCGCTGGCGAACTTCGCTGGCGAATTCGCTGGCGACCGCTGGCGAATCTCGCTGGCGACCGCTGGCGAATCGCTGGCGACTCGCTGGCGACTCGCTGGCGAACTCGCTGGCGACCGCTGGCGAATCGCTGGCGAACTCGCTGGCGAATCTCGCTGGCGACCGCCGCTGGCGAACTCGCTGGCGACTCGCTGGCGACCGCTGGCGCGGCGCCCGCTGGCGAACTCGCCGGGCGAACTCGCTGGCGAACTCGCTGGCGAACCGCCGGGCGAACTCGCTGGCGACTCGCTGGCGAACTCGCTGGCGAACTCGCCGGGCGAACTCGCCGGGCGAACTCGCCGGGCGAACTCGCCGCGCTCATGGTTTTTTTGGAAAAGTTAAAACTCTGTACCACGGTGGGTCTTGAACCCATCTGGGCAATTTTCAGTTTCTATCTCACAGTGGGTTAACCAGTGGGTTAACCAGTTCAGCCACTTGGTCACCCACCACCACCCCAAAATTTCTAATATATACACCTCAAAGTCTTTAGGAGAGTGTTTGTGGAAAAAGGGAAAACAGAACTCTGGACTACGGTGGGTCTTGAACCCATGTGGGGAATTTTAGGTTTCCATCTCACAGTGGGTTAACCAATTGAGCCACTTGGTCGCCCACCACAAACGCGGAATTTCTAATATATAAACCTCAAAGTCTATACTTGGGGAAATTTAGCACCCTCTATCTGGAAGTCAGCTCATGGGATATGGACTTAAAAGAAATAACAGTAATCATATCCTTACTTAATGATATAAACAATAGATTAAGAAAGAGTCTATAATTATGACACTAGTGTTAACACATTAAATAAAAAAGAGGTATATAATTAAACTCAAATACAACTATTTCAAGCACAGCAAGTGGTATAGTGGGTTAGACTCTTGACTAATAAGTAGGAGGTCCTGAGTTCAAGCACAGAGTTTTTTATTTTTATTCTGACTGATGTCATTCTAAGGTTTATATCTAAGGTTTATAATTAAACTCAAACGCATATGTCCCAACGACAGCAAGTGGTCTAGTGGATACTGATGTTGACTTGTAAGCAGGAGGTCCTAGGTTCAAACCCAGTCTAATGTTTTTTTTTACTCGGACTGATGTCATTCTAATTAATTAAACTCAAACACTATTATCTTAAGCGCAGCTAGTGGTCTAGTGGATAAGAATCTTGACTTGTAAGTAGGAGGTCCTAAGTTCGAACCCAGGATGTCCTAGGCTAGAGTCTAGTATTTTTTTAAATTTTATTCTGACTGATGTCATTCTAACACTCTTGTCTTATAAGTAGGAGGTCCTGAGTTCAATCCCGGTGTTTTTAATTTTTATTCTGACTGATGTCATTCTAAGGTCCCAATTTCAAGCCCAGTGATTTTTATTTTTATTCTGACTTAGCAGCTCTATGAAATTAAGCCCAGACCTAATTGTAGCCCGTATAATTATGTGAAAAATATGATTTAATACAAATACCATACTAATTTGTACTTGATGTGAGATACTAATTGCATACCTTCTGAGATTGCAACTGTTTCCATCTCACAGTGGGTTAACCAGTTGAGCCACTTGGTCACCCACCACCACCCCGGAATTTCTAATATATAAACCTCAAAGTCTATACTTGGGGGAAATTTAGCACCCTCTATCTGGAAGTCAGTTCATGGGATATGGACTTAAAAGAAATAACAGTAATCATATGCTTACTTAATGATATAAACACTAGATTAAGAAAGAGTCTATAATTATGACACTAGTGTTAACACATTAAATAAAAAAGAGGTATATAATTAAACTCAAATACAACTATTTCAAGCACAGCAAGTGGTCTAGTGGATAAGACTCTTGACTAATAAGTAGGAGGTCCTGAGTTCAAGCCCAATGTTTTTTATTTTTATTCTGACTGATGTCATTCTAAGGTTTATATCTAAGGTTTATAATTAAACTCAAACGCATATGTCCCAACGACAGCAAGTGGTCTACTGGATACTAATGTTGACTTGTAAGCAGGAGGTCCTAGGTTCAAACCCAGTGTAAGTCTTTTTTTTTACTCGGACTGATGTCATTCTAATTAATTAAATTCAAACACTATTATCTTAAGCTCAGCTAGTAGTCTAGTGGATAAGACTCTTGACTTGTAAGTAGGAGGTCCTAAGTTCGAGCCCAGCATGTCCTAGGCTCGAGTCTAGTATTTTTTATATTTATTCTGACTGATGTCATTCTAATGTTTATGTCAAAGATTTATAAATAAACTCAAACACAAATGTCATAAGGACGGAAAGTGGTCTTACTAGTGGATAACACTCTTGGCTTATAAGTAGGAGGTCCTGAGTTCAATCCCGGTGTTTTTTATTTTTATTCTGACTGATGTCATTCTAAGGTCCCAATTTCAAGCCCAGTGATTTTTATTTTTATTCCGACTTAGCAGCTGTATGAAATTAAGCCCAGACCTAATTGTAGCCCGTATAATTAGGCCACATCAAAAAAAAATTGTTGAGCGTCCTTTTTTTTCGGGGGTGGGGGTGGGAGGGTGTTTTTTTTATTTTTTTTAATTTTTTTTATTGAGTTTTTTGACATAGCAAAATATGAAATAAAAAAATAAAAAAATCATCAGAATCACTATAAAACAGGGGATTTTTGTGGGTTTTTTAAAATGTTTTTACTTGTTTTGTTAAACCCATTAACTCCTAGACTTCAGCAGTACCGCGTGTATCATCAGACAATGGCTCCCAGTCAAACTTGCCGTCTGAAAACTCCACGTAAAAATCCGAAATCGAAACATCAAGCTCGATATAGACCTTATGCGTTGACGTCATCACGCCGCCATCTTAGAGGTAAAACGATGATGAAACAATGGAAAACGCACATCTATACACGCGCGGCACACAGATTGGGCCAATGAGCAACCTTCTTTTGACCTCTAGCCGAGGGCGCCCTACTCAAATGACGTCATGTGCATAAGGTCTATTGCACGCAAACCAATCCTTCACCGTCGTGCTGGAGCCCTCACGGGCTATTGTTGCGACTACAATAGGCATTTTACTCGGGAAAATCCACACGAAAGCGAGTAGTACGGGGATTAAAAATCATGAATGGTTGACTGTACAGCATGAAAAACACATGTGAACTGAAAGCATGAAGTTCTCTGTGCTAGTCTGGTTCCCTGCCTCGCATAAACGAGTGAATATACTCGAATCAGTGCACACGACGACAGGGGACCAACCACCGCCGGCATTTTTTTTCGTACCACGCTTTGCAGCTTGGCCCCATAGCGAATGTGTAATACGAAAAAAAAAATCCGCGCCGTGAGATCGAAACCTGTGGGATCGGGGTTTGACGCTTCGGCATAATACAAACTGTGTGCGCGGCGCAGAATGGAGCCAAATTTGACTGAAAAGATCGTTGAAAATGCCGTTCTATGATTTTTTTTTAAATAAAATTTAAAAAAAAGGGGGTCGGGGGGTTTCGTAGGGTCGGGCGGGGACGATCAACAATTTTTTTTTTTATGTGGCCTTATGTGAAAAATATGATTTAATACAAATACCATACTAATTTGTACTTGATGTGAGATACTAATTGCATACCTTCTGAGATTCCAACTGTATAATCCATATTACTATATTGCAACAAAGTACTTCAACTGTCATGTGTAAAATGAGGTTGGTTATATAGATGGGAATTAATTGTCTTTTGTATGATACCCTGGTGGATATCGTCTGGTCTGAGGGTCCGGTTGGAACTACGATGCAGGGTGATATAACGTATTCTTATTCGTATTAAGGGAAACGTTTGATTAAAGATTATATAGTTTGTGAATTTAAGGGACAACATCGTCATGATCAGAGCACATTTTCATCAGGACATGGAGTCGGTGTTCTAGTTTAAAGATGAACAAAATAACTAAAAATTACTGGTTCATTTATGCAACAGTAACGATAATATGACCGCATGCCAGTCAACTCGCCTCCTGGCAAACTCGCCCCTTACAATCTCGCCCCTTACAAACTCGCCCTGGGCTGGTGCACCATCTTGAGCCCACCACACATAACGGAACATTCCATTTTGCTGTCGCTGGAAGTGGATCTCCATCTGTGGCACAACCTCCTCGTTGATCATTTGAAGATAGGCCTGACCATTGATATTTCACTCAATCTAATGATTGAACATAAATCTGTGTCGATTTTGTTCAGCAGGAAAGTGAACCAACTGCAATTGTGTACCACAATTTCAAGACAGTGGTGCTCAATGATGCTTGACCCTGGAATGTAACCCAAGGTATCATTGGAAAGCACATAGCTTCTGCTTTAAGATGATACCATGCTTTTTGCTGGTAAACATATAGTCTGGCCATATTAACCCTTTAAAGTTGGATTACCTTTTTTTAAACACACTGTATAACAATAAAATATCGAAAATATTTCAAAATTAATAAAAAATATAAGGACCTCATTGGCCAGGTCAAGGTGACCATTGAGGTCATACTTGGGTCATCCTCTTTACATTGATACCTAACAGTGCCTGGCCAAAACGGTCTGACCACTAGAAACTGACCATTACATTTGGGGCGTTTTTAACAGCATGTACACTGTATATATGACAATAATAATATTAAAACATTAATAACAAATATAAGGACCCCAATGGCCGGGTCAAGGTGACCATTGAGGTAATCCTCGGGTCATCCTCTTTACATTGATACCAAACAGTGCCCGGCCAAAAGGGTCTGACCACTAGAAACTGACCATTACATTTGGGGCGTTTTTAACAGCATGTACACTGTATATATGACAATAAAAATATTAAAAAATTAATAAAAAATATAAGGACCCCAATGGCCGGGTCAATGTGACCTTTGAGGTCATCCTTGGGTCATCCTCTATACATTGATACCTAACAGTGCCCGGCCAAAAGGGTCTGACCACTAGAAACTGACCATTACATTTGGGGCGTTTTTAACAGTATGTACCCTGTACATAGTAAATATTTTAAAATTAATAAAAAATAAGGACCCCATTGGCCGGGTCAAGGTGACTATTGAGGTCACCCTTGGGTAATCCTCTTTACATTGATACCTAACAGTGCCCGGCCAAAATGGTCTGACCACTAGAAACTGACCATTACATTTGGGGCGTGTACAGCATGTACACTGTATATATGACAATAACAATATTTAAAAATTAATAAAAAATATAAGGACCCCAATGGCCGGGTCAAGATGACTATTGAGGTCATCCTTGGGTCATCCTCTTTACATTGATACCTAACAGTGCCCGGCCAAAATGGTCTGACCACTAGAAACTGACCATTACATTTGATTTGGGGCGTTTTTAACGGCATGTACACTGTATGACAATAAAAATATTAAAAAATTAATTAAAAATATAAGGACCCCAATGGCCGGGTCAAGGTGACCTTTGAGGTCATCCTTGGGTCATCCTCTATACATTGTTACTATACCTCATACATATTCATGATCGAGAGCCGAATTCTCACTGGTCCATTCACCGTCACGTGCCAGATGCTATTTTTGCTGTTTACCTCGCGTCCGCGAGTATTCACGCACAGGGTAAATACGCATGCGCAGTAGTGCGTAGTCGACTGTCGCATCGGGGAACAGTCCCGGCGGGGAAATAGTCCCAACGATCTGTTCCCTGCATCCGGGAACATGCCAGCGGGGAACAGTAGTACGCACGCGCGAACATCGCCTTAGCTAGCTAGCTAGCTAGCTACGTACATACACATGAAAAGATGGCGGCACACGTAAATGTAAATTCGCGTTTTATTCCACAGTGGTTATATTGCAACCTTTCCCCTTGCTTCTTATTGTAATGGCAACTGAATATGTATGAGGTATAGTAAAACAGATATAACATGGTTTATTTCGGGTGGACAGTCGATATTAGCTCCCCTCGGTATTGGAAGTTGAGAAACTAGTTCCCTCGGCTTCGCCTCGGGAACTAGTTTCTCAACTTCCAATACCTCGGGGAGCTAATATCGACTGTCCACCCTCAAACCATGTTATATCTGTATAATACCTAACAGTGCCCGGCCAAAAGGGTCTGACCACTAGAAACTGACCGAATGCAATTGTCCCATATAGGACATGCATTAAATCGAATGTCAAACCAGTAACCGTTACTTGTTTGATATTGAATGTCAAACGTCAAATAAGTAATCAACTTCACGCCGTATAAAACCATCCCTTCCCTTCTACACTATCCCTACCTTTCTACAGTTGAGTTAAGCCTACGTCAGCGGCGTAGCCAGGACTTTTTCAGTGGGTGGGGGGGGGGCACAGGGGGAATTGCTTTGCAGTGGGGGGGCCCAGGGGTTATGGTTTTTCCCTTTTCTTTTTCTTTTCTTTTTTTTGGGGCACTATGATTTTTTTTCGGGGGGCACCGGGGGGGGCCACTGGAAATTTGTGGGGGGACCCCCCCCCCCCCGTAGCTACGCCGCTGGCCTACGTTAACGTTAGGTCTACAAGTTACGCCTGATTTTCTACAAATATGTTCCTAGGTTCAGCTTTCACTTGATTTGTGAATCCTTAAAAATAAAACAAGAAAGATTTTCTTACCTGCTTTGTAAGGAAGGGAAGTGGACGACCGACGGCTCAGGGACGATTCTCAATGACGTTCTAAGCAGCAGTGTGACATGTGTACAGCGAATACGCGCACCACTCACGCGGAGCACCAGCATCATGCCTAACTAATTTATCGCGCACTTTCTTTTTTTTGTGGAAAATTACCAACTTACTGACTGTTTTTGAGCGGGATAACTTAGGCGGGAAAATGACTAGTCCGTTTAAATCACTGGTCCGTCGCTGATTAATTTCTTTTTCATAACTTAGACTAATCAAAGATAGTCAAAACCATTAATTATGACTAATGCGGTGTAGTCATAACAAATGGCTAGTCAGAAGTTAAATCGCTGACTATTCTTGGTTAGTCTTTGCAATATTAAGATTAGTCCCGCTGAAAATTGATTAGTCATAGACTTGGGACTAGGCAAACTTAGTAATTTTGACGAATTTATAAGCCCAAATGACTAACTAATTTTTACAGTGCAGAAATATAAGCCGAATTAGGAAATACTTGAATAAAAGTGCTGCTGAACAAATTATACATGCGTTTGTCACATCACGGCTCGATAACGGGAATGCTCTCCTTTACGGTCTCCCGCAGAATCAAATATCTCGTCTTCAGCACATACAAAACACAGCAGCTCGTGTTGTGACTTTGTCCAGAAAGTCATGCCATATCACGCCAATCTTGAAAGAACTGCACTGGCTTCCTGTTTCACAGAGAATTGTTTTTAAACTTATGCTAATTGTTCACAAATCTTTTAATAACATTGCTCCAATTTATATTTCTGAACTGCTTAAAGTCTACACTCCATCACGCAATTTGCGCTCCAGCAACATGTCACTCCTAAAGGAACCAACTTCAAAACGGAACTGGGGTGATAGGTCGTTTTCTGTCGCAGCTCCGAGACTCTGGAATCATCTTCCAACTAAACTCAAATCTTGTCATAGTATAACCAGATTCAAGTCGATGCTTAAAACTCATCTTATGTCACAACTCTTCAAAGATGATGTATATTTAATTGTAATTGCATTGTAATTTGTAGGTAGGCCTACATGTATCTCGGTACATAATTTTTTTCCCCCTATGCTATCATTGTATATTGTTTGTGTTAATGTTTTTTCTTTGTTTCCGCGCCTTGAGCGCCCAGCAGGGTGGATATGTGCGCGCTAAAAATCTTTATTATTATTATTATTATTTATTTGTTGGTTTAGAGTGACCCCCTTGTCCAAACGTGGGAACACACATGAACCTGTTGTCCATGGAGACTCTGGGATCGATCGAGGATTCTCATTTCCTGGTAAACCTTGGGGACGAGGCTGGTATAGCGGCTCTAATTATAGACCTTTCTCACAGTATGGCCGGCTGGGAAGGAGTTTGATCTACATCACTGCATGTTGCATGCACCACATGCACAACCACGAACCACGAACACGTGACCAGGCTGAAGTCAGCACCGAATTTGGTGCTAGCACGAAATTTGGTGCTGGCACCGAATTTCAAATACCGCAAAAGACCGTCAATATACGTCATTGAGTGTAAACGTACAGTACCATAGTAAAATACACAATGATAATTCGCACAATTGTGACGAGAAGTGTTCCATCGTAAAATAGCAAAATTCAATTTTTTTTTCTTCATAGATGTGTTCATCACATCTCTAGCTATAATCTATTAGCGCCCCCAATTAATCGATCTACTAATTAGCCCAGCCTAATTAATTAAAATTACATACAATTATCCGATAGGGATCTCCATATGTACATAATACAAACGGGATGCCTATCTTTGACGAGAAGTGTTCCATCGTAAAATATCAAAATTGTAATTTTTTTCTTCATAGATGTGTTCATCACATCTCTAGCTATAATCTATTAGCGCCCCCAATTAATCGATCCACTAATTAGCCCAGCCTAATTAATTAAAATTACATACAATTATCCGATAGGGATCTCCATATGTACAATATACAAACGGGATGCCTATCTTTGACGAGAAGTGTTCCATCGTAAAATAGCAAAATTGAAATTTTTTTCTTCATAGATGTGTTCATCACATCTCTAGCTATAATCTGTTAGCGCCCCCAATTAATCGATCCACTAATTAGCCCAGCCTAATTAATTAAAATTACATACAATTATCCGATAGGGATCTCCATATGTACAATATACAAACGGGATGCCTATCTTTGACGAGAAGTGTTCCATCGTAAAATATCAAAATTGTAATTTTTGTCTTCAAAGATGTGTTTATCACATCTCTAGCTATAATCTATTAGCGCCCCCAATTAATCGATCTACTAATTGGCCCAGCCTAATTAATTAAAATTACATACAATTATTCAAGTGGGATCTCCATATGTACAACGTACAAACGGGATGCCTATCTTTGACGAGAAGTGTTCCATCGTAAAATAGCAAAATTGAAATTTTTTTCTTCATAGATGTGTTCATCACATCTCTAGCTATAATCTATTAGCGCCCCCAATTAATCGGTCCACTAATTAGCTCAGCCTAATTAATTAAATTTACATACAATTATTCAATCGGGATTTCTATATGTACAATGTACAAACTGGATGCCTATCTTTGATGGAAATTGTTTTATTTATTACATTTCTTTACCCAGGGTGTGCCTAAACAGTTTAAAACTGGTTTCCATTGGGGCCCTGCATTTTATTAGTTAAAATTGGATATTTACACACACATACAACATATTTAAACAAATACAAGAATATTTACACAAATAGATCTATTTACGGATAACTTTCCAACTCTCCAGTACATAAGCTGATTTACGGGATGGGCGAAAAACCCGCGAAAAAAACCTTTTGGGGAAAAACAAGGGGAAATTCCCATCCGCTCCAAAGTATTGTGGCAACCAAGTTTGTAACTCCGCAGATCAGCGTAAATGGCAGAAATATTACTGATGGATGTCTTTACGTAGCTCCGATTTAAATGTACCTAAGGAGTTCATGGTTCTTAATTGTTCAGGCAGATTATTCCATATACTGGTGCCACTCACAGCGAAACTCTTCGCGTAGCATTCTTTTTTGGCGAAAGGAACTTTCAGTGCCATTTGGGTCGTTTGTCGTGTTTCACGAGTCACTGTAAGTGGTGTGAAAAGATTTGTCATGTACAAAGGAGTCATCTTGTTAAGGCTTTTGAAAACAAGGATAGCCTTTTTGGACTTAACTCTTTCAGAAAAAGGAATCCAATTTAGTCTGGAAAACATATCAGCTGAGGGGGTGAGGGAGGTGCATTTAAGGATTATCCGTGCGGCTCTTTTTAGACATTTGTTGAGTATATTGTCGTGAGATATGAGACATTCTGCAGTGATGCCATGCCTCTTTACCTTCACAGAACCCTGCAAAGCATAATGTATCAGTCAGAATATCATGATACTAAAAATCATTAATCTGTAAATAATAGACTTCTGAATAGGATCATTTTCTTTTGAAGATTCGGGGACCTATAGCAGGGACACAATTTGGGGACCTATAGCAGAGACAGACAGACAGTGTACAAAGAGGAGAAAGATCTTTTTTTTTTACAAATACAATGCGAGCTCCCCCAAAAAGTAAAATCCACAAAAACACACAATGGAAGGACAAAAGTATGATTAGCATTTTGAAAGAAAAACAAATGCACAGGCAGGACAGGAGACAGCTACAAAGTGATTTGGCTAAAATGATTCATGGTACATGCCTCTAACAAAACAACGACAAACACAGATACCTAAGCAGAAAAACGAAATACAAATAAAGATTTTCGTTTCTTCATCAGTCAAGTTATAATTTAATTACCGTCACCCTCCCACAATATTTGGGGACATTCAATTTCGCTGAGCGAGCTACCGGCACATAATAATTGTTTCTTCCTGCTCGGAGCGTACTATACCAAAAAAGAAAGTCCTGTCGCTTTTGGCCGTGGGGCATGTATTGATATATTTTTAACTAAGTAATTGATAAATTTAATTGATACATTTTATGCGGATACAACAAACATTTGACTTACCATGACCATATTTCATATCAATATTACGGGCGCTATATTCGGAGTTATGTGCTTCTCGAGTGACCGCTGTCGATGGTGATAATAGTTTTGGCCTAGTCTTGATAGCTTATACTATGAACCGCCGTTAGAGGGCGCAACACAGTTGCTCAAACCATATTGCGGCGAAAAAAAAAGAAACAAAAAAGAATCAACACAACTTCTAGCCAAGGAGCCAAGTTATTTAAACCCATAATTAAGGTACAATCCCTTATCAACCTTTGAAAACCATTTCAACCATATAAGATGTGCATTTAAACTACTTATATTACTAGATGACAGAAGAAGAATAAATACAGTGCTTGGTATAATATTGTGGGGGTAATTGTTAGTGATGGTCAACAAATAACATTTCAAATGTTTAATTCGAATAATTGTTCATTTATTTCGAATAAAATGTTATAAAACGGGAGATACGCAAAAGGCTACGTATGTACTCCACGCTTTGCAAATTGTCAATTGTTAAATACTTACCGCGTCCCCTGACAGCACACGAAGTTGCAATTGGTTTTGTTGCTTGCAGGCAAATTCCCCTACTCCAATGAAGTACCCACCTTCGCCCGTTATCCTGAACTTAATTTCATGTATATTTTTAACAGTAACTTATACTTTTCTTTTCAATTTGAACAAATTGCTTGGCACATCAAAATGGGTTAAACATTCTGACTAAACCTCGATGCATTTCAACAACCGTTTATGTTGAAGAGTTAAACAAGAATTAAACCGTTACAAAAATGCCGTGATATGCACGCCATTCGTACATTATAATTATATGGAGATCCCGATCGTTAGAACATTGTACATATGGATATCACGCTTGGATAATTGTAGGGCCTATTATTTTTATTAGTTGGGCTGGGCTTATTAGTGGATAGATTAATTGGGGGCGCAAATACATTATAACACATCTGCGCAGAAACAAATTTAAATTTTGCTATTTTACGATGGAACACTTCCCGTCAAAGATAATTATGCCGTTCGTACATTGTACATAATGGAGATCCCGATCGGATAATGGTATGCATTTTTAAATAGCTGGGCTAGACTCATTAGTGGATTGATTAATTCAGGGCACAAATAGATTATAGCCAGATATGTGATGAACACATCTATGAAGAAAAATATTAAAATTTTGCTATTTTACGATGGAACACTTCCGGTCAAAGATAGGTATGCTGTTTGTACATTATACATATGAAGATCCCACTTGAATAATTGTATGTAATTTTAATTAATTAGGCTGGGCTAATTAGTGGATCGATTAATTGGGGGCGCTAATAGATTATAGCTAGAGATGTGATGAACACATCTATGAAGCAAGAAATGACAATTTTGCTATTTTACGATGGAACACTTCTCGTCAAAGATGGGCATCCCGTTTGTACATTATACATATGCATATGCCGTTTGTATATTTGTACGCATTTTTCAATCAGTCGGGCTGGGCTAATTAATAATTCGATTAATTGGGGGCGCTGATAGATTATAGCTAGAGATGTGATGAACACATCTATGAATAAAAAAAATACAATTTTGCAATTTTACGATGGAACACTTCTCGTCAAAATTGTGCGAATCATCATTGTGTATTTTACTATGATACTCTACGTTTGCAGTTATTGACGGATATTGCGCCCTTTGGCTGTGATTGGAATTTGGTGCTAGCTTAAAATTTCGCATGGCATCAAATTTCACTTACACCCAATGAGCGTCAACTTTAGTCAATTGATGGAAACGCACAGTAAATGCATCATCTCGGTGACGGCTATCCCGATTGGATAATTGTATGCATTATTTTATTAGTCAGGCGGGGCTAATTAATAATTCGATTAATTGGGGGCGTTAATAGATTACAGCTAGAGATGTGATAAACACATCTATGAAGAAAAAAGTTACAATTTTGCCATTTTACGATGGAACACTTCTCGTGAAAGATAGGCATCCCGTTCGTACATTGTACATATGGAGATCCCGATTGAATAATTGTATGCATTTTTATTTAGTTGGGCTGGGCTAATTAGTGAATCGATTAATTGGGAGCGCTAATAGATTATAGCTAGAGATGTGATGAACATATCTATGAAGAAAAAAAATTCAATTTTGCTATTTTACGATGGAACACTTTCCATCAAAGATAGGCATCCCGTTTGTACATTGTACATATGGAGATCCCGATTGAATAATTGTATGTAATTTTAATTAATTAGGCTGGGCTAATTAGGGGTCGATTTATTTGGGGCGCTAATATATTATAGCTAGAGATGTGATGAACACATCTATGAAGAAAAAAATACAATTTTGCAATTTTACGATGGAACACTTCTCGTCAAAGATAGGCATCCCGTTTGTATTATGTACATATGGAGATCCCTATCGGATAATTGTATGTAATTTTAATTAATTAGGCTGGGCTAATTAGTGGATCGATTAATTGGGGGCGCTAATATATTATACCTAGAGATGTGATGAACACATCTATGAAGAAAAAAATTACAATTTTGCTATTTTACGATGGAACACTTCTCGTCAAACATTGGCATCCCGTTTGTATATTGTACATATGGAGATCCCTATCGGATAATTGTATGTAATTTTAATTAATTAGGCTGGGCTAATTAGTAGATCGATTAATTGGGGGCGCTAATATATTATACCTAGAGATGTGGTGAACACATCTATGAAGAAAAACATTTCAATTTTGCTATTTTACGATGGAACACTTCTCGTCAAAGATAGGCATCCCGTTTGTATATTGTACATATGGAGATCCCTATCGGATAATTGTATGTAATTTTAATTAATTAGGCTGGGCTAATTAGTAGATCGCTTAATTGGGGGCGCTAATAGATTATAGCTAGAGATGTGATAAACACATCTATGAAGACAAAAATTACAATTTTGATATTTTACGATGGAACACTTCTCGTCAAAGATATAGGCATCCCGTTTGTACGTTGTACATATGGAGATCCCACTTGAATAATTGTATGTAATTTTAATTAATTAGGCTGGGCTAATTAGTGGATCGATTAATTGGGGGCGCTAATAGATTATAGCTAGAGATGTGATGAACACATCTATGAAGAAAAAAATTACAATTTTGCTATTTTACGATGGAACACTTCTCGTCAAAGATAGGCATCCCCTTTGTATATTGTACATATGGAGATCCCTATCGGATAATTGTATGTAATTTTAATTAATTAGGCTGGGCTAATTAGTTGATCGATTAATTGGGGGCGCTAATAGATTATAGCTAGAGATGTGATGAACACATCTATGAAGAAAAAAATCACAATTTTGCTATTTTACGATGGAACACTTCTCGTCAAATATATGCATCCCGTTTGTACGTTGTACATATGGAGATCCCACTTGAATAATTGTATGTAATTTTAATTAATTAGGCTGGGCTAATTAGTAGATCGATTAATTGGGGGCGCTAATAGATTATAGCTAGAGATGTGATGAACACATCTATGAAGAAAAAAAATAGAATTTTGCTATTTTACGATGGAACACTTCTCGTCAAAATTGTGCGAATTATCATTGTGTATTTTAATATGGTACTGTAAGTTTACACTCAATGACGTATATTGACGGTCTTTTGCGGTATTTGAAATTCGGTGCCAGCACCAAATTTCGTGCTAGCACCAAATTCGGTGCTGACTTCAGCCTGGTGAACACGTGTGTGTTGATCTGCAGCAGGATGCGATTTTCATAAGATTTACTGCACAAAAATGGGTAAAAAGGCGAAGACTGGCAAACAGAGGAAAGACAGATATTACCATCTAGCAAAGGAAACAGGTTAGTTAGATCATATCTTGTTGAGACGTGAGTGAAATATCGCATTATCGTTGTGTAACATTACACATTCATTGGCCCATTGCTGAGTGTTTATGTACTGTCGGACTACGTTAATTAACGTGAATTCCATTCACTAGTACTAGAAAAAATAACCAGTGGATCCACTTAAAAATTGTTCAGTTAAGTGTTTGCATCATGTTCTAAATAAAATTTGTGTTTTTAATAGTCCAGAAGTATTTCGATATAACATAATTCGGTTTGAAATTACGAAATGCTCTTGTCCGGAAACTGGGCAGACCTTTAAAAATTGGAATACAGGTCAACTCGTACGCGTGCCAACTCGTACACACCAACTCGTACACGCACCAGCTCGTACGCACACCAACTCGTACGCGTGATTTACCAACGGGAGTGTGATACGAAGTAATGTGTTGTGTTATTGAAATTATCCTACATAGTTTTGCTTTATGTGGCGTATAGTCATTAGACAGGTTAATCCAAGTAGGATCGTTGTGTTATTGAAGTGTAACTAGTTTAAAAGCTGGAAGTAATAATTGAAGTTTAACAGTATTAATGTTTTTTGTTGTGTTTCCGTAAAGCTTGAATTAATAATTTTGCTTTGAAGCAATGTGAATTAAAAAAAGTTATAAAAAAAAATCAATTTAATTGTTTGGCTGTTTATTTATTTCACGTAAGGACCGTTGTGTTTCGAATGACATTTTTTTTTTTAGATATAAATAAATATATAAGGACCGATTGTTTTTTTGTTCGACGTGACATAATAATCTCTTTTGGAAATGTGTGGCCCTGAGAAGGGCCGGTTTGTTCTTGTTTTCGTCGCTCACTCAGTGGTGTCTACATCGCAGGACCATGAAGATGACTGCAGGCTGCCAACAGCCCGGAAGTCTTGAGGGACCCCGCTTGGTAATCACCCCACAGCTTGAAAACTCTGCCTTGTAGTTGTCTTGTGCTTCGCCTCTGGTTTCTGCACATTTTTGATTCCTTCACCAGCGTCATCTGCAGGTTGATGAGCTTTGCCTCGTTGTACAGGAGAGGAATTAGCCTGTACAACGGAAGCCCTGCTCTGCCTGCCTTCAAGTTGAGCCTCCGGTGCCACCCCTCCACGTCATTGTTGGTACGGATACTGTGGTTGAAGATTGACCAGTTCGCTGGTGGCCATACTGTGCTACTGAGCCACGTGTCCTCCACGTACTCGAACAACTGTGACACGAGTGGCTCAGACACAGACGACCTCAGCTTGGTGAAGGCGGCAGGCACATGTTCGTGTGGCAGGAACGGTAGAGACATCAACTTGCGTACGCAAGACTGGACGGCCGAGTTCGTTGTGTAGGAATTGAAAACTCAGTGACAGAAATTGAGCAGAGTGCACAATGCCACGATCCAAGCTCTGAGGAGTCATTCAAGAAAAGTTCATAGTCCTCGGTAGAAAACCCAGTGTCACAGGCCAGATGCTGCCATCTATTGCAGCGGTCGCAGCAGAGTGCTTTCTGGTTTCTTCGTACCGACTTGGTGCAAACAACGCAGGGGTACTTCATGATGATCTTGAAATCTTGAAATCTTGAAACAGGAACGTCTTGATAGCTTGGGGTAGTTGATACAACTGACTCAATTGGTGCTAGCATAACAGACTTTATACACAAATTAACTAGCCTGAGTGGACCGTCATAGAATGCCAACAACATTAAAGCCCTCTCTTTAGCGGTGAGATACATGTAAAAGGTTGCAATAGCTTGGCCGCCCAACCGTGTCAAGGGACTAGTTATCGATAGACGGCGTCTTCAAAAACATGCCCGCTCAAGATCAATGCACTCAATTAAACCCAATTAACGAGCGGCAATTGCTATTGTTTGGTTGTATAGCTTTATTTAATTGAACGATGATTGACAGTTTGGGTGCATGCCACATAATGCTACTGCGTATCCTTAAGCTGCCGTGAATTACCCCAAAAATACTTCGTAGGCCTACCTACTCGCATCAAAATATCCTACTGCATACGAGTTGGTTTGCGTACGAGTTGACCAGTGTGTGTACGGGTTGGTGCGTGTACGAGTTGGTGCGTGTACGAGTTGACCAATATGCGCACGAGTTGGTCCGTGTACGAGTTGGCGTGCGTACGAGTTGACCTGCTTCGAAAAATTGTACTTGCCATGGAGGAAGGTACTACTACTAGCCTACTAGTAACTAGGCCTCGGGCAGGCGTATGGCTGTATGCATAAACAAGTTTTACTGATAAATATCAGTGTTGTAGTCGAGACCGGATAGTCCGAGACCGAGATCAAGACCGAGACCGACCTGTCGAGACCAAGACCGAGACCATGAAGGCCCGAGACCGAGACCTGCATAAATAAAATTAATAACATAATAAAAGAGTCAAACAAAACTTTATGTGTGATTTTGTGAACACTTTTATTCTCATGAAAACAAGAAAAACAACAACTTTTGCCATTTCATTGATCGGAAGTTTACATCCATCTAACAAACAAAGAAATCTTTTATCATTTGTGGCCCATTTTAACGAACACTTTCATTACATTTCAAAAACATCAGCATTCCCAACATCTCTGCCGACAGTCGTGCACGATGGGGGCGCATGATAATACCACCCCTGCACATGGTGTCAAGAATCCAGTGATGCCCTATTGCTTGCTGGTTTCTTTTAGACTTTTCCCTGACTGCAAGTACTCTTCATACCTTTTAAAAAGCAATAACAAATGATAACTTTAATTAAAACTTAAGAATAAGAAGATCACACTGGCACAACAAATTTTTAATCTTCACAGATGGGAGGGCAATTCATATAGCAAGAAGCCTAAAACCAAATAAACTTTATTTCACAAGGACATGTCTAAAAGCACAATGAACGTGGACTGATGATTGACTTGTAAAGTTCACCCCATGTAGATTAGGGGATCCAGCAGGGGAAAACAACATGACTTTACAAAGATTAGTTGATGACACCCCCACCCAGGAAGGAACAAAACGTGTTGTGGTATTTATTACTTAAAAATATTGGGTGACTCTTATTCATTAAATTTGAATAACAATTTCCAACAATTACAAAATAAATGTAGGCCTACTTACTTGGCTTTGTGCGCCCGGCTCAAGTTCCTGGTGAATGCCGAACTTGTTCCAGATCGTTCGCTTATCCGAGTTGTTTTGGTGCAGAAATTGCACACTGAAAAACCAAACTTGATTACCGATAACACGATGAGTTGCTTGACATTATTGATTACTTCAAAACCTCGCGCAAAAAGTTTACAACTGTATGTGCAGGAAGTACTGGTACACACGTACACACACACACGAGACCACATGTGAATGCTTAATACAGCGGCGACAGCGTGCGTTCTTTCGAACAGGTAGTACATGTCACTCACACCTCGATCCCAAGTTTATCGAACCCTAATAAAGCCGCGTGGGGCATGAGTTGATGGTTGGATGACGATCGCACCACAGGGGGCGGGAAAGAAGTAGGCATCTACTGCAAGTTTGGTAACAAAATGTGAAATCGTTTTACGTTTCAACGGAACCAAATAAAAACAAAAACGAATAATCGATTATTTTCATGTGTTGCAAAGTGGTTAAAAAGGCTGGACTCGACACGAGACCAGTCGAATCTTCGAGACCAGAGAGGTCCGAGACCAAGACCGAGACCACAGGGTATCGAGACCGAGACCAAGACCGAGACCAGGAAAAACCGGTCTCGAGACCGGTCTCGAGACCGAGACCGGTCTCGAGACCTACAACAGTGATAAATATGTCTACTTTAAACATTTTTACAAAATAATTTGGTTTAAAAAAAAAAATACTTTCACTGCATATTTACTATTTAGCAGGAATTTTTCCCAGTTTTCTTATTTTGTTTAGGCAGTTTTAAAATGGATTTGCTGCAGTAGTCTAACTGAGTAAGATTAACGTCATTAGAATTATTTTTAATGTGAATTAATAAAACTACTAAATATCTTGAATACTGATTACCTAACCCACACCTGAGGAAAAAATGTGCAGTGCACCATGTAACTAATAGATGATGGGCCACATTATTTTCTAACAATTGATTTGTCCGAAAATATTATTGTAGGGACAGAAATGAAAAATTTCAAACTGCTTTCCTCAGTCTCTGTTTGATGTTTTTCAAACAGATAGACATTTCTAAGTCATTTGACATTTGAATGAAAACAATCGGTCAAGGGGTTCCAGAGTTATGGTCCAGTAAGTTCGGACAATATTCATTGTGTCTGTTCCATTTTCTCAATTGTATTTATGGTAAAACATTAAGACAAAATGCATTGTTTATACCTCATAAAGAAAGTAAACAAAGCAGTAAACAAATTGTTTTGAGCATAACTTTGCATTGGAAGTTTATTACTTTCCAATTTTTTCAGGGTTGGTAAAAATGATACATAAGTATTCAACGGCAGAGTTTGATAACTAATCGACGCTAATTATTTTTAATTACGTTGCCATGGAAACAAAGAATAATCAATAATGTGTAAATGCCCTTTAACCATGAAATATGAATAATTAAGATCAAACAAACTAATACATCTATTACTACACATCTAAAAGTACAACATTTAAAAAACTCATCTTCAAAATTTGATCAAGTTAATTAATTATTAAAGGTTTAATTTGTTTACCTAATATCGGCAACTCTCTTGTTAAGTAAACAAAGCAGTAAACAAATTGAAACATCCGTAACTTTGCATTCCAATACAGTGCATATTTGATTTTTTCAGTTACTGAAGTGATATTACAGCAAAACATTATAAACACACATAACAATTGATTAACAATAAAGTAAATTATGTTGCCATGGAAACAAAGATAACAATCAATAATGTGTAAATACCCTTTAATCATAAATTATGATTAATTCTGATCAAACAAACTAATACATCTATTACTGCACATCTTAAAGTACAACATTTAAAAAACTCATCTTAAAAATTTGATCATGTTAATTAATTATTAATGTTTTAATTTGTTTACCTAATACCGGCAACTCACTTGTTAAGTAAACAAAGCAGTAAACAAATTGAAATGTCCGTAACTTTGCACTCCAATACAATGAAGACTTAATTTTTTCAGTTTTTTCATATACTAACAGAGAAAACTATGCAAGGGATGTTGATTAATAAAACAACCAAAGTACAGAATAAATAAAACTTAAAAAAAGACAGAAATCATCAATTGAAACGCCATATTGCCATGGTACTCTATGTAGTTACAGCTTCGGGCACTATTTCTAAGTTAACGTCTCTGTAGTCATCAACCAATCTGTATGAATAAACAGCATCATCATTTTCATATACAATGTTGTACCAGTCAGGAAAGCCAGGCACTTGACTTATTATCTTACCTAAATACGGAACTTTGTCAATATCTTCTGACTCAAATGAGTGTTTGACAGTCTTACCAATAAGTAGGGGGATAGAAATGTTGTCTTGGTCTTGGGTAGTTTTCTGAACAGACTGTCCTGCACTAACAGATAACGCAGCATCAATGAAATTAAACAAATGGTCCCTGACAGTTTACCATGGTTTTGGTTTACCGTGTTCACTGAATGCAAACTTTTTATCGCCCTCAACATATTGGTTAAGAACTTCTCGTCTAAACTGTATTTGTTTTTTACACGCCTCATGTTTTTCTTTATTAGTGGTGCATTCAGTCATTTTTTCATGAACTTTAGCTCGACTTTGCCACAAACCAGCATCAACAATGATACATGTTAATTCCTCCTTTTTCTTTACCTTATTTTGCTCTGACACTTCCCTTTTCTTTTGTTTTTCCTTTTGTTTTTTTACAAGCTCTTCCTGTCTTTGTTTATCTCTATTTTTCATTTTTTTCTCGCAGGTCCTTGCTGGTGCTCATAGCTTCATTTACAAGTTTTTCCATCTTTTCTGAGGAGAGGGAAGAAATGTAGTCAGCAGTTTTATTAAAAACAAACATCACCTGTGCCTCATTAGCAATTGAACTCGAATTTGGTCTTTTGCCAAGTAAAAAACCTAGGTATCCAAAAACTCGCTCTGACAATTTGTTGTGTTTTGGTGCAGACATTGTTTCCCCTCAATAAGTTTCATCCCCTTTTTGCTTGTGTATTTTTCCCCCAGGCAGATACTCTTTTGTGACACGGTTTATTAGTTGTTTCAAAACAACAAGCGTATGTTGCATCATAGAAATAATGTCATCATGAACCCATGGTTTGGAAAGTGAATCAAATACTTCATCTTTTGTGATTAATTACTCTTGAAAACATGACGTTTCACATCTTACAAATTCTGCTAATTTTTCATCTGAGGAACTGCATGAATCGAGAAATGAATGTAATTTGGTGTAGTGATCGCACAAGTCTAAAATATGACCACAGTCCTCAGTGATCCGCCAAAGTGGGGCAGTTATTAATTTATTTAAAATTCCCAAAACTTTGCAGCCAGCTAAAAACAGAGGAACTTGAATGTCAGCATGGACTGCCTTTAGCAGAGCATTACCTTGGCCATGGATGTTATGAAGAAAATCAAAAATGTGATCATGGATATGAAACACACATCCTCCTAGTAAGAAAACTCTATTAAAGCGGTTTCCCCTAAAATTCTGTAAATACCGCTTGTTTATACCTTTGTTAATCATGTATGTTTTCCATGCCCTGTGGCATCCACTTTTTTCATCTGCACCTTTGGCCAACGCTTTACAGGCAGTTCTAACTAAACGAACTGTACCACTATCAGACCCAAAAATTGTGACACCAGACAATGAAAGGGCACCAACTCTGTCCACACCCAAACGGATACTTTCAAAATTCTTGAAAGATTTGCTAATTGTCTCGGCCATTGAAACTAGTAAATGCAAGCCACAAAAAAAGTTGTTCATCTGTGACAATTTTCTCTGGGCAGATTTTGAGAATTTGTCCCATCCCTCTTTGTACAGAGGAAGGCATGATTCCCTGTAAGTTTGAAGAATGTCATTAAATTTAGCTTCAGTTGAAGCTCTGTCGCTCATGGTGTTTTTAATTTGACAGAGTATCTGCTGTCCCGTGTTTGCCCTTTCATTGTCTGGTGCTTTCTCATTACATCTGTAATATCATCAAGTATTGTTTTTAGGGTACTAAGGGTGTCCTCAGCACTCTTGGACACAATTTCCCTAAGTCCGAGAACAAAAGAATTTTCCTGATCATTGGACAGTGTGTACGTCATGTAATTATCCCCCTCCTTCGGTGTTTCATCAGTCCCTAGTGTCAAATCCTGTTTTTTGGCGAGTTCTTCCATCTGATGTTGTGAGATGAGCAGTCTTTCATCGTTAATATGCGAGACTGTTCGGCCGGACGGTAGCTGGTCAGCAGTCTTGCCTACCAGGTTAAGAACTGTTTCAATTGCCTTCCCCACATTCTCGAACCCAATGTGGAGAGACAAAAGTTTGTAAACACAAAGACGAGCTTCTGGACTGTAAGAAAGATGGCCTTTATCGTTGAGTTTCATAAGTTTTGTCACACCAGATTCTTTCTCCTCTAACTGTCTCTTCAGATCTGCATTCGATTCTTTCAACTCCAGTATTTCTTCTCTGGCTGTGCTCAGTTGGTCCTCCAAATTGTCAATGGTAGCCTCCGACTCTGCAAGACTTCCCTCAGTTGACTCATCAAGTTTTGAAAATTTGTTCTCGAGGTGCCCTTTCTCTAAACTTAACGATCGTTTCATTTTCGTTAGTGAGGAAACCTTTTTTTTCTTTCGTGTCAAGTTTTGACACGACTTTAGCAAGACGGTCACGTTGTTCCTTAATAAGAGATTTTTGCCTTTTCTCCTTTCTGGTCATAACCTTCATTTTGTGAGGGGATGGTCGCTGCTTCAAAAGTTCATTTTCCTCCGCTAACAGATGAACTTCCTTTGCTAAGCTTTCGCTTACATCTTTTAATGTTTCAAGTTCTGATGTTCTTGTTGATGGAGCAGTGCTTGCCCTTGGTCCAAGGGGTCCCTTTGTGACAGCCACTGTATATGGAGTGTCCTGCCATATCTCGAGTCTCTCGGGGTGTCTGCTTTTGAGCTTTACCAAGCTTTGCCGTTCTGTTTTCAGCCGATTCCATTGGTTTTGAATGGCAGCTTCACTAGGAAAATCCATCATAGGCTTGTCCATTAGTTGTGCCAACCAAAGAATGACATCTGCCCATGTGATGCTCTTGTCTTGTTTCTTGAGTTGGTACAACTGGTTGATGTGCTTGTTAAGCAGAGTCGATGGCTTATCATTCAGCTCTTCCCCTCTTCTTAGAACGTTTAAGTCTTCCTCACTTAGAAGCGGAGATGGACCAGGATTTTCCTCCACATCACCAGCCAGAAGAAGATTCAGCTGCAGATAGGGGATGAACGAATGCTCATTGGGCTCAAACTCATTTCCACTCATGTCTAGTGCACATGGATGACGGACAAAATGAACTGCCATCATTCCGATAAACAGGATGCAAATCATCACACCGACTGATGGTCCTGACACATCACTCTGCCACTCGTGTAACTGGCCAGCTTTCCTTGATGACTTGGATGGAGGCATTGTGAAAAGACCTACTCTCAGCCGCCATACGTCAACTGAAACAGGCATTCTGAATATGAAAGAAAAAAACAAAAAGGCAAAATATTAATAAATAGTCGAGTTGGCACTGTTTCCTTTGATATTTGAAAATACCAAAATAAAAGTTTCATCATAATGCACACCATCAAAACTGAGCTTATAATCAAGTCAACCTTTTAGTTAAAAAAAACTTACACAATTTGAAAATGGCATAATAATTTAAACTAAACAAATTAAAGCTTGATGAAGGAGAAAAAAAGCTATCCAAAACCAAAACAAAAAACCAATAAGGCAGCTGCCGGATTAATAAATTTCCAACCGTACTTGCCTTTGATTTAAAAAAATAAAAAAATTAAAAAAATTGGAAAAAAAAAATTTGAAAAAAATAAATAAAAATAAAATAAATAATAAAATAAATATGATAAATATCAATAAATATTGTCCATCCTCCTACGAATGATACTTAGAAATTGCTGAAATATTTAAAAAAGAACAAGATTGTCCCCTTCTATTTCATTTAGAAACGTTTTAAAGCCCAACGAAAAGTCCGATAAAATTGTTGCACACACAGCGTGCGCGAGCGGAAAGCCTACCGGGCTTCACACAGCTTCGACGGCAGTGAGTTACACGGACCGTTTCGCTACGTTCGGACCGCTCGTGGGCGAATGTGCTCGTAAGCACAACTAAAAGGACAGGTTTGATGGACAGTTTGAACCTTAAAATAATCAAATTTCACCCTTATTTTTACTTTAGGTCATGTATAAACATTTAAATTTCAAGAAACAAATACTCACCGAATTGTAGATTCAACGAAAACAGAAAATTTAGCGATTTTGATCGGAACTTTCGTCGATGGTCAGCTTGGCTTTTCTGCTTCACATGGAACGCGTGGGCATGCACTTTTACCCACAATCCTTTGCGGTACAAGGCTTTTTCACGAGCGCGGAAAATGGTTGAGCTGAACCAAATTTTGTGCAGTGTTTCGTGACATGCGCAAAGGGGATGCGCAGTTGTCCGTTTCGGTCCCTAATTATTAGGCAAATTCTTTGAATTGTAGGCCTAATGACAGATGTGGACAGATGCAGTGTTTGTGACATAGAAATACATATGTTTTCACTTGCTGACTCAAGGCCGGTTCATATTCGCAATTAGTCCCATTCTAGGGCAAATACACAGGACTCCCTCTGTATCCTTGGCCTTAGCCCCACATGTACAAAAAAGGAGCGATTTCTCAACTTTAGATCTGCTAATTATTACAATCTAAAATATTGTGATTAGGTAAGCTTGCCTAAGCACACACTTTTGGCATAAAATCCATTATTCTGGGGTAGCTCACTTTCATGAAATTTTCAAAACATTTTTTAAATTAAAAAAATAAATAAAATTACAATTTCCCCAAAATTACCAATCTCACAATAGTGAATTTTATGCCAAAAGTGCCTGCTTGGGCAAGCTTACATAATCACAAAATTTTAAAATGTAATAATTAATAAATCAAAAGTTGAAAAAATTAGCCCTAGAATGCGGCTAATTCGCAATAATCCATGGGAAGATACGCACTGTGTAGATACGCACTGTGTAGACAAGTCCACATGTAAATGGCTTGATGTGTTACTTGAAGGATATTTATGTTTCTTGGAGACTGTTACTGTTTATGTAAACTTTCATGTCTCTTTGCAATATATTCAGGTTACAGAGCCAGATCCGCCTTCAAGTTGATTCAGCTGAACCGTAAATTCCAGTTTCTCCAGAAATCACGGGTCCTCATCGATTTGTGTGCAGCACCGGGAGGATGGTAAGAAAAAGAAACACTGATACATCTTAAACACTAGAACCATGCTGAACTCAGCAGAAAGCAACAGGTGTAAACATCTGTTGGATCTTGTCAAAGTTAACACAGATCCAAAGATCTTTTGTTCTTGCTGACAGGGATCTTGTTGCACTCGGTAGGCTTGAACTTGAACTGTTTACATTTGTACTCTGTATGTCATGTGGGAGGAACTAAATGGCTTTGTGAATTTGTACATTTATTCATAAAGACCGCCCTGAAATAAATTATTTTCATTGTTTTGTGCCAGGTGTTTGTTTGTGGGAAAAAAGATAAATGAAAAATTCTATTAGGGAGCTGACAAGAAATTTAATTCGTCATATGCCCGGAAGAAGGTCGTAAGGCTCTTTGACCTCTTTTCAGGCAGAAGGTCGTAAGCAATAAAAATGGCGCCTTTGAAAAAAAGTAGGGCATAACTGTTATATATTTGTTGCTAGAATTACTCCCAAGACATGTTTTACCATTCCCATGAGGAATTTAACTTTCCTACAATGACTTATAAATGGCAGAAAAACGACCAAACTTTCAAACTCAGTTTTCTTAAAACACAATTTTGCACATTAATTGCTTATGGCCTTTTGCCGGTCACACTTTCGTTTCGTCCTTCTTCCGGGCACGCAACGTTATAATCAACTTTCATTGGCCTTAATTTCTGGCAAGGCCATTGCCCGTCTACAGGGCAACCTGAGATTCAATTTGGGGCAACTACATGTCGTAAATGATTGCACCCTGATCAGGCTATGTCTTTCCTTTATTTCCCAGGCTGCAAGTGGCTGCCAAGAACATGCCCATGTCCAGCCTCATCGTAGGCGTGGATCTGTTCCCCATAAGACCCATCCCACACGTCTCCACCATAAAGGCTGACATCACCACAGAAAAGTGCAGACAGGTATAGAGTTAAAGCGAAGACTGGGAAATAAGGTGTCCAAATGTGTTATTCTTTGAAAAACTGGGTGTATGAATATGTAACTTTCAATACTTTTGCATGTGCATTATGAATAAAACAGGGTGTAATTTACCAAAAAAGTGTCTTTAACCAGTTCGCGTCGGGAATAAAAAAGTTTTTCTGGGCCCCCGTGGCGGGTTTCTTTTTCCCACACACACCGTGAATGGAAGCTTCCACAGCGGGTGGCCGGCACTTCTGAGTATGTCACCGTGCACGCATGGCTGAACCGAGCATGCATACAAATATTCCGGAGTTTCCTGTGGCGTGTTTAGACGCTCTCCGATCCGCGGTGCAGAAAAAAATTGCATGTATACACGGCCTCCGACGCGAACTGGTTAAAGACATCCAAAAGTTTTCTGATTTCTCAGGATTTTTCCTGATTTCAGGATTTTTACAAATCTCCCTCTGTCTAAACATCTGCTTGAAAGAAGATAAGTAGCCATCAAGTAAAGAAAGAAGTAGCCTGTATTGTATCCAATCCTCTAGTTTCTTGTTTGTGGGGGTCAACAGTCAAAACGGGCAGTTGACTGATTTTGACCTCCATAGCTACTTGCCACTAAAGTGCAGCTACAGTAGGAGGGTTGATACACAAAATGTGTTCACACATTGTCACCATTTACTCAGGTTGGCTGTTTAATTTATGTCTTGATTTAATGAAAATAGGTTTACTTGTAGAAGCAGTTTTACCACCATTACCAATGTTGTACCTTCCCTTTAACTCTAACTACCCCATATCCTCCAAGGGGCACTTTTTGGGAGAAAGTAAACACATTCAGGATGGTATTAACTCTTATTTCTACAACTTTTGTAATGTTAGCAATATACTGCTTCTTAATACATATTCATAAATACCCAAGACAGTTTAGACAATCTGATTGGACAAAACATAATCATGTGGGGTTGTATTAACAGATGGTAAAGACATGGCTTATCAAAATCAGAGCAAATCATGTGCCAGTTTTTCAACAGCTGTTCTATCAATGTGCATTTGAACCAATCAGAGTGACAAGGATTGTTATGCATCACACCGACTCATTTATGAATGGGAATAACAGTTTGACGCTTGTTCTTTACTGAAGGTTAACGATCGGTTTTGTGCATGTTCACAGGCAATACGGACCTCACCATCAGTTTGGTCCTTATCGCCCGTGACCACGCCCAAAACCAGTAATTAACCTGCAGTAAAGACCATGCGACGGACTTTTATTCCCTTAATAATACACAATGCACTTCCCTACACCAATTTACAAATCACACACACAAAAGCAATTTTAAATTAAGATACAAATGGATCAACTTATATCAAAACTCACTTGATACAACAACGCTAATATATGTAGTTGATACAATCAATAAGACATTAACCCTAACCACCCCATATCCTGCAAAATCCTCCATGGGGCACTTTTTTGGAAAAATTCCACACTGTTGGAAACTGGTACTTTCACCTCTTCAAATGGGATAAAATTACTACCTGACAAGAAGTACAGGCCATAAGTGCTGAATATGAAAGATCAATGAAAATGCATGGTGCATTTTGAAGATAAGGACGTGTTTCCAAAAGTGCACTAGAGGATTTTGGAGGATTCAGGAAAGTTCCTAGCCAGAATACCTAGGGGGTTAGGGTTAATAAGCAATGATGAGTCTGTGACTAGATTGACCCATGAAAGTTCGGATGATTTTAATTCGACATATTTTATTTCTCATCAGGCTCTGAAGAAGGAAGTTCAAACATGGAAGGCTGACTGTGTCCTTCACGATGGCGCCCCTAACATCGGTACCAGCTGGGTGCTTGATGCATTCACACAAGGTAACCCGAGACTGCTCTTTCGTTTCTAATCCTATCCATGCATAAGCTGTTGAGGGCGCATAATCTCTTGAGATCATCGGTTGTTAGTACGTCGTACTGTTGCATACACATACACGAAACTCTCAGTTGATTCCAGAGTGCCCTTTCAGCAAGACATTTTTACAGATACTATAACCCTAGCTCCCTAGGGATTTTGGCTGGAAACCATCCCAAATCCTCCAAAATTCATCAACATGCAGTAAAAAAGTACCCCAATTGTTGGAGTTTGATGGATTTGATTTTGAGTATATCGTCAGCTTTAATTTGGTATATGTTAGAGGTGTGTGGTGTATTGTATGGAGATATGCCATTTTTAATAATAATTTGTATAATTAACACAATTGAATTGTTAGGAAAACAAGCCTCGAAAGGAAAACAAATGACAGATATTAAACAACCTACTCACAAAAATCATTGATTTTAATATTTTATTGATTGAAATTGACGTTTATGTAAATATATTATGAAAATGTAGATCCTAATGATGTCAACAAACATGAAAACCCAAAATCAGATTTTCAAAAAAAAAAATCACCCTCTCACCATTCAATCGCCCATTATGTGTAAACACATGGTGCTACATGTGACTCATTTTCACAGAGCAGGGCACTAGAGGAAAATAATTTTTCTGCCCAAACCATTGAGAACAGAATCTAGGTTTTTTTAAAACCCTCCTACACATAGAGGCCACTGTAAACCACTAAATGTCCAATGTGTTGTACACACATTGTTTGTGCATATAAGCCACACTGACCCTTTGAAGTAATCTCCAATGTACATACATGCATACAAAGACACATGTATACCACAGTTGACCTTATTTTCAGCAGGTTATACTGTAAACAAACTCCCAATAATAAATCACCATCAGCCACTGAGACCAATAAAACCATACCAAGCCTCCATCATCCATTGGGATTTTCAGCAGTTATTTTGTAAACACAGACTCTCCATAGTAACCTACCACCAGCCACTGAGTCTGGAACAAAGTAATATGCCCTGCAATATGTCAATCACAAACCACTAAAACCAACAGACATATGAGGCATTATGTTACTATGCAGTAGAGCTATCAGGAGCCACTGCCTTCCATAGCAATGGCTTGGAGTGGCCTGAATGGGTTGTTTCAAAAATTTCACTGATTGTAGGAGGGTTAATATTGCTAATCTCCATTCTTGTGACGTCAGTGTTTTTTGGGTGGGTGTGTTAATCTGGAGAATTTGACCCATGATTTGTTTGGTAAATCCTCCAAAATTCATCAACATGCAGTAAAAAAAGTACCCCAATTGTTGGAGTTTGATGGATTTGATTTGAAACATTTATTTGGTGTTCACAATTACAAATACATCAATATATAAGGACAATTGCAAATTATTAAAAGATAAGAATTACATTATTATAGAAAATACAGGTTGGCAGTAATAGCTATACACCTAGGAATTTGAACAAAAGACATGGACGAGACTGTATGGAATTGGTACAGCGAATGCAAAGCATCCGTACCTTGGCTATACACAGTCCTGAATCCAACAGAAGCAGCCGGTGGAGTTTGATGGATTTGGTACACATGGCTACATGGTCTATTCGCTGGGCTATACTGTGGAGTACCGAATCCATCAAAAAATCAGGCAAAACCAGGAGAAGGATTTTGGTGGATTTGGGGGTAGCTAGGGATAATGTATTGTAATGTATGTGACCTTAGCATTATAAAATGAGCGTAAATTTACTAGGTGTAATTTTCCAGCAAAGTGCTATAAAATTTAATTTTCTTAGGTTACGTTAACATACAAAATATGCCTGAACAATCTCGGCTCTCTAGCAGTCACAAGATAGAGGGCAAAATACACCATATATTTCTGTGTGGCTGGAAAGAGTATATCGTCAGCTTTAATTTGGTATATGTTAGAGGTGTGTGGTGTATTGTATTATGGAGATATGCCATTTTTAATAATAATTTATATAATTAACACAATTGAATTGTTAGGAAAACAAGCCTTGAAAGGAAAACAAATGACAGATATTAAACAACCTACTCACAAAAATCATTGATTATAATATTTTATTGATTGAAATTAACATTTATGTAAATATACATAACAGCAAAAGAAACGTCACCCCTAAAAATATTTATTATTTTCATTTTATAATTAATATAATTTGTTTAATGAAGAATATTATGAGTATGGAGTGTAACACGAACACAATGTTGCAAATTTGGTTGACCTCAAAATTCGTCATGCATGATGTCTGAGGACACATAAGCTAAACATGTTCTCATACTTATCAAAATTTAGGGGGTGATGTTTCTTTTGCTGTTATGTATGTATTATGAAAATGTAGATCCTAATGTCAACAAACATGAAAACCCAAAATCAGGTTTTCAAAAAAAAAATCACCCTCTCACCATTCATTCGCCCATTATGTGTAAACACATGGTGCTACATGTGACTCATTTTCACAGAGCAGGTCACTAGTGGAAAAAAAATTTTCTGCCCAAACCATTGATACCAGAATCTAGTTTTTTTTTAAATATTGCTAAACTCCATTCTTGTGATGTCACTGTTTTTTTGGGGGGTGTGTTAATCTGGAGAATTTGACCCATGATTTGTTTGGTAATTCTCCGATTCTGATCTCGTCCGACAGCTCAGCTGACTCTCACGGCCTTGAAGCTAGCCTCAGAGTTCCTGACCAAGGGCGGCTGGTTTGTCACCAAGCTGTTCCGCTCCAAGGACTATCAGCCGATCATGTGGGTACTCCAGCAACTTTTCAAGAAGGTCCATGCCACCAAGCCTCAGGCGTCCCGTATCGAGTCGGCGGAAATCTTTGTTGTCTGCCAGGGGTACATAGCACCGAACAAAATCGGTAAGCAGAGTTGATTGTTAGAATAAGCATTGCGCATTCATCTGCATTTATTTTTTTTGTCAGTAGTATAAGTATGTAGAGCATGTCTTGCAGTGGCGTAAATCCATGTTGAAAAGTGGAAAGGACGATGTTATGTTTGTTTCTATGTTTGTCTAAGTAAGACAAATTGCAGTGACACCATGTGAAATTCTCTATTGAGTAGTAATTAGTTCTGAAAAGAACTGGAGGTTACAACTCGATGATTCGATCAGTATGCTCTGATTGTCCTCAGGAGAATCTTGAGAATGTTTGTCTAAATATGTTAAACATTTTCTTCTGTAATTGCTCATAGTTGGAATAATTGAACCAAACTTAAGTTTCAGGAAATTGTTCTCAAAGAAGTTGTTCTTTAATGTTTTCACTCTCTGCAGATCCAAAGTTCTTTGATCCCAAAGCCATCTTCAGTGACGTTCCCATGGAAACGGAAAAACATAAATTTGCCATCCTGCAAGACCCAAACAAACCCAGAAAGGCCAAGGCATTGGGGTACGATGAAGGCAACTACACACAGCACACCGTCATCAAAGCGTCAGACTTTGTAGCGAGTGGCTCTCCAGTGGAGCTGCTAAACAGTGCTAGTGAGGTGAGAGATTATAATTGTAAGCAAATGGGCCTAGGGAGTTAGGTTTAATGGTTTGTCTTGGTTAATGGACACTTTCTGTTTTCTATCTTTTCATAATGTCTTTATAGATTGTGCTGTACTTTTTTGAGCTGTTGAATTGACAAATAAACAAAATCAAGATAGTTGTAATTTCATTGACGATCAGGGCTATTCATTACTTTAATAATTTCAATCCCTATTCATAGCTGGTGATCGACGATCCCGTCTTGGACAACCACAGACTGACCACCAAGGAGCTAAGGCTCTGCTGCAAGGACATCAAGGTGCTGGGGAGGAAAGAGATCCGCATGCTGCTCAACTGGCAGAAGAAGCTGGCCAAGGAGGTTGCCGAGAAGAGGGAGGAAGAAGAGAAGGCAGCCAAAGAGAAGGATGAGGAGGCAACGGGAAAGGAAGGAGGAGATGGGTAAGGGATGTTGTCTGTCTGGGGCGGGTGGGGGGGGGGGGGGGGTGGTTGTAGGTCTAGGGCTTGAGATACATGCTGGAACAGTGATTTAAAGTGTTTTTGTTATGAAGAGAATCGATTTGTAAGAGTTTATCCTTCCATCCTTAACAGAGAGGCTGATGATGAGGCGGATAGTGAAGATGAACTGGAAGCCATCGATAAGCAACTAGAAGAAGCCAAGGTGGAGGAACAGGCTGCCCTCAAGAGGTGAGAACAGGCCAGGCTTCACCCATATATTACTGAAACGGTCAACATGCTTGTCAGTTGATGGGTTATTATTAATTTGTCTCAACTAACACCTGAAGATGCATTACTATCTAATTTTAATGCCTATTTTGTTAAATTTTGATCTTAATGTTTATAGCATATTGAATTATAAATTGATTAACCTTAACTCCCTAGGTATTCTGACTAGGAACCTTCCCGTATCCTCCAAAATCCATCAGTGCACTTTTGGAAACATACCCTTATCTTCAAAATGCACCATGCATTTTTGTTCTTTCATATTTAGTACTTATGGCCTGTACTTCTTGCCAGGTAGTAATTTTGCCCCATTTGAAGAGGTGAAAGTATCGATTTCCAACAGTGTGGAATTTTTCCAAAAAAGTGCCCCATGGAGGATTTTGCAGGATATGGGGTGGTTAGGGTTAATGTCTTATTGATTGTATCAACTACATATATTAGCGTTGTTGTATCAAGTGAGTTTTGATATAAGTTGATCCATTTGTATCTTAATTTAAAATTGCTTTTGTGTGTGATTTGTAAATTGGTGTAGGGAAGTGCATTGTGTATTATTAAGGGAATAAAAGTCCGTCGCATGGTCTTTACTGCAGGTTAATTACTGGTTTTGGGCGTGGTCACTGGCGATAAGGACCAAACTGAAGGTGAGGTCCGTATTGCCTGTGAACATGCACAAAACCTATCGTTAACCTTCAGTAAAGAACAAGCGTCAAACTGTTATTCCCATTCATAAATGAGTCGGCGTGATGCATAACAATCCTTGTCACTCTGATTGGTTCAAATGCACATTGATAGAACAGCTGTTGAAAAACTGGCACATGATTTGCTCTGATTTTGATAATCCATGTCTTTACCATCTGTTAATACACCCCTACATGATTATGTTTTGTCCAATCAGATTGTCTAAACTGTCTTGGGCATTTATGAATATGTATTAAGAAGCATTATATTGCTAACATTACAAAAGTTGTAGAAATAAGAGCTAATACCATCCTGAATTTGTTTACTTTCTCCAGGAAAAAAAAAGATAAAGCCAAAATGCGGAAGAAGCTACGAGAGCGTCTGCAGAAGGCGATGGCCATGACCACAGGGGCAGGCCAGAATGACACAAAGGAGACAGCGTCGCTGTTTGCTCTACAAAATATCAAGAATAAGCAGGTAAAGTACTGAGCCACTCTGGTTTGGAAATGATTCTCACTTATGACTACTTTGCCAGTGCAAGAGTTTTATCGAATTCTAATTGCAGTACTTAGCTATCTATTGGCTGTCTCGTGTTTAAAGATGAAAAGTAAAGGGAACGTACAACATTGGTAATCAGATTATCAAATTAACCAGTTCGCGTCGGGAATAAAAAGTTTTTCTGGGCCCCTGTGGTGGGTGTCTTTTTCCCACACACACGTTAATGGAAGCTTCCACAGCGGGTGGCCGGCACATCCGAGCATGTCACCGTACACGCGTGGCTCAACCGAGCATGCATACAAATATTCCGGAGTTTCCTATGGCGTGTTTAGACGCTCTACGAACCGTGGTGCAAAAAAAAATTGCGTGTATACACAGCCTCCGATGCGAACTGGTTAACAAATTATTATCTAAAAAACTAACTTTGTAAAGTTGGTAGAAGTATCAATCATCCTGAGAAAGGATTTCATGTGAAGTGCTTTCATCTTGGAGAAAAGAGGAAGTTTTTATGCTGATTGTACAAAAAAATTGCTGTCCATCAAAAGTTTGTTTTGTTTTCTGAAAAACATGAGCACCTGTTGTGATGAAACTTTGTCGGCTAGTTTTATGATATATTTCTTGAAAACTAGAGGGTTCAGATGAACGTACATTACCAGAAACCAATGTTGTACCTTCCCTTTCTTGCTTCTGGGCATTTTAAACAAAAGATAAAAATTCCTGTACCAGAGATCTTGCTTAATCTTTATCACAATTCTACAAGAGTTTTAGTATTTATTTTTTTATTATAAATAATTTGTACACAGCAACTTCAAGCAGTAAGTCAGGATGACTCCGGAATAGTGGACAAAGATGCTCAGGAGAAAGAGGACCACGACTCTGAGATAGAAGCCCTGATGAACGAGAGGGAGAGCGACAGCGACCTCCCCAGCGAGCTGGACTCAGACGAGGCAGATATCTTGATGGAGGAGAGGATGAGGGCACAGAAGAAGGGAAAGCATAGTGGAAGCGAGGACGAGGGCTCATTCTCGGAAGGAGGCAACTCCGATCTGTAAGTACCCCACCCGTGTCTCGGTTTTCAGTGTCCTCTGGTGAAGACGACCTTCATCGTGGGGTTAGCCATGATAAGTAAATGAACACGGTCAGTGACCGATGATGGGTCCTTGAATGAACTTCGGCAAATCCAGGGAGGGGATGGGCAAATCAACCATGTATAAAAATTAAATTTAAGTAAAAAAGTTGATCATCTATCTTAAATATTTGACCTGTTGCACACCTCTTTTAGCCATATGTCTACCTGTGTCTACCACTGATTTATTGCAGGATAGAGACACCCCCATCTCTCTATATACACATGTATACAAAACAAAGTGGTCAAGATATTTGGCAGTTATGATTATTGATGACAAATTATTACTTGTTTATTCATGGAGTAGTCATGATTAATAAATAAGTACTGTCACTATCTGGTCATGTGTCTTCTTTTGATTATCACTCTGGGTCCATTCCTGATCTATAATGGGATTGAGAGAAGGTTGATGAAATTCTTGCATCGGGCGATAAACAATTGATTTAGTTTTGCCCTACACCGACCGAGCTTGCCCGATGACGATTGGCCGGCTAGAATCCTATATAGCAGCGGGTTTCGAGTTACATAGGATTCTAACCTGCCAGTCATCATCGGGCAACCTTGGTGGTCGAGTGGTTAAGACGTCTGCACCAGTAAGCAGGAGGTCGTAGGATGGAATCCCGCCCAAGTCGCCTGTGAAGTTTTTCACAGACACTCGGAAAGCACTGAGTATGCAGTGCTATACACACGCCGGTGTAGGGCAAAAATTAAACAAATTTTCTCAAAATGTTATTTTATTTTATTTATTATTTTCTTTTTTCAGTGACTCGGGTGCTGACGAGGAGGAAGAGGAGAAACAGAAGAGGAATCCATTAATGGTTGACCTGGACACAGAGGATCAGAACACCAGATCACAAAGACGTACCAATATGTGGTTCAATAAAGTAAGATAACACACTCTACTTCCCCCATCCACCAGTATTAAAACAGACACTTCTTACAATCTCTCCCTAATCCAGTTCCAGAAGACAGTGTTTCTTATCTAAGCCAGTTTGTCTGAAATATCTACAGACACAAACCAAAGCAAGGAGTCATAACATTCGCAGTAACAGCTGCAAAGTAGCGAGTGGATCAGCACATTCAATTGAACATTTCACAAAACTCATCAAGACTGACCTTATATTTCCAAAGTTATCAGCTTTTAGACAATTGCTAATTTTTTACACGCAGAGTATTTTTCTTGTTATAAGGATCATTAAGTTTAAATTATCTGTAATTATTTTGTAAACCCTTTGATTAAAGGGACAATGTTGTCACAATCAGAGCAGACTTTCAACAGGGCATGGAATCGGTGTCCTAGTTTAAGATGAACACAGTGACTGAAACGTACTGACTCATTTATACAGCAGCAATGGTAATATCACCATATCATGTGGGGTATTATTTTCAGTCACTGAGTTAATCTAAAACTTTCATTCCGATTCCATGCCCTGTTGATCGTGACGATATGATTGGTTTAGAGGCTGTCCATAATATTACACACATAGTCATATTGAAGAGAACCAATAGAAATGACATAAAACACAATAAAGGGGGCCACTTTCCTACCGTCACGTTAGCAGTTTTTCTAATGGTTGTAATTTTTGTTTTAATATCTGAAACCACCCAAAAGGAATTTCAACATTTGAATAGACATGCATGCTTATCCTAAAGATAATTTGAGTTGATTATTACTATTTTTTTTTAATTAGCCTAAAATTTCCATCAACAAATGGACGGAAAAGTGAGGTAACTTTTTCTGTCCAATTTTTATGGAAATTTGAGACTAAAAAATAAATAAAAAAATAAAATAAATCAACTCAAATTAGTTCTAGTATAAGTCTGCATGTCCATTCACATGTTGAAACACTTTTTGGTCGGTTTCAGGTACTTAAAAATAAATAACAACCATTGAAAAAACTGCTAACGTGACGGATGCAAAGTGGCCCCCTTTATTGTGTTTTATGTCATATATTCATACAAAATCTAATGCCCCTCTGGCTAGTGAAACATTTCTTCTTACAGATTCTGTTTCCACAAACTGCTCTCTGGTATTGCATCGTTGACCCGGTAGCACCTTATATTTTCCCACTGGCTTTTGACAGCCTATTCATATGCCCTTTTTGATTCCATTAGGCTGTATTCTCAGGCCTTGAAGCGGATGAAGACGAAGACTTTGAGATTTCTCAGATGACGGACAACTACCGGAAACAAGGAGGCACAATTATTGGTGAATATCCCCTCCCTTCCCCTGCAATAGACAGAGACATCGTCTTCTTGGTAAACCTCTAAATCTAAAAAGAAACAATTTTGTTGTTGGTAAATCCAACAAATCAAAAATTCTTAGCGGTTATCATGAAATCCACAAGAGAAAAACTGACTAGGAACAATTCTTTCAGAGTGAACATTGAAAAACTGACTCCAAGATTTGATATATGACATAAAACACAATAAAGGGGGCCACTTTGCATCCGTCACGTTAGCAGTTTTTCTAATGGTTATTTATTTTTAAGTACCTGAAACCGACCAAAAAGTGTTTCAACATGTGAATGGACATGCAGACTTATACTAGAACTAATTTGAGTTGATTTATTTTATTTTTTTATTTTTTTATATATTTTTTTTACCCTCAAATTTCCATAAAAATTGGACGGAAAAAGTTACCTCACTTTTCCGTCCATTTGTTGATGGAAATTTTAGGCTAATTAAAAAAATAATAGTAATAATCAACTCAAATTATCTTTAGGATAAGTATGCATGTCTATTCAAATGTTGAAATTATTTTTGGGTGGTTTCAGATATTAAAAAAAAAATTACAACCATAAGAAAAACTGCTAACGTGACGGTAGGAAAGTGGCCCCCTTTATTGTATTTTATGTCATATATACATAATATATTTTCCCTTGGTTTATGTGATAATTATTCTTAGGCAAGTTTTGTTACTGTATATTAATTTCTTATCATGACCCTGTCGTGCCATTATGTAATACTGTTCATATAACATTTCTGTTTACATGCTTTCTTTCAGATTTTTTAGTGGTTTGGACATAAACAACTTTTCCGGTGACTTTTTTTATGTGCTTTGTATTCTTAACTATTTATTTTGTTGATAAATTTTGTTTTAATGTTTGTTGTTTTTATTTTGTTCTGAATCGGCCCAAATAAATTATTATTATTGTTGTTTGAAGGGAGTGTACACCTTTGGTATTTACCCAATTACAAAACCACTGAATTTATCTTATTTGATTTGAACTTGGAGATGGTACCAAACATCCTGGGCGAATATTCCGTCCAACTTGTTGCCATTTTTTCGAAAATGTAAAATTGTATACAAATTTGAATGCCTGTATCCATTTTCCACATTAGAATGAATGCAAAATATTCTGAATGCATTTTCACTATGTTCTCGTTATTGACAGAATTAACCCTCCTACTTTAGCTGCACTTTAGTGGCAAGTTGCTATAGAGGTCAAAATCAGTCAACTGTCTGTTTTGACTGTTGACCCACATGCACATGCACATGCACATGCACACAGGTGCATTTTGGACTGGTTTTGACTGTTATTTTGACCACCCTGAACAATACCAGACAATGCTTTTACCAGTCAAAAACGGTCGACTCATTTTGACCTGTAAATGTACTTACTACACATAAGGTTTGACAGTGTTCGACTTTTAAGTGCACTAGATATACCTTGGCAAGTATATCCACATTTTGATGATTTTGACCCTTGCAGTCATAGGAGGGTTAAATAAGCTGTAACTTTCACATTCTTCATTTTTATAAAGTATTTTTTTTATTTTAAATTATTATCAGATTATCAAATTAATGAATTATTATCTAAACATTTACTTGGTGTTAAGTTGGTACTTGTATCAATCATTCCAATATATACTACTCAAAACAATTTAGGGAACAAAACAATTTAGGGAACACCGGATTAATCTCTGTTAAAGCAAGATCATTTATTTCAGATAAACACAATGTTTCATAGAATTGATGAGAAACAACTGCACAATGAAACAGATGATAAAGGATGCATGTAGTGATTACACATTTCATGACATGACTACTGAAAGAGAGAGGGGGTTGCAAATGAAAATCTCGGTTCATGGAACATTTCAACAATGGGTGTGACCACCTCTTGCAGTAAATCCGGTGTTCCCTAAATTGTTTTGTTCCCTAAATTGTTTTGAGTAGTATATAATTACCTCTGATGTGCTTTCCTCTTTAAAACAATAATTATTATGTTAAATTTATAAAACGTTAAAAACATAAAAAACAGTTTTTCATTGTTTCACAGGTTAGTTTTATGATATATTTCTGGAAAACTGGGGGTTGAAATACATGTTCAAATACCAATGTTTTACCTTCCCTTTGAAAATAATTGTATTATCATTGTTGAAACAGAAAGACAGAAGGATGACAGTGAAGACTCTCTAGATGAAGAGGTGGATGATTCACCAACAAGAAGAAAATCCTCCTCAAAGAGCGTCCGATTTAACACCAGCATCACCAGCATCACGGACAGAGGCAAGGCCGAGAAAGAAGAGTTGCCCTCGGACAGCAGTGACGAGTCTGATGCGGAGACTCCAAACGGTGTCCATGGCAACAAGGATGATATTGATAGCAGCGACAGTGACTACGACGACGAGGTGATGATCCGCGAGATGATGGACACCAAAGGGACGGATCAGGGTCCGGTGGAGAAGAAAACCAAGACGAGTGCTAAGGAGAGGAAGAGCGGTTTTGAGACGGTTCCGTCTGACGATACAGGTGAGCGTTCAACAATCTTACAATCGTAAGATTTCAACAGTTAAGAAGAAAATTTAACAAGAGACCTTTGAGTTATTGGACTCTGTTTCAGTGTATTCAGAGACAGAGTCCATATTTGTTGGTTGTATCTTTTGCATGTACCTAATTATATTTACATATATACATAACAGCAAAAGAAACGTCACCCCTAAAAATATTTATTATTTTCATTTTATAATTAATATAATTTGTTTAATGAAGAATATTATTAGTATGGAGTGTAACACGAACACAATGTGGCAAATTTGGTTGACCTGGCAGCCAACCATCCCACAACATTGTATATTTATTATGTTTAATAATATAATTACTTAACAAAATTTAGGGGGTGACGTTTCTTTTGCTGTTATGTATATATAGCACAGACTGATTTGGAAATAGTGATCCAAATTTATTATTCTTAGAAAAACAGGGTGTCCGAATGTTCAACTGACAAGACATTTGCATGAGCATATAAAAAATTGTGTCCATTTACAGAAAAGACACCCTGACAAAAGAAGTAATACGTAACATTTTAACAAATTTTGACCATTTCAGTAGACACTCTGTTTTGCATTTCATTATGTTTTTTTACCTGATGTATTTGGCATGCTTACAGTATGCTAAGTTTCAAGGAATATAAGTAAATACTTATTGAGTATACTTGGGTCTGCATGCATAAATGCACATTTGGGATCTTTAACCCTAATCCCCTAGGCATTTTGGCTAGAAACCATCCCAAATTGGCCAAAATCCATCAACATGCAGTAAAAAGGAACCCCAATTGTTGGACTTTGATGGAATTGGTACAGTAGCAAATGCAAAGCATCCATGGCTTGGCTATAACACAGTCCTGAATCCAACAAAGCGCTGGGCTATACTGTGAAGTACTGAATCCATCAAAATCAGGGTATGGACTTTGGAGGTTTTGGGGGTAGTTAGGTTTAAAGAAAAGAATTAAAGAAATAGTTGTTGTAAACATTTGGAGTACACTGCCCTGGACTGGGACTATATAGCAGGTTGGCACACTTCACGTAGGTAATAGACTTCTGTTAATATCTATGTACATCTTTCCCTCCCTTAGTCGCTCAAGTGCAGTACCTCGACCCAGAGGGTCTCGCCCTTGGCACCCTCATGGCAACATCTAAGAAGAAGCGCCGTGAGATCATAGAGCACGCTTACAACAGGTACTCCTACGGGGAGGAGAACCTGCCCGCTTGGTTCCAAGAGGAGGAGGTGAAACACATGAGGAAACAACTCCCTGTTACCAAGGTAACCAGCGAAGACATCAGATGATTTTGTTGTTGCACTTGGTTGTACGCTGAATGTTGTCTGCCATGTTTCGTATTTCAGTGACTTGTTTTTGTAGTTGTAAATATAGTAATCAATTTTAAAATAATAATAATAATACACATTTATATAGTACCCAATCCATGAAGACATGCTCCTAGGCACTTAACAAAATGTAAAGTGTAAAATATAAAAAGATTCGAACGCGTACAGAAATGTAATAATTAAAAATCAAGATACATATCATTTCTGAAAATATCATTACCTTTTCATTTCATTGCTCATATATCGCTTTTGTGATGTGGTTAGTTCAGATCAAAAATTAGCAATAAAGACCTTTAAGCAATGTCAAAACTAATTAGTTTAAAGATAATGTATAGAATTGTTATAGGGAAGGTATAAAATAAAACAAAAATATGTCAAATTTAAATGTAAAACTAACGTAAAGGTCAAGGAAGTATCATTCTTCCGTCAAAATTTGTTTTGTCTAAGGTGCTGTTATTTGTTAAGAATTGAAATGGTCAGAAAGAGTGTTCTTTTCTGAATTCCACATAAGAAAGAATATGATAAACATGCATGTATCTTAACTATTTATTTTGTAAAATGACACAACATAATAAGCTGAGAGTTTCACAGGTTGTATATTGCTTGTTTATTGATTCAAAGAGAGTAAGCATATTCATAGCAGTTTTGCCAACATTACCAATGTTGTACCTTCCCTTTAATGTATATCTTGATTCAAAGAGAGTAAGCATATTCATAGAAGCAGTTTTGCCAACATTACCAATGTTGAACCTTCCCTTCAATGGCCTTCGGCAATTATTTTATCTTAAGAGAGGAGAGAATTTGTTCTCAACTAATCAATGGGGGATCATAATGTGAGCGAGTAACATGAAGTTTCTGCATCAAGCGTCAAATTAACTCTGACTACAAGTTGCCTATCTCTCCCTATTAGGAAATGGTTGCTGAGTATCGCGAACGTCTGAGAGAGGTGAACGCCCGACCAATCAAGAAAGTAGCTGAAGCCAAAGCACGTAAACGCCAACGATCGCTGAAAAGGATGGAAAAACTTCGTAAGAAGGCAGAGGCCATCAGCGATACTATCGACATATCTGAGAAGGAAAAACTCAACCAGATCAAACAGTAAGTGCTTTAGGCCATGAATACAAGTCTTGTTTTGTGGGCAGAAGGATAGTCTTGTGTGTATTGTGACGATTTTGTATTTCCTAAGGTATAGGATTGCTATTTCAAAAATGACAAAATTGTCGGACTATAATGTGAGATTTTCATGATGTAAAGCTGATATCAAACTTCCCTAGAAATAAATGCCGTTGTGAAATAATTTCCGGTTGGAATTAATAGAAGAGTACCCTTTTCTAAATTTGGCATTATAATGAATACAAAAGAAAAAAAATAGCATACTCATACAAGCAGTTTTGCGAACATTACAATTGTTGTACCTTTCCTTAAAGGGACATTATCTTCACGATCAACAGGGCATGGAATCGGAGTGCTAGTTTTAGATTAACTCAGTGACTGAAATAATATCCCACATAATAAGGTCATATTACCGTTGCTGCTTCATAAATGAGGCAGTAATTTTCAGTCACTGTGTTCATCTTAAGCTAGGCCACTGATTCCATGCCCTGTTGAAAGTCTGCTCTGATTGTGACGATATTGTCCCTATAAAGGAACTGATCTGGTTTACAATTCACTGAAATTTCTTTTCCTCTTTCTCTCAGCCTGTACAAGAAGACCAAATTAAAAAAGAAAACAGAAGTCACGTACATCGTTGCCAAGAAATGTCACGCCGCCAAGAAAGTGAAGCGCCCTCGTGGGGTGAAGGGGCATTACAAGGTTGTCGATCCAAGGATGAAGAAAGACGTGAGGGCGATGAAACGGATCGAAGCGAAAAAGAAGGGAAAGAAAAGGAAATGAGGTCATGAGGACGTCATCTTTTATAAGAGAATGATTATAATTTCTAGCAATTGGATTGATATATAAATTATTTCCATTCACTACATGAGCTAAGACCATAAAACACTCTGCACCCCCCATAACTATGACTCTGCCCACCCTCTTATACAGAGGTCAAAGGTGAGGGGTTGACTGCCATTGTGTGATTATTAGAAAGTATTCATAAAGGAATTAAAAGCACTTTTCACGGGGGAAGTGTCAGTCATTTTTAAACCTCAAGGGACAATTTCATATAGATACCCAGCAGAAAACGTTGTGCTGAGCAGCTTAAAACCAGCCAAAAAGATGGATGGTCACTAATAAAACAATGCTCATGCTTTTGGCACTTTTTTCAGTTACTATGGTTATGAAGTTGGTCCTGGGCCCAATTATTATAGTGGGTGATCGTGGGTTAATGGGCATTGAGACCAGTGTCAAAGTTCATCACTTGTTGACCTGTTTGAGCATTGTGCTCCCTCAAAATTATTATTAGTGGTTCAAATTATCGGCTATAATTAATACATTTCAATATAAAAAAAAATCGTGGAATTATTTATACCTAATATGAAGAGTATGGATCTTATCAACTATGGAAGCATACAGACATTTCACCAATAATTAAATCTCCCTTGAAGTGAATCTGTTATAATGGTCTGTGCGTGCCGTCCATCTAGAGGTAATTTAGAGATGTGATTTTGAAAGAATCCACTTATGTACCCACTCACATTTGAAGATCTGTGACTGACTTTCAAAGACTAATGCAGTTGGAGTTTTGCACTGGGATTCTGTCCTGAATTATTTCATATCATCCGTTTCTGTAGATAATACTGATATTATATCAATATTTTTAACATTTTCTCTTAATATTTCATCAATGACTGTGTGTCATCTGTATCATGTTTACAACACAAAATAAAGATATTTGTTGTAAACAAAAGGACAAACAGTTTGGTGTGTGTTTGTAGTGTAAAATTGAATTAAATCGTACCAGTACTTTATACAATTAATAGGAAATATGTCACCTCACCCTATTATCAGCCAGTGTTCTCAGTAAATTCGTTTATGAGATAAATAATACAATAAAGACCCATTTCTAGACTAAATTCATATTAATTCAAAAACATTTATTCCATTTATAGAAATGCATACTACATTTCAAAATCAACCCATATGAGTTCATGCTGGAATTTCAAATCCTACAAAATTATTAAAATCTTAAGGGTTAAACAGCATAAAGAATTATTAAATTCATAAAAATAGAGATTTTGTTTAAAGGAGGGTATAGAATATTTCTGAAAAAAAATCAATATCAAAATTTTGGTATACATATTTAATATACTTAAAGGGCTGCATATATGTGACCTGTTCTCCACAAAATGAGCTTAAAGTCGGAAATTTAAACAATTCAGTTATTGGTATTTCTGAATTCAGTAGAACAAGAGCTTTCCAATGACACTTGGGGTTGCAGCGATTTCCCCCAGACCACCACAGGGGGATTTGTTTCCGTCTGTTTCAAGTTGTTTGTCAGAACATGATAAAAGCTACCAATGGAATTGGCCTGAAACTGAGGTTTTTAATTGTCTGATCGAACTGAAAATTTGGAATTCGATATAAGATTTACAAATTGCAAATATAACCAAAAAAATTAGACCTCCCCTCCGATGTTTCACTTTTCCTGCTGTCCTGTGAAATGTTATAGTGCGACTTTACGCACATTTCGTTGTCACATGTCTTTGTGTACATTAACATCAATGAATTCACTTTGATTTATAACTACTTGAAATTAATATTTCACAATCATAAGTTACATACATATGGACAAAATATAATTTTAGCAAACTTTCATATCAAAATTGATTTATAATACAAAAATATACTATTATAAAGTATTAATTATTGATTAAAATGATTGGAATTGTGTAACTAATTCACACGACAAGTTATCCTGACCTGCTTGGTCTTTGCACTGTTATTCGGACCACCAGACCAAGGCAATCCTTGTGGGGATTTCATAACGGGGATATGAATTGGTTAGGAAAGATGGACACAGTGTTGTGCCTTGCAAGCTTTGCAATTTCTGAATTCATTTATTTCCAAAGTAAGTGTTAACACGCCAGTGCTGGGCATTACCGGTTAGTTCACTAACCGTTTAACCGAATCTTTCAGTTAGTTAACCAGTTGGTCGGCACCTGACGGCCACAGAAACTAGATCATCGGCAAATGGCACAATGTGTGTACATTTTCAATCAAAAAGCTATCAATAAACTTACCACAATGATTGTTTAATAACCAATGTGGCAAAAATGAAAGTGTATGACATAAAACAATAAAGGGGGCCACTTTCCATCCGTCACGTTAGCAGTTTTTCCAATGGTTGTTATTTATTTTTAAGTACCTGAAACCGACCAAAAAGTGTTTCAACATGTGAATGGACATGCAGGCTTATACTAGAACTAATTTGAGTTGATTTATTTTATTATTTTATTTTTTAATTTATTTTTTTACCCTCAAATTTCCATAAAAATTGGACGGAAAAAGTTACCTCACTTTTCCGTCCATTTGTTGATGGAAATTTTAGGGTAATTAAAAAAATAATAGTAATAATCAACTCAAATTATCTTTAGGATAAGCATGCATGTCTATTCAAATGTTGAAATTCTTTTTTGGTGGTTTCAGATATTAAAAAAAAAATTACAATCATTAGAAAAACTGCTAACGTGATGGTAGGAGAGTGGCCCCCTTTATTGTGTTTTATGTCGTATAACAACAAAATAGGCGGCAAATTCTTCGGAAATTGTTGGTCGTATTTTTTAAATATTTGTTTGCAGTTAGCCTGTTAGTGCAGTTTCGATTGGTTAACAGGTTAACCATCCCAGTACTAGAACACACCACATCTGGGGCCAATTTCATAGTGCTGTTAAGTAGAACATTTTGCTAAGCCCAATAAGAACTACCAGCCAAAAATGCATATATTTTGTATGAAAGTTTAGCTGGCAACCACAGAAATCACGCTAAGCAAATTTTTCTATTGACCCCTGGCTACAGCCATGTAGATGCGTTAACATTTACAATTTACAAAATTAACAGGTAGACAGACAGAAGCAAAATTTCATTGTCTAAATTTGTAATATGGATGTATTTAACAGTCTGATATCTATCATTTGATAGAATGTGCAAACTTTAAAGAAAATAATTCTGATAGGATACCGTAAATGGACCAACTTAATTGGAAGGGTGGAAGGAAACCTCGGCATATGGGCTTAGTGACGGCAAATCTTTAAAACCCAATACATTGTGTATATTGGGGCAATCTACACTAACAAAAAATGATGATTTTCAAATAAAATCAAACCTGCTACTGTGGACACCTGGATAAACAGGCCACATGCGCAATATGTCCAGCTTTTGTTTGTAACATCACCAATTGACACAATATAACAACCTGCACGTTAAGTCCACTTGTCCATAGGGTGACCACATTACACAGGTTTGATTGAAAGTAAGTCCGGAGAAGTGGTTCCGGTTGCTATGCTGATATAAATGAAATGGGTTGGGTCATATCCTTAAGATCAATTTTGCTTCCTTTACAATCGGTTGGCTCATATTTCATCGTTTGACCGGAAGAAGGACGTAACGGAAGTGTGACTGGCAAAAGGTCATAATAATAATAATAATGTGTGGACTTATATAGCACACGTATCCACCAACTAAGTGGTGCTCAAGGCGCATTCTTTTACGTGCATTACACAACACACGGGACCTACGGCTTTACGTCCCATCCGAAGGACGAAGCAATTATGGTTAAGTACCTTGCTCAAGGACACAAGTGTCACGACCGGGGCTCGAACTCACACCCTGCTGCTGGCAACACCAGAACTTGAGTTCGGTGCGCTAGACCGCTCGGCCATGACACTCCATAAGCAATTAATGTGCAATATTGTGTTTCAAGAAAACCGAGTGTGAAAGTTTGGTCGTTTTTCTGCCATTTATAAGTCATTGTAGGAAAGTTAAATTCTACATGGGAATGGAAAAACATGTCTTGGGAGTAATTCTAGCAACAACTATATAACAGTTACTTTTTTTCAAAGGAGCCATTTCATTGCTTACGACCTGCTGCTGGAACAAAAAGTTGTACTTTGTGTGCCCGGAAGAAGGTCATAGAGCCTTGCAACCTTCTTCTGGGCACACAACGATTTTGCACTCATGGCTAGCGGTTAGGCTTGTAGAGTTGCCTCGTAGTCCGGTGGCTTGCTAGTATTCACATCTTCTGGGTCCTTCATCCAGTCCAGATCTACCTGATGGTGACTGCTGCTGTTCGGCTCCGTGTCCAGGTGAAGTTTTTTATCATAATGGGGCTTCACCGGTTTATTTGTTATCATGTCTTCATCTGGGCAATGGATAGATACATAATTGTACATAATTTTACTGTATTTGCCTGTATTTTTAATTCATATTTGTAATGATGGCCCATTGAAAATCATCTCAAAATGCCATGGTTAGTTGGTTACCATCTGTAAATCGTTTATTATTATTAAAGCATTTATTATTTATTTATTATTAACCCTAACCCCCTAGGTATTCTGGCTAGGAACCTTCCTGAATCCTCCAAAATCCATCAGTGCACTTTTGGAAACATGCCCTTATCTTCAAAATGCACCATGCATTTTCATTGATTTTTCATATTCAGCTCTTATAGCTTGTACTTCTTCCATTTGATGAGGTGAAAGTACCAGTGCCGAATTTTTCCAAAAAAGTGTCCCTTGATGGATTTGGATGGATTTGGGATGGTTAGGGTTACAGATATCAATACAAAATTTATTAAAATGCGGTAGATATTGTGAAAGAACCCGTTCCTTCGCACACTCTGGGCCTTCTCTGTGGATCAGCCTCCCACTTCAAATCAGACAAGCAGACTCATGCTCAGTATTTAAAAACAAACTTTAAAACCATTCCCAAAACTGTTGTAGCCATGCATCTGGAGTGCCATGGTCGAGCGGTTTAGTGCATCGGATTTGTGTTCTGATGGCTGAGTCGTCAGAATGTGGGTTCGAATCCCAACCGCGACCATGGTGCTCGTGTCCTTGAGCAAGACACTTTACCATAATTGCTTCTCTCCACCCAGGGATAAATGGGTACCTGTGAGGGTAGAGTTGGTTGTTGTGTTTGATATGCGCTGTAATGGCAGCAATTGAGCTGTATATTCCCCAGGGAGCTGAGATGGTTTCAGGAATGATTTATGAGCCTAATGAGCAGGGGTAATAATATAATGTGCCTTGAGCACCAGTTTGGTGGAAACGTGCGCTATATAAGTCCACACTATTATCTGGTTGTTGTGATTGTAGGCAGAGTTCTTTGCGCCAGGATTGTCATTTTTGACAGATATTGCGCATTATAAATGTCCATTATTAGTAATTAGTAGTATTATTCAAATATACATTTTAAAAAGAATTTAAGGCAAGTTTGTGATGTGACATCTTGACTCAAATTCTATGCACAAGTGTACATACTGCTTCATATCAATCAAATGACTTCCTGGTTGGCTTTACACATAATTATTTTGTAGCTGAATCTGTCCACACATTTGTGAAAAAGGTAAGAAGTGATTTCATGTAAGTGCCTGATTTTGTCAATCCCCCATGAATTAAAATCAAGGTGAGCTACATGTTTGTCAATCCTCATGAATTGAAATCAAATGGTGAGCTTAGGTATCTTACTAATTTCCACTTTGTTGGAGTGAAGTAATCCTCTAAGCATTGCGATTTCTTCCTCCAGTGCGTCACTGAACTCCTCAAACTTCCTCAAGGCATATAAGGCTCGGTCTTTAATTTTTTTGTGGTGGTGGATCTTCTTCTCTGCTTGCTGCTCCACGGACAGAATAACCCCTGAAAAGACAAATCAGAAAACAAGACTTTAGTGGAAGGGACGTGACACTCATCCTTCATCCTATCTTAATTCCTCTCCCCAATCCTCCCCCCAACCTAGCTAGTCCCAAAGGGTTTTTGATCAGTATTGGTCTTCCTCACTGATTCCACTGAGCACTCTTGCCTTGGAATGTGGTGGTTTCCTTCTCAAGTCTCTCCCCAACTTCGTCCACAGTTTTTCTAAACAGTATCCATGTTCCTTGATGGTCCAACTGCTCTTTCGTGCTAGAACAGTGCAGTTTTCATCTCAAGTTTTTCGCATATTTAAAATATCTGTCTACGGTTTTCATCCCATATCTAAAACTTAAAGGGACAGTATCGTCACAATCAACAGGGCATGGAATCAGAGTGCTAGTTTTAGATTAACTCAGTGACTGAAAATAATACCCCACATGATAAGGTCATATTACTGTTGCTGCTGCATAAATGAGCCAGTAATTTTCAGTCACTGTGTTTATCTTAAACTAGGACACTGATGGCATGCCCTGTTGCTGATGATGATCAGAGTATAGTGATCGAGTTTGCAAACCACCAGGTCTTCTCATAACCAACACCCTATCACAACTTATTTTAGATCTAACATGGGTGCCATGGTCGAGTGGTCTAGCGCATCAGATTTGTGTTCTGATGGTCAAGTCATCAGGATGTGGGTTCGAATCCTGGCCGCAACCAATGTTCTTGTGTCCTTGAGCAAGACACTTTACTGTCCATTGCTACTGTTCACCCATGTGTACAAATGGGTACCTGTGAGGGTAGAGGTTGATATTGTGTTTGAAAAGGCTTCCAAGGCACTAGCTCGGAGCTGTATACTCCCCATAGAGCTGAGAAAGTTTATTGGCCCAATGACTAAGAGTAACATTGTAAAGTGCTTAGAGTATCACGTCGTGATAGATTTTGCGCTTTATAACACTCCAATAATACATGTATTATCACATAGTGCTGCTGCAAATTTCTTCTTAACCCTAACCACCCTAAACCATTCAAACTCCAACAGCAGGGTTTGTTGGATTTTGATGGACTCATCAGTACTGTATAGCCCTGACATGAATACTTTACATGGGGCCGGGTGTCTCAATTCCAGCTAAGTCCAACAGTTGGGTGGTAGTGTTACTGCATGGTGTTGGATTTTGATGGACTCATCAGTACTGTATAGCCCTGACATGAATACTTTACATGGGGCCGGGTGTCCTAATTCCAGCTAAGTCCAACAGTTGGGTGGTAGTGTTACTGCATGGTGTTGTATTTTGATGGACTCATCAGTACTGTATAGCCCTGACATGAATACTTTACATGGGGCCGGGTGTCTCAATTCCAGCTAAGTCCAACAGTTGGGTGGTAGTGTTACTGCATGGTGTTGTATTTTGATGGACTCATCAGTACTGTATAGCCCTGACATGAATACTTTACATGGGGCCGGGTGTCTCAATTCCAGCTAAGTCCAACAGTTGTGTGGTAGTGTTACTGCATGGTGTTGGATTTTGATGGACTCATCAGTACTGTATAGCCCTGACATGAATACTTTACATGGGGCCGGGTGTCTCAATTCCAGCTAAGTCCAACAGTTGGGTGGTAGTGTTACTGCATGGTGTTGGCTTTTGGCAGATTCTGGAAGGTTCTTAGCCAAAATAGCTAGGGGGTTAGGGTTAATAAAATGGTAATAACCGCTCACCATTGACGATGCGAATGATGCGCCACAATCGGAGAATCACAATTAGATCTACCACAAGAAACGCTTCAGGCAAAACCAGGGTGACTATGTCCAGTATGAAGGAGATTACAATCACTATCCCATCAAAAACCTGTAGAGAAATAAACAACCAATAATTTTTTTTTTTTTTAAAACCTTTATTTGAAATTCCCAAATGAGACGGGAAATTGTTTTGTCATATCTATGAAAATAAATGAATTGGTGATTGTCCTTTAAAGGGCCACTATCATCACGATCAGAGCAGACTTCCAACAGGGTACGGAATCGGTGTCCTAGTTTAAGATGAACACAGTGACTGGAAATTACTGGCTCATTTATGCAGCAGTAACTGTACAATGGGGTATTATTTTCAGTCACTGAGTTAATCTAAAACTAGCATTCTGATTCCATGCCCTGTTGATTGTGACGTTATTGTCTCTTTAAAGCCAGTAAAAGTACATTATAAAAAATTTAAAAATTAAAAACATAATTGATCGCAGTTTTACATTTTAACCAGTTCGCGTCGGGAATAAAGAAGTTTTTTTGGGCCCCTGTGCGGGTTTCTTTTTCCCACACACACATTAATGGAAGCTTCCACAGGTCGTGGCCACGTCTTCCGAGCATGTCACCGTACACGCGTGGCTCAACCGAGCATGCATACAAATATATCGGAGTTTCCTATGGCGTGTTTAGATGCTCTCCAATCCGTGGTGCAAAAAAAAATTGCGTGTATACACAGCCTCCGACACAAACTGGTTAAAACATACTTGGTGTAAAGTTGATCATAGCATCAATATCTCATGAAATTGTCCTATGTTAAATGCTATCATTTTAAATAAATTAATAAATAGAATCGGGGTTGGCTTCAATACATTACTGGTGATCTCGAAAAATATAAATGATAATAATAATAATAATAATAATAATATGTGGACTTATATAGCGCACGTATCCCCCAACTAAGTGGTGCTCAAGGCGCATTATATCATTACCCCTGCTCATAAGGCTCATAAATCATTCCTGAAACCATCTCAGCTCCCTGGGGAGTATACAGCTCAATTGCTGCCATTACAGCACATCAACCAACTCTGCCCTCACAGGTACCCATTTAACCTCTGGGTGGAGAGAAGCAATTATGGTTAAGTGTCTTGCTCAAGGACACAAGTGTCACGGCCGGGATTCGAACCCACATTCTGCTGCTAACACCAGAACTTGAGTCCGGTAAGCTAGACCACTCGGCCATGACACTCCACAGCTTTACATACAGTATAACTTACTTGGTGTAAAGTTGATGATGGAATCAAATATCCCTTGAAATATTTCTGACTGATTGGTCGATGCTATCATTTTAGTACAGTTAATTACTTTATTTTGCAAATAAATTGTTGTCTTCCGGAGATGTACATTCTATGTTCGAATGGAATACAGAAAAATCTGAATACATTTCCGCTATTTTCCATCAATGACACAACGAAATACGCTGAAACTTTGACAGGTTTGTATCTGTACATATCTCTTGATTCTCACAAAGTATGGATGCAATTTCAGATATTTTACCATATACAAGGACCAAAATAGTTGTTTTTTCTATTGCATTAGGTTAGGTAAATGATAAGTACTTTGTTGTTTTCCATTACACTTTATTGCGAAAAATATCAGGCGAGTATCAATGGTTTATTTATTTATTTTTGTTCATACTTATTAAACCCAAAACATGCTCAGCTAAGACATTGATTTTTTTGTCTCAAATAAAAATAATCAGGATCAAAAAATTAATAAAATAATGAAATCAAGGTTGGCTTCAGTTCTTCTTGTTTGTGTTTAAATGAACAAAGTAAATGCCCCTAAATGCTATGAATGTGGGATGTCCTTGAGCAAGACACTTTACCATAATTGCTTCTCTCCACCCAGGGGTAAATGGGTAACCTGTGGTTGCTGTGTTTGATTAGCCCTATATGCGCCAAAATGGCAGCAATTGAGCTGTATACTCCCCAGGGAGCTGAGGTTTCAGGAATGATTTATGCGCCTGATGAGCACCAGTTTGGTGGATATGTGCATTATTATTATTATAAATAATCCAAAATTTACAATAAACTTAATTACTTGGTGTAAAGTTAATGATGGTGTCAAACATCCCTTGAAATATTTCTGTCTGAGGTGCTATTATTTAAGTACTATTCATTTTTTTTATAACCCTCCTACACATAGAGGCCACTATAAACCACTAAATGTCCAATGTGTTGTACACACATTGTTTGTGCATATAAGCCACACTGACCCTTTGAAGTAATCTCCAATGTACATACATGCATACAAAGACACATGTATACCACAGTTGACCTTATTTTCAGCAGGTTATACTGTAAACAAACTCCCAATAATAAATCACCATCAGCCACTGAGACCAATAAACCATAGAGCTGTAGCTCTATGAATAAACCATACCAAGCCTCCATCATCCATATTGGGATTTTCAGCAGTTATTTTGTAAACACAGACTCTCCATAGTAACCTACCACCAGCCACTGAGTCTGGAACAAAGTAATATGCCCTGCAATATGTCAATCACAAACCACTAAAACCAACAGACATATGAGGCATAATATGTTACTATGCAGTATAGCTATCAGGAGCCACTGCCTACCATAGCAATGGCTTGGAGTGGCCTGTTTCAAAAATTTCACTGATTGTAGGAGGGTTAATGTGAATCACAAGGAGAAATTGAATACAAAACATCATGATGCATTTTCACTATTTTTATCGTGAACGAAATAAACTGAAACTGAAATGTGTTGGTTTTTATCTCGATTGTTATCAAGAATGAATGCATTTAGAGAATTTAGTAAAAGTGTCTAGTTCCATATCCCCTCAAGCTACGCTACCTATTCCTACGACATGTGGGTCAAGTCGCACAATGTTATTTTCAGGTATACACTCAAAATTTAAAAAAAATTAATAATAAAAAGGTATGACTTTAAAAAAAAAGTTTAATAATGAATGCACCCCCAAGTGTTTGATACCGTTAGAAAGCTCTTTTTCTATAGAATTTGGAAATACAATCATCTCGGTTTTGAAAAATGCAGATTTTTTACTCTCCTTTTGTGGGAGCAAATTACATAATTATTTGTTATGCCATTTTATTTCCTCATCTCAGAAACTACTAGGAAGAATGCAACAACAATGCTATTGTTATTTCACAATACATCCAAGGCACTGCAAACCACACAACCTCAGGAAATATCATTTCCAATGGCACTTTATTGCATGATTACTTTGCAGAAAAAGCAAAGGGTTTTATGAGGAAGTATTGCCATCATAACAAGGAAGTGTTGTCAACAGTTTGCAGTGTATACAAAAAAAAACATGCACTTCTGACTCAAAAGTACCCTTCTGGTTTTAGTTGCTGGTACACTTTCTTTTTGTAAAATAACTCTGACAATGCCAATTTGCTCGTATTAAAAACAGAAGGGGAAAAAAACGAAGAAAAAAATGAAGAAAAAAACGGGGAAAAAAAACAAAAAACGTACTGCACATGTTTTTGTATACGCAGTACACACATGGCTGCTCAACACATAGAACAGACTACCAGTAAAAAATGCATACATTTTGTATGAAAGTTTGGCTGGTAACCAAAGAAATCTGCTAAGCAATTTTTTTCTGCTTAGCAGCTCTATGATAATAATAATAATATTTATTAGAACATACACTTTTAAATCAGTGGCACTCGTCAATCGACGGTGCGTTCTACATTAACGTAATATTCAGTACATGTGTTACAGGTAATTAAAACATAGATAATACAATATAGATGGGCGTAAAAACAAAAAGACTTAAGGTTATTATAAGTTAAAAATTAGAAATAAACGAAATATTCAAATACGAGCAGATGTACGTACATGTTTTTCTAAGTTTGGCCAGTCGAAAATCTGTATGAGCATTAATACATATATACACAGTTGTAACAATAATGACCAATCATAATAATAGTGATCATAAACAATTAAAACAACTGTGCACAATAATAAAAATAGTTCTCATAAGCAATATAAAAACAATACTGTATGAACAATAATGGACAATTATAATAATAGTAATCATAAACAATATAAAAACAATACTGTATAGCACGTACAAGCAAACCAAAGAAAGTAATTCCCCTTTCATTTCAGAAAATCTGCTTGGGGGTTCCAAGCAGAACAACAGTTGTGCTGAAAACATGCACAATAAAGACTAATAAAAATAATTGTACATGTAGGCCTAATCATAGAGGATAAAAACGATACTGCATGCACAATAATGGACAGTAATGGACAATAATAATAATTATAATCATAGTAAATCATAAACAATATAAAAACGATACTGTATAAACATACAACAATCAAACCAAGGAAAGTAATTCCATTTTCATTTAAGAAAATCTGCTCGGAGGTTCCAAGCCTTTTTTAGGAACGATTTACAAAATGAATCAAAAATACAAAGGATATAGTTAATGTCAGTAGGCCTACAAGTATCACTATAATTCTCAGGTATGATCTCTTTTGATATTCCTAACATTAAACATAACTTAACATTAAGATTACTAGATATAAATAAATGCCAAATCTGGTTTAGATTATTTGTAACAAGTTCATATTCTAATTTGTGATACTCGGTGACTCTAATATCCCGAAGTGTTCTACAAATGAACAAGAAATGTCGTAAATCCTCTGTACCTTCCTTACAGAGGGGACAAACACTATCTTTATCGGGATTCCAGGAATATGTGCGACCATTTATTGGGAGAGTGTTTGAACGTGCTTTAAACTTTAATGAAGCCGCATGGAAGTCAAGATTGCACAAAAGATATTGTTCCAACTCAGGGAGGATTCAGAAAGAATAGTAGATGCGAAGATCATATATTCACTATAAAGAATATTGCTGCTAGTGTGACATTGGTCCCTGATTGGTCAATAAAGGATATGGATTGGCAGTTGTTAACCCTCTCAATACCGAATTGTTGTGATATAAACAACCGCTGGTGACCACATTGTTTGACCACTCAAGCGTGAAGCACACATTCTTACACAACAGAAAGCTTGTGTTCAAAGGCCAATTTTACAAACTCTATTATCACCTTGAAGATATCGTTTTACAGAAAAATAAGTAATAATAATTATCTTACTTATTAAATTCCATTTCATATAATCCAAAAATCATTAAGATCGGTCAATAAATGTCCAAGTTCTCAATCTTTGTTTCCTCAGTGTGATCTGTAAACTCAAACACTTTTTTGTACATAAACAAATGGCACTCCATAGGTGTTTGGCATTTCGGATCTTTCAACTCCAGTTTGAAGGGATTGCATAATAGCAACCTTGTTTTATTTCACCATCAATGGAAAGATCCGATCTTTCTCTTTCCAACCATGTAAGCTTGGGTATGGAGGGTGAACATGGACAAAACTACAGCTTTATAAAAAATGGCCTTATGCTCAGGCTAGAGTGCTTTTTGTGTGGCCAAGCTTGGTCGACAAAAGTCGCCTATGGTAAAGAAGAGGGGGTATGAGTGCAGTCAACAAAAGTCGCCTATGGTAAGGAAAGGGTTAATTGGCCAGTTATTGTCACATGGACATCCTGTGATATTATTAGTGTTAAAGGGACAATATCGTCACAATCTGAGCAGATGGTTGACAGGGCAAGAAATCGGTGTCCTAGTTTCAACCCACGAGTGCGAGTTCATCTAAAACTACAGGATACTGTTTCCATGCCATTACACAAATGGATCATCTCCCAGTGATGACATGCGTTATTCGATTTGTTTCATATAAAACAATATATTATTGCCTGTCTGCCCTACGGCCAGTCTTTCGTCACTTGTTTTGTACCAACTCATGATTAGCCATTTAGTTTTTCTTCTTTAATCATCCACTTTAGTGGCAAAGTAGCTAAATCAGTCAACTGCATGTTTTGGGTGTTGACCCAAATGTGCACACAGGGGCATTTTTGACTGTCATTTCGACCACCCTGAACAATACAAGACAATGCTTTTACCAGTCATAAATGGTTGACTCATTTTAACCTGTAAATGTACTTACTACACATTAGGTTTGACAGTGTACAACTTTTAAGTGCACTAGATGTACCTTGGCAAGTATATCAACATTTTGACTGATTTTGACCCTTGCAGTCACAGAAGGGTTAATGACATTATGTATCCATAGAATGAATTCCCTTTTAAAAAGAGGGCACTTCCAACATAATTATTTTCTCACAATGTTTTATCCAAACAAACATGGGTAATGAGCCAGTTGATGACAGCTGTCAATAACAATCCCTCATTAACCAATCGGATTTGTTGTACAGCTGTCTGCGTGCTGTGTTTAAAAAAAATATGCACGATACAACACAATTATCTCTAACATGCTTGATAAGCATGTGTCCTTGTGTTGTCTTTGTAACGGATGTTAAGCTGTAGGCTCTGGCATTTTTTTAAAAGTTATTAATTAAAAAGAACCCAGAGCACTTATCGTGGAAGAGTACACAGAGTTTTTGGTACGCATAGCGAGTACCCTTGTTTTAAGGTTTCCTCAGGCTTCCGAGCTACAAGGTTTAAGTGTTTACCAGAAATGTACAATAATAATAATAATAATGTTATATAAACATGTCAAGAGTTTATCATGGGGGAGTGGCATTGATAAGCGTTGAAAGGCCAATTACAAAAGTACACACTTCGTGTATAATGAATCAGCAGCTTAGCACTATGGATCATTATCATCAAGGGAAGGTACAACATAAGTTATTTGGTGTTAATTGGTGTTTAGATGGAACAGGGGCGCATTTTCGCGACTTTAACCAGAAACATGTTTAGGCTTCGGTCATTGGTTAAGCATTTTCGTGAGTTCGGTTGTGCTGCAATGACGTCATTATTCTGACCAAATGTGGACCGAAGTTTGTGATCGGTTTCAAGATGGCGGATTGTAAAAAGTAACGAAAGTTTTGTGAATTATTTGTTAAAACATGATGAAATGATTGTTCGTATATCAGTGCTGCAGTGCAAAGACTCAATTCCCTTAAAATCCTAACCACCCCAAATCTTTCAAAATCCTCCAAGGGGCACTTTTTTGTGCAAAAAATCAGCACTGCTGTTAACTGGTACTTTCACCTCTTCAAATGGGGCAAAATTACTACCTGGCAAGAAGTAACAGGCCATAAGTGCTGAATATGAAAGATCAACGAAAATGCATGATGCATTTTGAAGATAAGAGGCATGTTTCCAAAAGTGCACTGATGGATTTTGGAGGATTCAGGAAGGTTCCTAGCCAGAGTGTCTAGGGGGTTTAGCGTTTTAATATCATGATCAACTGACCTCAAGTTTGATGTGAAAGAACTTGGCTCCTAGAGCTAACATCTTGAGCGCCAGCTCAATCATGAAGATACTGAGGATGATGAGACTGAGGATGTGGAAGACCTCGGCTGCTATCTTGGCTGGTGATTCCGCGTGGTCTTCTTCCTCCACCATCACCTCTTCATTCTCTGACGTCTGCCTCCTGTATCTAGAGTATCCTTCCTCCGATGAGGCATTCCCACTGTCCGGCACGCTGCATCCCTTAGCCTGTAAAAATGTTTTTGAAAAATGAGAATGGAGTATTTTGGGGGCATAGTATTAACCAGCTCAATACCTTTGGGTGTCTTTCAGATGCCCAATTTGCTAAATGGACACCCTGTTTTATTTGTAAAACACATGCAAAAGTATTTGAAGTTAAACATTTGGACACATAGTTTTTCAAAGAATAACAAATTTGGATGCCCTATTTTCAATTCCTGGCTTATACACTGTTTGGGGGTGAGGCTGTTTTGGAAAGAAAACAATTCCTAGTGTGTTATTATTTCTGGAGTGCTTTTTGTATTATTATTTATAAAAAAACACACCATGTAAGCCAACAATGTTTTGAACAAATTATTACAAAAAAAAGAATTTCGTGGAAAGTAGTTCAGTACCCTAATTGGAAATGTTTACCAAACTATTTCTTTCAGTATGCTTACTTGATTTGAATCAAGATATTTTATTATATTACAACCAACTTGAAAAAGGTTTTAGCTCAATGCAGAGTCCAAGTCATGAGAAAAGTGTGAAAAAGCATTCACTATTTTTACAGAAAACACTCGGAGCAAGAAGTTCTGTGGATATTTGTTTGTGGGTTTTTTTCCCCCTGAAATGACACCACTTCAGACAGACTAATTTTTCATGATGATTGTTTACAACTTCACATCAAGTTAGTTTTTGGATAATAATTTGGTAATTTTATAATCGGGTAAATTTCCAATGTTGTACCTTCCCTTTAGGGCAATTTCATGGTTACTCACATTACATTTTTGAGGTTTAACCCTCCTATAGGTTTAACAATCAAAGACACTCAAAATTTCCATGTACCTCCCAACCCATTGACTTTGTGCAGTGCACTCAAATAAATGCAAGTACATGTGGGTATGGTAGGAGGTCAAACCAACACCACTCAACTGTATATGCAGTACATACACAACTCTGTGTGACTCTGCATATAACTTATGTAGGACATACACACGTGTGGTTGACTGCCACTAACTCCAGCACTCTTAGAGAAAAATACACATGTGTGAACAATTGGCAATGCAACCAAAAATACTCAAGTGACTGTCTGTGGGTGCGGTGCTTACTGGGCCAAATTTCAGCCTGGGCATAGGTCATAAAATATATTTCACTCATTAGTTTTTTCACAGTATTTGCATTGCACCCAGATCTTACTCAGCGCAAAAGAACAATTTCAGAAATTTGTTATATGTACGCTGTATAAGGCAAAATGTCTGAAAAATGTAACGTGAGTAACCAGCATTTTTCTCTTATATAGTGTATGTTACATAATTTTTTTGTGCTGAGTAAGGTCTGGGTATAATACAACTTCTTTGGAAAAAAACATAAGTAAGGAAATTATGACATTAAAACCCTAATCTTCCTAAATCCTCCAAAATCCTCTTTGCTAAAGGATTTTGAAGGATTGAGGTTACATGCTACATGCTCTTTGCTAAAGTGAATGATTTTGGAGGATTGAGGTTATTAGGCATACTTGCCTTTCCCTTAGTGGTACATGTACATCCATGTTTGTTGTAGTGATTGCAAGGTCAGTGCTTGGGTCAGTGGACACTGTTTATTGCTCCATGCATGCAGGTAGGGTCCCTGGCCATGTACATGTACGTGTATCACAGATTAGAAACACATGTGTGCATACATGTCATGTGCTTGCTTTACTACTGAAGGATTTTGGAGGATTCAGGTTATGTGTAAGCAAATGGGCCTTGGGAGTTAGGGTTAAGAGTTGGCCCAATACCTAAAAAAAACCATGGAATTGCCCTATATGATATTTGAGCAAAACATTTCAAGAACGATGCAGTGACTAATTCTAAGGTATAATTCTCAATAATCTGATATACTCGCCTCTGCTAACGCCTCGTAATCAAGAATCAGCTCCCCGACGACCAAGATACAGTCAAAGACAACCAGTATAATGACAGCCACTTGAAACTTCTGCGTGTGCAGCAGCTCTCGCAGTTTGTCACGGCACGTCAGTGGTCTTGAATGGTGATCGGGATCATCAGGGTTGTCATGGAGATGATGAGGATCGATGTCCTTGTGGCCATGATGTTCCTCGGTGACAATCTTCTTCTCATCTTCCGCTTTGGTGAAGAAACCCATTTTGGGATCCGTCTTTATAGACGCATCTGTGAAGTATAAACCAAGGTAACCAAGTTTTCAATTCAAGAAGGCCTCACCAAACGGCATCCATATTTTTGTCTGGTTCTAACACTGCAAATAAAACATTTCCTCAAAAAATGGAAGTTTGAAGACACAAGAAACCATTTCTTAGACATACGCCTCATTATGATTCCCATAGACTTGTGTACAAATCAAGATGGCTGGCCCATGTCTCGATTGATTTTTTTTGTTTCTTCAAAAAGCATAAAAGACAAAAACATTTCTGACCCTTTGGATGTTTGATATATCATCAAAGAATGTCCATACCGTCTTCAGAGAATGATGTATCCTTGGCCCGCCCTAGCCCCATTCTAGGGCCAATACACCGGACTCTCTCCATATCCTTGGTCCTAGCCCCACATGTACAAAAATGGAGCAATTTTTCTCTTTTTTCAACTTTTAATCTGCTAATTATTACAACTGCTAATTATTAAAACTTAGTGATTAGATAACCTTGCACAAGCACACACTTTTGGCATAAAATCCGTTATTCTGGGATAGCTTACTTCATGAAATTTTGATATATTTTTGAAATTAAACAAAAAATAATAATGAAATTTAAATTTCACCTAAATTACCAATCTCGATCGCAATAGTGAACTTCGTGCCAAAAGTGTCTGTTTGGGCAAGCTTACCGATTCACAAAATTCACAATAATTAGCAGATCAAAAGTTGAAAAAAATCATTCCTTTTTTTGTACATGTGGGAATAGGGCCAAGGATACGGAGGGAGTCCAGTGTATTGGCCCTAGATTGGGGCTGCACTCCTTTTAAAACTCGTGTCAAAAGAAAACGTTACATGTTCAATGTACAGCTAATCAATATACACTCACGGAATTTAAAAACGCATCAACTTATATTTCTCAATAAATATGTATAACTTATATGCAGTGATAAATTGAAGCCATAATTGTACGTAGCACTTTTATTGTGTCAGTGTGATGTGAAAATTTGCGCTCATGCTTGACTGAGAAAGTATTGATTAAAATATCATAAATATCTGCTGTTGAAAAAAATGTGAAATATTGGGATGATGCATTTTTAAATTCCGTGAGTATACTTACCAGACTTATCCATATTTTTACCAGACATCGATGTTTCATCATTATCCCCCATAATTATATACAATTGTTATTTTTGTTCCTGAATAAAATCTTGATCCGTGCTGGCCAGCTTTCAATCTGCTTTTCAATAGTTTAGTAATATATCTGGCCCAGAAAACTTTGACAACAAATTCAGGTGCATGAAAGTATTCAATGACACCAAGGACAATCAATCTGTCTATACATGTAGTAGGTTTCATATATAGTCGACCAAATGCAACTATATTCCGATACAGTATTCTATGTGGTGTCGATGTACTTCAATTTATAACCTTTACTGCTTTCCGCCTGAATAACAACACTCTGACATCCAACTGACAAAACCAAAGCATACCACTAGTCCTGTTGGCTGGTTAGCCTACCCATTGTCCAGGAAACACTTGTCATTGTCCAATGAATGGATATAATAACAACTCCAATTCTCAAGTAGCATGTTAAAGGGAAGGTACAACATGTCACTGGTAATGTCAGCAAATCTGTTCCTACAATGTATTCCTTCCAATAGGCCTTGACACATTAAATTACTAGTTTCAGCTCATCAATGCAGAGTCTAAGTCATGATAAAAGGTATGAAAAAAAGTAGTTTTTTCAGAAAAAATAGGAAATGTGAAACCTTTTCTCTAAAATGAGAGCACTTTAAGACATTAACGTTATAAACTTCGGATGAACTTTTCATTAACACGTACATGTAGGCCTATGTTATGTAACTGTGTTACTGTTAGCGTTCTGATAATAATTCGGTAATTTTGTAATCAAGCAGACCTCTCCCCACAATTGGTAATTATCAGTGTTGTACATTCTCTTTAAAGCTTAGATAAAACTGCTAACTCATGAAATAATTAAGGAAACTACGAGGCCGTGGCTTATTCTTCCTCCATGCTTACACAGGCAATTGATCTATACAGTATGATCTATCATGCGTAGCGTGATTTTGGCATGCCTGCGCCTTCTTAAGGCTTAGTACTTTCTGCACCACCACCACTCCAGTCAATCTAAATGCTTGGTCAGGGTCCAGGGATTTGATCTAAATTCAATGAAACAGTTTCAAAACAATGATCCTTCAAACAGTTTCCGTGATCCAAGTTTGTACTTCCTTGAGTGATCAAGTATTACCTGTGTTAGCCTTAGCTTGCTGCTGACCTTTCGGTCTGATTTCCTGGTTTTAAAACCTCCTTGTTAATGTTAAATGTTAATGTTATAAAACACGAAAAAGTATACGTGACCTTTGAACTTTACGTTGCCATCCAATATGCACTAGTCTCTTTATACCACAGAGTCGCCAACGTCTGTGGTCGCGAAACCTTTTAAGTTGAGTAAGAGACTAGCAGATGTATGTAGTCTGCGTCACATTATGTTTTGTGATAAAGGGGCAATATCGTCAAGATCAACAGGGCATGGAATCGGAGTGCTAGTTTTAGATAAACACAGTGACTGAAATAATACCAGCGGCGTAGCCAGGACATTTTCAGTGGGGGTGGGGGCACAGGGGGGCTTGCTTTTCAGTGGGGGGGGGGGGGGGGGGCAGGGCAGGGGTATGGGTTTTTCCCCGTGTCTTTTTCTTTTCTTTTTTGGGGGCACTATCGGGATTTTTCGTGGGGGACACGTGCCCCCAGGCCCCATGCCAAGGCCCCAGCCCCGTGGCTACGCCGCTGGGAAGAATACCCCATATGATAAGGTCATTATTACCGTTACTACTGCATAAATGAGCCAGTAATTTTCAGTCATGTGTTCATCTTAAACTAGGACACCGACTTTCTTACCAAGTGTTGAAAGTCTGTTCTGATCGTATAGTGTCTCTTTAATCTGACAATTTTACATGGGTGCGGCGCCAACACTGTACTGCCACAAACAGTGCTGACTGGAATTGGAACAGCTAGGTTTTGTTTCTAAAATTGTATAAATATAAAGGGTTGTCAAATAAATTAATCCTTTTTTAATTGTTGGATTCCGTGTGTTTTATTTGGATCATTTCAGTACAGTGAGCCTCATTGTAGACTCAGTGGTGTATTCTAGGCTGTAACCTGACCCAAGTCTCGATTGAAGACCCGGTTTAGAGCAGGGATAGCGGACTTGTGGCCCGCTGGCCCCATGCAGCCCATTGGTGGATTTAATGCGGCATAGAAACCTCTTCAGGAAATTTATATAATTATTATACACATATTGTGGCGCAAATTATTCAACAATAGAGGGCGCGCGAGCAGCGGCGGGCTCCTATATAAAAGGCCGTGGACGCAGCATGCATGCGGCAGTTCAGTTCAGTTCAGTAGTTCAGTTTAGTTCAATTCAGTTCCCTAGTTCTCTAGTCTGGTAGCGTGTGGTCGTCTCACAGGACAGGAGCGAAATCTACGGTAGGCACGAGCAGGGCTGACGGCGTGCTGGACGGACGGTGGAGTTTGGCTGGGGTCAGGTCGCAGGGACCGCGGAGGCTACCGGAGGCGTGACGACGCACGGCACTCGGCCGACGTAGCAGGACGGAGCCAGGGAGCGCGCGCTCCATAAGGCCGCCTCGAGGAAGGAGACTCTCGGAGATCTCAGGACTCTGGAGGCGGGAATCTTGGAGGCGGAATACACGCAACGCGAGAGGCGTACGGCTCCACGGGTACCCTGAGACAGCCCCCGGCTGGGCACTACCGCGCCGCCCAGCACTGCTTTTAGCGCATGGTGCAAGGCTACCCTGTAGGCTATTTCGTAACAGTAATAAGAGGCTAATCAACACTGGGTCCAATACATGTATTTAATTCACCAAAATAAATCAAAGAGCAACGGAGGTTATTGTTTCCTGTGTAATTTAATAATTGTCTGTCCAAGTCAGCCCTGGAAGGAGGCGTGGGTGATGTCACTACGCGTATAGGGCGGTATATCTCCATCCAAACGAACCTCGCATTCCCGGCTGCTGGGAACTGATCCGCAGAGGGGTGTAGTGAATTACGGATCGGGAATAGTTACGCCACAATATATTAATTGCCTATATTGTCGCTAAAAATATTTAAAAAGGAAAAAAAGTGCCTAGTGAATCATATATAACTTGTCACTTTAGAAAAGAACTTGTGTTCAGATGATACACTCTTATTGTAATTTTATAAGGCTATAATGGTGACCCAGTCCGATGTAGTAACACTGAATAGTAAACACAACACAGGCACAGAAGGAGAACCGGGGGCGGGGGGTAATGGGTCACCATGGGCGGATCCAGAACATTTTTTAGGGGGGGCTGAGAATCAAAAACAATTATTTTTCAGTACTACAAAAATTACAATGAAATAATCAAAGGGAGAGAAAAACAAAGCACAATGAGGGGGAAATGAGAGTGCGTTCTCCCCTCCCCTCCTCCCCTCTCTCTCTTTTTCTGTCCCTTTTTAATTTTTTTTAAAACGATTTTAGGGGGGGGGGGCTACAGCCCCCTTAGCCCCCCCCCTTCCCCCGAATCCGCCAATGGTCACTCTATATTCATTGTTCAACCACAGCGAAACTACTACAGAGCCTGTCACAGAGAGTATGCAAATTGTTCCTCGTGCACAATACACTGCGTGTTACGGTCGGACGATGCAATATATTTGTTCAAACCTAAACTTTAGAAAACTGCAAAATCTTTAAAAGATCTGTCCTTGACCATATCATGAAGGGGAAACAATAAGGGGAAGAACAGTACAAACTACAAATTGTCAAAATCGCGGTCTGTTATGAGGTGGTAATTTAGGGGCGACAATGCAGGCCTTGAAAAAGGTCATTGCGCATGCGGCCCGCAATAACTTTTCTCAATTCGGCCCTCACTTAAAAAAGGATGGCCTCCCCTGCTGTCGAGTCACCATGAACCAAACGGACCAATGGAGCCGAATACAACATATTCATGGGCATTCCTATACACGTTTTGTCAACCCAATCCAATTTGTTTAAAAATGATATCATGTTGATAGTCAGATGATCCTTCTAACAGCACGCGAGTATAGTCTACAGAGGTGTAGCCTGCAAAGTGCAATGCCACAGCACCGGGATTTATGGGGTTGGGAGGTTGTGAGGTTAGGAGGGTGTAGTCGGGTGCGGAAAAAAAAGTTTTCATGTAAATTTATTTTAAATTAAGTATCCATTTCTGTGTAATAAAATCTGTACTGAATGTGTAATAAAAAATTCCGGGCGTCTTCCCTGGACCCAGAAATGTTAAAAAAAAGAACCCCCGGTGACAAAAATCCTGATATTAGCGCACGTGGTGTCATGTTCCTGGGCACAGGGCTCCAGCCTCAGGCTGACCCGGGTCTCATTCGATCGTAGACCAGGCTTAGATGACACTAAATGGAAGCGTATTCATGGGCGTTCCTACGTTAAAGTGATCACCTCAAACTAAAATATAACATGCTAGAATGGCTCATTAAAACCCTAACTCCCTAGGCCTACTTGCTTACACATAACCTGAATCCTCCAAAATCCTTCAGTAGTAAAGCAAGCACATGACATGTATGCACACATGTTTCTAATCTGTGATACATGTACATGGCCAGAGACCCTCCCTGCATGCATGGAGCAATAAACAGTGTCCACTGACCCAAGCACTGACCTTGCAATCACTACAACAAACATGGATGTACATGTACCATGGAAAGGCAAGTATGCCTAATGACCTCAATCCTCCAAAATCCTTCACTTTAGCGAAGAGCATGTAGAATGTAAATTCAATCCTTCAAAATCCTTCACTTTAGCAAAAATGATTTGGGAGGATTTGGGAAGGTTAGGGTTTTAATTGAGCTCTGAATTTTGAACATTAATTTTTCTTCGGTATTATTATCACAAAGCCGGAAAGGGTAATAGGATTCAGTTATTATTATTATTATTATTATTATTATTTCGCATTAAAAGCACAGCATGAAAAGAAAGATCTTGTTTTCCTTATTATTATTATTATTATTATATTATTATTATTATTATTATTATTATTATTATTATTATTATTATTATTATTATTATTATTATTATTATTATTATTATTATTATTATTATTATTATTATTATTATTATTATTATTATTATTATTATTATTATTATTATTATTATTATTATTATTATTATTATTATTATTATTATTATTATTATTATTATTATTATTATTATTATTATTATTATTATTATTATTATTATTATTATTATTATTATTATTATTATTATTATTATTATTATTATTATTATTATTATTATTATTATTATTATTATTATTATTATTATTATTATTATTATTATTATTATTATTATTATTATTATTATTATTATTATTATTATTATTATTATTATTATTATTATTATTATTATTATTATTACTCCGATTGCATAACACCTATCGAATCCTGCGTCCAGGACCTGCCACACACGAGACCTTGATCCCACGCCCATGGACGGATGTACCACCCTTTTTTATCGCTGTGCGTGTAAATTCACCATACGTTTTCAAATATGCCCCTTTTTGGCAGTGTTCCCCCTTTTTCGAGACCCTATATCCGCCCCCCCACGCCATAGTGGCATTTTCCTGATTCCCTCCCTTCCCCCATATCATGCACACAGTGGATGTGATGAGCCCACAATGACATTCCAAATGTTGATATATAAATAGCACCAGGGTTTCTTTTTTGTCTTCGGTATAATTATGTCAATTCGTAATACTTTCCTCATAATGAACGAACTATCTTTTTTTGCCGAAGCCCCAAATGGCTAATTTCATCTGAGAGACAATAAGCTCATTATATTCATGATATTTAGCTCGTGTTTCCATAGCAATCACTACATCATAACAGGTACAACATTTGTCATTACTATAATAATACCATATTATCAAATTAATCAATTACTATCCGAATGTTTCCTTGGTGTAAAGTGTGTATAAAGTGTCCCATCTGAAGTCTTTTCATCTTAGAGAAAAAATTATTGTTTTACCGAATTATTTAAAAAAAAACTAAAACATCAATCATCCTGAGAAATGATTCCATCTGAAGTGCTTTCATCTTATAGAGAAACATGCAAACATTTTAAAAATAAAATATAGGCCTAAGAGGTTTTCGTTGTTTCTTCCAAAACGCAAGGCCCTTTTTGTGATGAAATGAAAGTATCGTTTCTATAATTATACCAATGTTGAGTCTTCCCTTGAAAGGTATGGACAAGGATTATGGCACACACGTTGATCGCTATTCTCTCTGTAAAACAGCCATTGTAAACGTGTTTCTCATTTAAGCTCAAGTCTGGCGAGAAATCGATTACAACCTTGGCAATTTCCGTTTTGCTCAGTGGTGCACATTTGGAGTAGGGACGGATCTAGGGGTAGCTGGAAAGAGGGGGCATACGAGGTAAAGGGGTTACACTGTACCAGCATGGAGGCACAAAATTAATATAGTTACATGCATGGCGTTAAATAGGGGGCAAGTGCTTCCCTATACCTTGTGTGCTTTCAAATCATCATTGAGCGCAAGTTAATAGGCTTTATTTTTTCTGATTTATAGATATTTTAAAAGTTTTTTTCATATTTAAATTATTGTATTTTTCTCTCGTAGAAGTACAGAAATAAATGTGATTTTTAGAGTGAAAAAAGAAAACAATTATTTGAATGTGACATCAATTTGAGCTGAATGGCAAAATTACTTTTTCTAAATATAACCATTTATTACGATTAGACCAAGATTAATAATGTAACTAAGACATATAAAAGACATAAAACATATTAAAGCAAAGTGTGCACTGTGTACGCATATATCCATACAATTATAACAAGCAGCGGCTTTGGAAAATATTTGTCATAATTCATAAATTCTGTCATATTCGATAAAATCAATTAAATTTGTCAACTCATTTATTTCTCCATTTATTTATTTATTTTACATGACTAGTTCTCATCAAGTTATACTTGTATTGAATATACAATAAGGCATATATTATTTTAAACACAATTCGAGATTTTAACAGTTAACAACATTAAATTTCCTGCGTTTGATTTCTGAGAATATTCTTCTGAATATTTCCTTGCATTTGTCCTCACTCCTTATCCAATAATGATTTCTTTCAACATGACCTATATGAATCAGGGAAGTGTACCAGACTGACCTCCAGGAACACAGAGCTCAGAAGAGAGCGCATGTATATTATCATAAATTCAGGGTTGTAGGTTTTAATCCCCCCATATCAAATAATAATAATACAACAATAATTAAATAAATAAAAAAGTAAATACAAAATAACATTAAATAAATAAATAAAAATATCTGTGTCCATTCAAAATATAAATAACGCGTTATTTGTTTATACAATTACATCACGAAACCAATATATAGTAGTTACATCTCAAAATGCTTTCATCGGCTATTGTAAACATTGACCTCATTTTTTTTATCATACTATAGCAAAACAATTACTTTTAAATATGTTCAACACAAACCAAACATCTTGTCATTTCCATTGCTTGTTTGGTTGACCATATGTATCCATAAAGAAATGATTTAAAGCAATTATATACTACGTTTAATGTTGGCATAATCTAATAGTATCCTATCTTTCTTTCTTTGACTCATTGTTACACACCTACATTCAGCAATCAACATGTACTTAAGCTTATTAACATTGTGTCGTTATCGAATTTTTTTTTAAAAGAAATTCATTAAAACTTTCATATTCATTCTAAAAATTACTTTAAAGTAAATTTGTCTGTTCATATTAGTTTTGTATCGGTAAATTTACCCTAAAGAATATTTGCCCCCCCCCCCCCACTCTGAAAATCCTGGCTACGGTTCCACACCCCCAGAGAAAATGCCTTCGCTACATCTGTGCCTATCCACCTGTCCCTCCTTCTTTTCCTACCGGTACTGATCCTCCTACCAAATGTTCACATTGGTTTACCCCCTTGACAAGTTAGATGTATTTCTCTCTTATTTTTCACTGATAAAAATATACGATATAATACCAGCATAATAAACAAATTTCCACAAATGTTACATTTTTCTGCTGATCGCCCCTAGTTATAGCCGTAAGCTCTAACCGCAATCCAATTAAAGGGATTGTACACCGTTGTTAAAATGTCTATAAATGCATCCATAAGAATGAACCTATACTTGTGAAAATATCAGCTTATTCTGTTGTGTCGTTAATGAGGAAATAGTGAAAATTGCATTCACATTTTTATACATTCTAATGTAGAAATGGATCAGGTCTCGTCTCGTGATCCATTTCAGATTTTAATTTAGTCACATTTTTCTCGACAATGTCAACTTAATTCATTTTAACTTAGTTTGACAAAAATGACAACGTTCCTTTCTCGTCTATCACCAAATACGAATACAATCGAAGCTTGCCTTGTGTATAAATTATAAATGTTTCATAATGTGTAGACATTTCTAAAACAGATTTCAAAACTACCAAGAAGATCAAATTAACAATCAAAATATTTACGTAAAGTTTTTTCCCTTTGCAAAAGTCTGGCAGAATACCGTAAAACGGACTTAATATATAGGCCTATCTTTTTCGTAATAAATGCATCATTTTTTTTGACGGCACACGAACTCGTTTTCAACTTGTGGCGCTAAGGCAAGACTAATCCACTGTGCAATTACACAGACTGAGAACCTTTATTTCATGTTTTTCATAATTTCAATGCAATTCTATCTCTGAAAAGGTAGTCCTTAGTAAGTTTCCAATCTTTTGCAAAATATTAATCACGATCAACTGTACGATTTCTCAGGTAATTCTATAAAGAAAATATGGGCAATGTATTTTGGTATAGGTAAAACTTGTAGCTTTGCACGGTGAGGATGATAAGTAAGACTAATTGCGGTGACACCATGTGGAATCTCAATTGAGTAGTAATTAGTTCTGAAAAGAACTGGAGGTACAACTCGACGTTTCGATCAGTATGCTCTGATCGTCCTCAGGAGAATGCCGGTATTTTGGTATGTTAGCACTGAGATTGTTACCGTATTGCAACAATTCTATGTGACATTTGAAGGAGGCGTGGCCTAATGTTGAAATAACGTCACAACTGGATAACCTCTGAACAATTTGGTTACTTGATTTAATTACTGAATATTTTATTTTAGGGGGCAGCAATATTGGTGAAAATTACCATGTCCTGTCATAAATATTAGGGGACATGTCCCCTCGTCCACCCCGGATCTAACATCTAACATCACAAAACCAAATGTCTATCAGTCTCGTCCGTTAAGTAATTTTATGGAGGGAAACTCTGAGAACTAAATCTACCTCCGTAGTACCGCCACTGATCATGACTATTAAAATACGTGTATTTGTATTTCAAAATCAATAAGAATTTGTTTTCTTAAAATAAAAATTTAATTCTTTTTCTTAAAACCAACTAAAATTATTTTCTATCTGAAACGAAATTTTTGTGTAGGCCTAATAGTCACATTTTCAAAGCTATATGATCCATAGCCTATTTAAGTTAGTTATTAAAAATAAATTCAAGCGATAATAAATGTAGGCCTATTACTTTAAAGATTATTTTTAAATTTGGAATTTGAGTATTTGATTGAAATAGATTTTACTTTTAAAAGCATTTGTACCATTTCGGGCAGTCCCCAAATGTTTGTATTTGTTCATCAATTTTATTTTCGCCCCCTGGAGAAAACATTTAGCTGAGTACAATACATCCAGCGTCATACAAAACCTTTAATATCCCTTTCAGTATTATTTTCCAAACCCAAAGCAAAATGTTGGACATCTGACATTTTGGGCATTTAACACCAAAAAAACATCGAAATTGCGAAGATCCAATCCAGCAATTATTATTTGCATAATCGAATGAAATAAACGATAATGAATAAAAGAATAATAAAAAACTGTAATCTGTATACGTTTGGGCAATTTCAACTAACATAAAAGCTGTCAATGTTTCAACCGTTACGTGTTATTTTAAGTTCACTAGCACAAAATATTTCATTGTCGTTCCATGAATTGTCGCTCCATCTCATGCCTCTAATCCATTGAGTCCCCTCATGAAGGGAATATTCCCCATTAAGATTATTCTTATTGGGAGTTTGATACGGCGTCCCGCTGTAAGACCCATCCCGCACTGGACTGCCTTCCTTACAACTATTGAACCACCAGCCCCCACCCAACAGAGATGCGCAGTTCAAACCATCATTGCCATCGTTGTCTTTGTCGTATGTTGAAAACGGTTGGTTGTCTGCTGACCAAAGAGCATTATCTGAAAAACAGATCAATAAAGTATTAATGACACGAATAAAGTCATGATAAACTATCTAGAAATGGTCAACAATTCAATCAGCAACCCAGTTTTTTGAAAACTCAATTTAAACACCTTTATGGTTTTGGGGTTTTAGAGTTTCAGTGCTGTCGAATGTGATATTTTCCGTAAAATGATTATTTCATTATTTTGGTTCTCATTAGTTTTCCAAAAAAGGCCTATTCACAAAAAATTAATTCGATCATTGATTTGTTGTTAAATTATCTTAAGTATTACAAGGAGCACGAAAAATAAAGAAATTGCAAATGAAGATGAAGGTAAAGCCCGAGACTTATATATCAATATAATATGAATATACAGTTGTAAAACAAAATCGAGACCTTTATCTGAAGTGCATGCTTTGTGTGCACATGCTGCCATTAGAGGGCGCTGCATTATACTGACCCGTATAGGATTGGTGATACGGAAATAATTTTTTTATTATATACTTATTCTTTTGCAAACTATTTAATAATGATCATTGGAAACTGGAAAGTCGATTTATGCTTACCAATATTATCTCCTCTGAATAACTTCCCTATGTTCAGGGTGTAATTGTCGCCTGTGATGTTGAATGACGATACTTTCAGGTAACCAATGTTGTTATCTCCATCCATCAGATCCACACGGAGTAACCACTCGCCTTCATTTGTCAGATTACGGACTATTTCGTTGCCCAACCAGAACTCCCCTTCCTTGTCACCGAATCCGTCTTTGTAATCGGCCCAGCTACGATTGAAATTCTCTGACCCGTCTTTGCGCCTCTGAATTACCTATAGAGGAACAATTCTTCTAGATATTTATTTTGGAATAGGAAGTTATTTAATTAATGAAACAAATAAATCATCATTGCAAATGTTTTGTTTTTCGAAATAGAAAATAAACGGCGGTTGTGGGAGTGTAAAAGTGAAACTAATTATTGCATTTTTAAACACTCATCAGAAGTCCAACGATGGTATTTTTGTTCATTAAATAAAACAATCCCCCTATGTCCTTTATAATTAGTTCACATAGGAAAAGTAAATGTTACATTACAAGAGTGAAAATCCATCTGTATATTGTTAACAGGCGCGTTGCCAGAGACTTAGCCATGGCGGGGGGGGGGGGGGGGGTGTATTTTTGTTTTCCCCAAAAGTGGACGGAGGATCTCAAAAACCAAAAATTCTGCAGGCACACGAGGGAGTGTGAAACACCACCCTGGCCGTGGCTAAGCCACTGATTGTTAAACAACAATATCAAGTAAATTAAACTTTTGATTTCAGCACATCATTGACGTGTTCGAAAATTCCATATATACAATTCCAATTGTGTTGATATTATAACATTTGATAACTTTTGTAATATAAACAACGATTCTCAACTCAACAAATAAAAATAATAACATTTAAGAAGCTCCTTTATTCACAGTGTTTTGCCCGTTAGAGATAATTATTTTATTTCCCCCACTGCATGGTGCAATCCAGTGTGTCTGTATATTACATACTAACTGTAAAGGTGAATGTTAACTTACAATATATTTCTGCCACCCGGTGAGATCACAGTAAACTTCCAAGCCGCCTGGATACTGTGATGGGTAGATGGTATACAGACCACTCACACGGATATCAGCACCGTACAATGCACTACAGTCAGCCAATCTCTCCTCTGAACCTGGATGGAGAATTTTTCCAGAAATTGGTAATTGCGGTTGATACTTGATAGTTGTTAACCGCAGTTGATGGTTGATATTTGCGGTTGATACTTGATAGTTGTTAACCGCAGTTGATGGTTAATATTTGCGGTTGATACTTGATAGTTGTTAACCGCAGTTGATGGTTGATATTTGCGGTTGATTCTTGATAGCTGATAACCGCGGTTAATGGTTGATATTTGCGGTTGATTCTTGATAGTTGATAACCGCAGTCGATGGTTGATATTTGCGGTTGATTCTTGATAGTTGATAACCACGGTTGATGGTAGCCCATCCTGCTAGCGAGCAAAACAAGTGCCGCGACCTTAATCGCCGCTATCCCTATATGCACCACAACTTGTGAGAGGTTGCATAGATCGAATCCCGGTATGTCATTACACGTTTCTTTGTTAATAATGGAAACAATCTACAAAAACAATGTACTTGATAAGTAAGACTATTTGCGGTGACACCATGTGAAATTCTCAATTGGAGTGCCATGGTCGAGCGGTTTAATGCATCGGATTTGTGTTCTGATGGCTGAGTCGTCGGAATGTGGGTTCTAATCCCAGTCGCGACCGGGGTGCTTGTGTCCTTGAGCAAGACACTTTACCATAATTGCTTCTCTCCACCCAGGGGTAAATGGGTACCTCATGAGGGCAGAGTTGGTTGTTGTGTTTGATTAGCCCATATGCGCTGAAATGGCAGCAATTGAGCTGTATAATCCCCAGGGAGCTGAGATGGTTTCAGGAATGATTTATGCGCCTGATCAGCAGGGGTAATAATATAATGCGCCTTGAGCACCAGTTTGGTGGATACGTGCGCTATATAAGTCCACATTATTATTATTGTTAGTAGTAGTAGTAGTAATTATAGTGCTGAAAAAACCTGGAGGTTACAGCTCCACTTGTAACCAAGTTATTTTCAGAACTAATTACTACTCAATAGAGAATATCACATGGTGTCACCGCAATTAATCTTACTTATCCTCTTTATCATGCAAAGCTACAAATATTACTTAATGTACCGTACTTCATATAAAATAAAGATTATTCAGCCTGATATTTATATACAAATTTACCTCCTTGTGGTTGCTTCTCGGTACTTGTCTTGAACACAGTGATAGGCGACCCAGTTGTTCCTGGGTCGATGGTTGTACTGGGCTGGTCAGTTTTCTTCAATGCAGCCGTAGAATCTGTTTTTCACAAAAAATATTGAACAAAAATATTGGGTAAATTTATATTTAAAAATTGAAATATTATTTGGGTTAAAATAGTTTTTCAAATTGTAGGTTAATTCGAGATGCAATAACGAAGGAAACCTTTCATATTCTTCGTCTATATTACTCAGAAAGGAACGATATAAGATTAGTATAAACTCAAAAATACACTTTTTTTGTTTAAATGTAAAACTTATACTTAGTGTAAAGCTGATGATAGTGTGTATCTTCACTATTAATATGTGTTGGGAATTTTTAAGTGAAATAATTTCCAGTTCGATTTTAAGAATGAATAAGAATGAATACAACAATACATTCTGAATACATTTTCACTGTTTTCTAGTTCATGACACAACACAATACATATGAGGTTGGTTGTTTAATGTATATAGCCCTATTGATTAATAAGGGATGACTTAAAAAATATTCGTAAAAGCAGTTTTGCAATAAACATTATCCATTAAACCTTCCCTATAAATAATAAATAATCTTCACCTTCGCAGTTGAAATAGTCACGAATCCTGTCCAGCTCGTCCGTAAACAGTGGATGATCGGTGTAGTACGGATCATGAGATCTTTTCTGCTGTCTTGGGTTGATGCCACCTATTTCGATTCTTGTACATGAGCAGCGATCCTGGTACTCAGCAGCCGGCATCATCCAGCGTAGTTTACCTCGCTCATCCATCTCTTGACCAAAGTAACAAACATTTGCCGCAACATCCGCGAACCAGAAATTAACTATTCATACAAAACATAATGTACACAAATGATTGAAGCAGGTAATCAAATGTGATCTAGGCCAAGAGGCGGACAGCCCAACCTCTCTCTATTTGATCTCACATTTTGGGCTTATGTTTTTCAACTCGACTTTTTGATCAGTATGCTCTGATCTTCTTCAGGAGAAGACTATCAGAGCATACTGTAAACAACCTGTTCATTTCAGAACTATTTACTACTAATTAAACAGAGAATTTAGACATGGTGTCACCGCAAACTGTTTTTAATATACCTTTTCACCATGCAAAACTACAAGACTTACGTATGCATTCTAAAGTAGGTCTACTATTTGAGTTCCGGTTAATTTCTGAAAATGTAATTTTTATTAAAAATAACAGCGCCTTAGAAAAATGTTATATTTCACGGGGAAATTTAAACTATGACCAGCTTTCCAACGAGGAAGTTTTGCAATTAAATTCAATGATTATGTTTATTATTAATTTATTTTTATTAGGCCTTGCGATTCTGTTTAACAGGTAAAGTTAACCGAACGGGGGAATAAATATAAAATGATGTTGTCAATAATAACTGGAGTGATTGGACGTTAGGCATCATCACTCATGTAGTACTCCTCCATTTACCCTAAATGACGCACCTAAGGTTATATAATCAACTGGACAAATGAAATTAGCAGTTTGGTGTTTCAGTTTGTTTCAGTGAAGGATTCTCTTGTAAAATGCTGAATTTCAATGCATGATCATATGCGTGGACGTCTTGACTCTTGAGCGACGTTTTTTGAGAAGCACGGAATTGTGGTCATCAAAAGATTGATGTTGGTATAATGACTCACCCCCAAATGGAAAAGTTTATGGGGGCACAGAAAATGTACACAAGAAAAACATTTGAATCATGCTTCATCTTTTATCCAGATGGTTGTAAAATTGTTTTTAATCTTGATTTAAAAAAAAAAAATTTTTTTACATTTTTAAAAATAAAATGGTATAATTTGGAGAAGTTCTCAAAAATTTTAATCAATATTTTTGAAAGACCAATAAGATAGAAAGTGATTAAATTTTCTTTTAAACTTTAAAATGTGTAAAAATTCTGCTAACATTTTGTCATTGAGGTTATTAGGCATACATGCCTTTCCATGGTACATGTACATCCATGTTTGTTGTAGTGATTGCAAGGTCAGTGCTTGGGTCAGTGGACACTGTTTATTGCTCCATGCATGCAGGGAGGGTCCCTGGCCATGTACATGTATCACAGATTAGAAACACATGTGTGCATACATGTCATGTGCTTGCTTTAATATACTGAAGGATTTTGATTCAGGTTATGTGTAAGCAAATGGGCCTAGGGAGTTAGGAAGGATTCAGGTTATATGTAAGCAAATGGGCCTAGGGAGTTAGGAAGGATTCAGGTTATATGTAAGCAAATGGGCTTAGGGAGTTAGGAAGGATTCATGTTATGTGTAAGCAAATGGGCCTAGGGAGTTAGGAAGGATTCAGGTTATGTGTAAGCAAATGGGCCTAGGGAGTTAGGAAGGATTCAGGTTATAGGCCTATGTAAGCAAATGGGCCTAGGGAGTTAGGAAGGATTCAGGTTATATGTAAGCAAATGGGCTTAGGGAGTTAGGAAGGATTCAGGTTATGTGTAAGCAAATGGGCCTAGGGAGTTAGGAAGGATTCAGGTTATGTGTAAGCAAATGGGCCTAGGGAGTTAGGAAGGATTCAGGTTATAGGCCTATGTAAGCAAATGGGCCTAGGGAGTTAGGAAGGATTCAGGTTATATGTAAGCAAATGGGCCTAGGGAGTTAGGAAGGATTCAGGTTACGTGTAAGCAAATGGGCCTAGGGAGTTAGGGTTTTAATGTTTCATTTTCTTAATAATTTTCCACTACTGATAAAGTAAACATCAACGAATTAAGTAGTCTTCGCTCGTTCTTCTATTGAGGATCCGTATTTCTTAGAAAAAATCTTGCCACATGCAAAGCATTCTCATGTTTTTGGTTTCCACAGACAACAGCTCGTTGACAGCATAGAACAATAAAATCACAGATATTCATGAAAACAAATTTAGGTCATGTAAATTCCTTAATATTTGTATCTAGCCAAATCAGTGGTTAAACAATTTTGTCCACTTTCACAAGCACTAACTTTCCAGTAAATCATACAATTTCACTATGATTTTTATTTTTGTAACAAGCATGACTTAGATAAGTTTATGCAACCAGTAATACGCCATAGTTTTGTAATTCTTCCGAGATATACTAAGCCAAAGGTACATGTAAGTGCATCATTGCACGAGTGCGGCGAATTACGTACACGGACGATAAAACTTAAAACATTTTTCACATTTTCACTATTTTCTCGTTAATGGCACAGCCAAATAAACTGAGACTTTCACATGTTGGTTTCTGTATATTTCTCTTAGTTCTTACGAAGGATTGAAGCATTTACAGACATTTTACCATAAGTTTAAACTGGATTTAAAAGTAGCCTACATATTGCATGAAACTCATTCATTAGTTCCTAGGTGTCCACTTCGCTGGTTGGTAAAGACCATTATACATAATTATTTCTTGAAAGTGAAGATGCATTCACAGAAATGTTACCAAATTGAAAGAAATAAATGACCAAAGCTTTATATAAAACTTACTTCGTGTACAGCTGATGATGGATTCATTTCAATATAATTAATGAAATCATTTCGATTTCCTCAGTCAAGAATGAATCCAAACATGTTTGTCTTGGAAAGATGCAACACATGTTTTATTACTAGATTATTAACAACAATAAATGATTATCTATAAGCTTAGTTGTTACACGAATCAAACATCCTGAGAACAGGATCGTAACCTATAGTGAGCCTCAATCGGCAAATAAACCACTAAATCAAACCATCGAAGCCTACCCCCTCTTGCGATTTTCAAGGTGTTAAATTTGTTAACCGCTGCGTGAAGCCAGTCGGAAAATTCTCTTCCATCCACCCCCACCCACCATTAAAGATTATGCGTTCGCTACGACCCATAGTGGGCCAGGGCGAAACCAAAGTGCGCCAAAAGGGGTTATTTGTGTATGTTCCAGATTTTATTTCTTTTACATTTTTTAGGTTGCTAAGACCCCTACGACTATTTTATAAACAATTTAAACTCGGATTAATATTTAATGACCGTAGAACTGCCTTACACCCTCAAAATTGCCATTGTGGGCTTTTGACAGAAGCTATCGTCATGTAAATTGAACTAAACTCAGTGCATGGTCTATATTTTATTTTAAAAAAAAAGTAAGTCAATTGTAAATTAGTGTTTTGATTTCATCGGCTAAAACCGAGGAATTTGGTAATGAAAATTATAAAATATATATTTTTTTAGCTATGGTGGATTCCCGCCTAAATTCTCATATTTCCCTGAAGCTTAATCTTTCAGCAACATTTTGATACCAAAATTAGCTGCGACCACCTGCAACCTGTGATTTTGTAGCTATTTTTGTAAACTCCATCCCAACAAATTTGAACCTTTTTTTTTATAAACTCGACTGTGACTGAGCAGCGCGCGCCACACATTGAAAGGACTCAATTATTCCCTTGCGGTTTCCGCTTCGTAAACAAAGAGACGACTTGCGAAATGATATATAGCCATGATAAACAATTGTGCAGTTAAAATTCTTATCAGTGTCTTTATAGCGGAAAGAGACGTATCTTAAAAAGTAATATTCAGTCAGTAAGCCCCTATACAGTGCGTATAAAAAAAAAGGTAATCCGAATTCAGGGGGTTAATATGCCAAGGTTATTTAGTTTGACAATTTACATGTAGTGTACCAAAGAAGAGGAACTCCTCAGCTTTCCATTGATACCTTTATTGACCCATTGCTGTCACACATGACCGAGTACATTGTTATTGAAAATGACAAATTCAAATCGCATTTTTGCAAGTTTGGGTAATCAGTGCAAGGCAGGATAATTAGTGAAAGTCAGTATGATAAACCAGATTTTCTTTAGGAATGACTGGACATTATTCAAGAAGAATCTCTTCTAACATTGCCCTTTTATGCACCCACACCTTCAACATGTCCACCTCCCCTTTCGACACAAAGCTGACAGCGACGGAGCATGTCCTGCACTGCTCGTCTCACCATAGCCGGATTATTGCGTAAAGCATCCACTTCATTTCGAATACGGCCCTGCAATTCATCAAGATCACGGGGAGGAGTTGCAAACACCTTGTTCTTCAAATGTCCCCAAAGGAAATAGTCACATGGTGTGAGGTCAGGTGATCTTGGTGACCATTCCACCTCATGGTTGACGGCGATGACTCGTTCGCCAAAGAGTTCCCTCAGACGATCTCGGACAGCGATAAGGCGATGTGCTGGGGCGCCATCTTGGGCCCACCAGAGTTGTCTGAAGACCCCACGAACCTGTCGCTCAAAGTGTTCCTGCAGCTGCGGTAAAACGTTATCATTGAGCATCTGCAGATACATGTTACCATTGACATTCCTTTGAAAGAAAAACGGTCCGATCAGCTGACCACTTCCACAAAGACCTAACCAAACAGTCCACTTTTGTCGACTCATGTTAACCTCAAAATTGAATTCTGGGGGGGTGTCTTGCTGGTGCATATTCAAGAACATTATGCGTATTGACCTTGCCGTTCATGGAGAAAGCAGCTTCGTCGCCGATTACGAGATTCCGCAGAAAATTTACATCTCTCTCGGTACGGGCTATCAACCATCTGGCAAACGCCAGCCTTCTAGCAAAATCTCCTGGCGTAAGTTGATGTCGGATGTGAATCCGATATGGATGCTGGTGGAGGTCCAATCTCGTGATTCTGTTGAATGTCGCCGAAGGCAATCTCAGCCCATTTCGCCTTGCGCTGGTGTCCCTAGGATGCTCCAAAAGTTGCTGCCTTACTGCTGCAATGTTCCCTTCTGATCGCCCGGTGCGCCTCCTGCCAGAATTCCCCTTGTTGCGGTTGAGGCTAGTGCCATACTCTTGATATTTTCTAACATTCGCCCAGATGGTTTTGGCTGCTGGGGGCTCCCGTTCTGGGAAACGTTCCCTGAAAGCATCGCGCGTTTGCTGCAAACTGTGAGTTTGGTGAAATGTTGTAATCACGAAAACTCGCTGTTCAGTCGTTAGTTGTACCATCTTTCCAACTACCTGTCCCTAAACCCAGGCCCTTCTTAAATACCCAACTTGAAGAAAAGGATGTCGTAACAGACGATTACCGCACCAGCTTAAAAATCTTACATAATCATCTAGGCAGTCAAGTGATGCGTCCATTTCAGACTGCCTTGAACTGATTACCCAAACTTGCAAAAATGCGATTTGAATTTGCCATTTTCAATAACAATGTACTCGGCCATGTGTGACAGCAATGGATCGATACAGGTATCAATGGAAAGCTGAGGAGTTCCTCTTCTTTGGTACACTACATGTAAATTGTCAAACTAAATAACCTTGGCATATTAACGCCCTGAATTCGGATTACCTTTTTTTTGATACGCACTGTATACACTTCTGGTAAATTCGCGAAACAAAAATGATCACAGGTTTACATGAAACTTGTTGGTGTTAAATTGATTATGGTATCAAACAGGGGTGAATGTTTTGGTCTAATGTGCTATCAAATTAGTAAAATAATGAAATAATGTCCAAAATTAAATGCTATCCCTCCGCAAACAAAAACAAATCAAAGTACGATTGAATACAAAACATCTGAATGCATTGTCGTTATTTTCTCGGATAATGACACATAATAAGCAAAAACCTTTACAGGTTGGTTTTTCACATCTTGATTCAAAGAAAGAACAGATACTTTTAGAAACATTTTTTTACAAGCATTACCAATAGTGTATAATGAATTTAAATCACAAACTTCATCAAATTGTTTAACGATACTTTTATCCTTACAATAATTTACAGCCGTAACACATACACTCGCTTAGTGTAATTTAAAACAAGCAAAACTGCAGTTGAGGCTATGAGCGTGAATTTTCTGAGGTCCAACCAGAAATCAGTATTTTGACGACGTCATAAATGTTTAAAAACACTTCCATTGACATCTGCGGGTCCGAAAACATATCTGGGTCCAATATGCCTTCAAAATAATGGACAATTTAGTTTTGGTGCACTTTGATCGCACCCTGACACACTGTTCGGCCCTGCCTGAGAAATTATTCCGTCTGTAGAGCTTTTATCTTACATTCTTAAAACTTGAATCAACTTATTAAGAGTTCGATGAGGGACAACACTTTAATTATAAAGTTAAATTCAACTCAAGTGTTGAATTACCGAGGAGTCAAGTTAAGTCTAACTTTATCAATGTTAATTCAACACATGTAAAAGTTAAATCCAACTTTTGTTCTAGTACCTTTGATGCTTCATTTGCCGACTGAGGCTCTAAATGCCGACTCAGTACGGCCCTGTTTTACTCCGATTTTAGAACTTCAAGCGGCAAAAAAAACCTACCAAATCCATGAACCATTCCGTAAGAAACAAAAGCAACAGTATGCGTACTTTCTTTCAGTCGAGATACACATAAAAACAATCAATCTGTGAAAAATTTTCGTTCACGAGAAAATAGTGAAGACGCATTAAGATTTTTAGTTTTCATTTGAATTTAGGGGGAAAAGAAATATTTCCTAAATTCGAACTGAAAATCATTTCACTTGTCTTAAAAGTGACAGCACCAGTGGTGTAGCCAGAATTTTCATAGTGGGAGGGAAATGTTTTTTTGGGGAAAAATTCACCGACACAAAACTCAAATGAACCGACAAATTATGTCAATCAGAAGTACCAACAAGTTTACCGAATGGCACTATTTTGCCAACAAGTAGGGGAGGCTTCCCCCGCCCCGCCCCCCTGGCTACGCCACAGCACTGCAGACAATATTATTTTTTAATGAATATTGATATCTTCGTCAGCTTTACAACACCTAAAAGATTTACATTAAACATTTATTGTTTGAGTTAATTATTAAATCTGTACCTTACCTTTTAATTTGAGTTCAATTATAATATTGAACTATAATGCAGCTTGACGCAAATAATTGTACGAGGTAATACTTTGTAGAGTACTGTCAGACTTGTTTATTGAGTAATTTAATGTTCGCTTGAGTGGCGATTAACGTTCAGATTACAACGATTAATTGCTCTGATAATTAGAATGTTTAATTTTTTTAAAGGAAACACTTTGAAAGAAAGCACAAATTTAAGTTAACACCGAGGAATAATTATATCTTTAATACCAATAAACAAGTTTCAAACTGCAGAACAAAGACAGAAAATGTTAAAAGACTTACCGCCAAGAAAAACTGCCAAGAACCCCATCCATTGCAAGTGTATCATCTTCTCATAGATACCGATCAAAATAGATAAAATAGTCACCAATTATTACACGAAGACATCTACAAAATCTGAATCTCCATGGTGTTGTTTCTTATTGAGCTGTCTCTTTCATAATATCGGCCCTGAACCCGTACACGAATCCACACCAGATTTTAAATATAAAAATGCCATGACGCAGCACTTATCCTTGGATATTTTAAGCATCATCTTCAATGACTGCATCATCCAAGCGTGTATCATATCACAATAATTATATAGGCCTAGTGCATGTTTCTGATTTAGGACCAAACAAAAGTCTCCGGTTTCTGGTCTCCGCGAGCGTCGCCTCAGACCCGATGTCCAATTGCAGCCAAAATTGCTGGATCGATTGGAATTCTGCCGTGCTGTGTTTTAAACGAATTTTTCACACAGGGGTATGGACATTTGCCCGATTTGTAAGGCCTCTCTTAGTCACCATACTATGTGTATGGGAAATTTGGTCTGGTTCCAATAATCACGTATACATTTAGGCATGCACGGATTACCGCACGGGCAAACTGGGCACGTGCCCCGGGCCCAGGAGCCAATAGGGGCCCTTGGTTTTCAAAAAAAGAAAGAAAAAAGCATAGTACTAGTAGTATTATGCGCGTGTATGGGCCCGTGGTGAATTTGTGCCCAGGGCCTGTGCTCATGATGATCCGTCCATGCATTTAGGCCTATCACGTAATTCACTGCTTGGCAAAAAAAAAAAAAAAAAAAAAAAAATCAAAAAGGCGAAAAAAGCGTCACCAAACCAATTTTGAAGCCGACCTATGACCAGAAACCGCAGATATTTTTGGGGCCTAAGTTGTGTTTGAGAAACCGATGACCCTTGGCGTTCGACAGCTTAGTTTTACTGGGAAGGTGCAACATTGGAAATGTTGACAAATTCTTTAGTTCTTTGAATCAAGACTAACCCGTGAAAGTGTCAATTAATTACTTTGATTCGTTCTCGAGAAAATAGTGAAGGCATTCAGATTTTTCGATCGAGAAACACGTTTTTCAGAGAATGTTTATATTTTTAAAGGTAATAACCTGAATAAAAATCATTCATGAATCTGAAAGCAAACATCTTCAGTATCGTGTCTGTGCGAGTTTAGGAAAAAAATCTTCGATTTCTTGTCACAGGTCGGCTTCAAAATCGGTGCGGTGATGCGCTATTTTCTTCTTTTTGTATTTTTTAAAAATCATTATTTATTAATTAATTAATTATTATTAATATATATATTTTTTTTAAGTACACAAAGTATGGTGGCTAAGAGAAGCCTCACAAATTGGGCTTAACCCTTTCATTACTAGCCAGTTATGTAAGAGAGTACCCTTTACCACAGTAATTAGGAGCCCAATGTCACTTCAGCACCAGTGGGTTTTTCACAATTTGATTGAAGTGCGCCCTCACTCTGCAGTAATAGACACTTTGTTTTACATGTGTACTGTACATACCAAATGGCTCAGATATATTTGTATGTTAAACAGATGGTAAAAATGAGTATACAAAGGGAGGAAAATATTGTGCAGATTTTTTAAGTGTAAAAGAAAAACAATGAAATATTTAGATCAGTATTTACACTGAAGAAAAGTAATACAAATGGGTGATATTTCATGCAAATACGGTACATGTATAAGATTTCTTTTCCATGTGAAAAACAATAACTTGGGTGAGATTTTTTGGGATTTCTTTTTGGTTTTCTACTTGGAAATGAACCATTTACTTGTATTCAGTGTACATACATCACAATCCATGCTAACACCCCCCATCCCCCCAATTCAATGTTGGTTTGGACTGTAATCTGCGGCTTGTCCGACCTTTCCCAACATTGAATGGGGGGGGGGGGGGTTGAAGGCAAATAGTACAGATTTACAATCAAGTGATGTGGTATTTCTCAAAGCAAGGAACTATGCACATAGGTTGTGTACATTGTTTACAGATCATCTTTGTTTGTTTTCGCCTGCCTAATTTGCGGTTACTGCAAACAATGCAGTCGCGTTTCTTTCCATTGGGGTTTTTGCCAGGATAGTGCTGTTGCCCTGTCAACTCGATAGGAATATGGTATCTCAACTGACTTGTTGCGTTACGTTCCCAACCCAACAGCAAGCCCTGTACAATCCCTATACGAAAATCAAGGTTACTGACATTTTTGTTCCCTGCTATGCTGGTGAATGTTACTCTGCTATTGACAATACAGATATTCAGCATATGGAGAAAAAAAACCTTTTCCACCATTTCAAGCTTCTGTGTGTATGATTGTAGTACTGAAAACATTGGTCGGCAAGATCAGTTCCACCCATGTTTTTGTTGTAATCTTCAATACAATTGGGCTTCATAACATCACGAAATCCACTTGTGCTCTTATTACACCGAATTTGCTTTTTGGACAAGTCAGTGTTGCCTACATTAGTTAAAAGTGTTACAGATTTTTTGTCTTGCCAAACGATACACAATTGCCCACCTTTCACCAAAAAAAATGGGTCATCTCCTTTCTTCATTTTATGTTTTTTTTGGTTTGCGGCCTGGGGTATTCCCTGTGTAGTGTAACGAACAGTTCCACAACATCCGAATCCTAGTTTAGCAAGTTTAGCTAAAAGAGCTGGGCTAGTATAGTAATTATCACAATATATTACGTGTCCCTTATTCTCAAGTCCATGGACCAGATCAATGACGACTTTTCCTGCAACTGTTGGGTTTGGTGGATGGCAGTCTGACTTGGAATCTACATGTACGTCTGCATCATAAACAGTTTGGGTGTCGTCGGCTCCTGTGTACAGTTTCCAAGCACACGTGTATCCTGTTTTGGACTCGTTCAGGGAGAAGGCTTTAATACCCCGTTTGATAGGTTAAGCGTCCCTTGAATTTCAACATACTCTCGTCTGGAGACAGATTCTGCGCAGGGTTATACAGGTTGAGAAACTTCGGGACGAGGACTTCTATCAAGGGCCGAACTTTGGAAAGTTTGTCCCGTTTAGCCAAGGCTCTACGAGGAATTTGGTTATTTGAGATGTGGAGAAACCGAAGAATTGAACTGAACCGATTACGGGACATGATCGACGGATAGAATGGGATGTGAAGAACTTCAGATGTCGACCAGTACATCTTGTATTGAGAGGATTTGTTTATGCCCATAGCAAAGAGAAGTGCCAAAAATGCCATCATTTCTGGAATGTTGGTTGGGTGCCAGGAGAATTGTTGATCAGGATTTGAGTCTATTGTTTGCTGCGCATAGCGATTAGTCTCGTCGACGAGCATATCCCACACGAGTTGACAAAAATACAGCTTGAAGATCTCCACTGCCGACAGTGTGGCAAAGTCGCCGGTAGGGCCACGATTTCCAGTGAACTGCACAGTCCCACACTCGTAATGGTCTCGTCGTTCCCAACCGGATCGGAAATCTAACTTTCCTGTCGTCCTCCTTGATCTCGGCCAGCTGTCACCTTGGTAGGTAGGCTGCAACAGAAAAACAAGGCAAAGGAGGATTAATCTCGGTCCTTTGTAAATACAATATCTCAATGCTACTGCATGTGCACAGGCCACAGGGGGTCATGCGCAAAATGAATATTGTGCTGAGAAAAGAAATATGGCGGCTTCCATCCACTCTCCAAAACTCGTTGTCGAAAATGTTTCGTTTTAATGTGGGATTGTGAATGTGAATTCCCCCAACTTCTTGCATAATACAACTTATAAGGGCCTTTCGAATACGAGGCTATTCTTTGGAAGCTTGAGACTAAGAGTGCATTTTCAGCTTGTTGACGCTAAACAGCACGACCGGCTATGGGTGGATGTTAAAATTTCTATGCTATATCTTTTCATCAACTTGCTGTTTCAATGAATACAAATATTACCCCAACAAACTACTAAAAATTGTACACTTTCACTTGACTTTTTTGACCCAGTCCAGGGGGTGGGGATTTGGTCAATCCTATTAAAGGGATCCATTTTCTAAATTTACATTCCCCAACTCCAACAGTTGTAACCACCTTGAGCATATAAAAAAATGCATCCAATATTTACGCTGTAGCCTAGGAAAATAAGTGAATTACATTAATTTGCATTGGGCCAGGAAGAGTAACGTTAACTGTTACTAGTGTTAGTTATTCATTTTTACACCGGCGTGAAGTTGGTTACTTATTCGACGTTTGACATTCAATATCAAACAAGTAACGGTTACTGGTTTGACATTCGATTTAATGCATGTCCTATATGGGACAATTGCATTCGGTCAGTTTCTAGTGGTCAGACCCTTTTGGCCGGGCACTGTTAGGTATCAATGTATAGAGGATGACCCAAGGATGACCTCAAAGGTCACATTGACCCGGCCATTCGGGTCCTTATATTTTTTATTAATTTTTTAATATTTTTATTGTCATATATACAGTGTACATGCTGTTAAAAACGCCCCAAATGTAATGGTCAGTTTCTAGTGGTCAGACCATTTTGGCCGGGCACTGTTAGGTATCAATGTAAAGAGGATGACCCAAGGATGATCGCAATAGTTACCTTGACCCGGCCATTGGGGTCCTTATATTTTTTATTAATTTTTTAAATATTTTTATTGTCATATATACAGTGTACATGCTGTTAAAAATACCCCAAATGTAATGGTCAGTTTCTAGTGGTCAGACCCTTTTGGCCGGGCACTGTTTGGTATCAATGTAAAGAGGATGACCCAAGGATGATCCCAATGGTCACCTTGACCCGGCCATTGGGGTCTTTATATTTTTTATTAATTTTTAAATATTTACTATATACAGGGTACATACTGTTAAAAACGCCCCAAATGTAATGGTCAGTTTCTAGTGGTCAGACCCGGGCACTGTTAGGGCACTGTTAGGTATCACTGTATAGAGGATGATCCAAGGATGACCACAAAGGTCACCTTGACCCGGCCATTGGGGTCCTTATATTTTTTTATTAATTTTTAAATATTTTTATTGTCATATATACAGTGTACATGCTGTTAAAAACGTCCCAAATGTAATGGTCAGTTTCTAGTGGTCAGACCATTTTGGCCGGGCACTGTTAGGTATCAATGTAAAGAGGATGGCCCAAGGATGACCTCAATAGTCACCTTGACCTGGCCAATGGGGTCCTTATATTTTTTATTAATTTTTAAATATTTACTATATACAGGGTACATACTGTTAAAAACGCCCCAAATGTAATGGTCAGTTTCTAGCGGTCAGACCATTTTGGCCGGGCACTGTTAGGTATCAATGTATAGAGGATGATCCAAGGATGACCTCAAAGGTCACCTTGACCCTGCCATTGGAGTCCTTATATTTTTTATTAATTTTTAAATATTTTTATTGTCATATAAATACCGTGTACATGCTGTTAAAAACGCCCCAAATGTAATGGTCAGTTTCTAGTGGTCAGATCCTTTTGGCCGGGCACTGTTTGGTATCAATGTAAAGAGGATGACCCAAGGATGACCTCAATGGTCACCTTGACCCGGCCATTGAGGTCCTTATATTTGTTATTAATTTTTAAATATTTACTATATTTTATTGTCATATATACATGTACAGTGTACATATGCTGTTAAAAACGCCCCAAATGTAATGGTCAGTTTCTAGTGGTCAGACCCTTTGGCCGGGCACTGTTAGGTATCAATGTATAGAGGATGACCCAAGGATGACCTCAAAGGTCACCTTGATCCGGCCATTGGGGTCCTTATATTTTTTATTAATTTTGTAATATTTTTATTGTCATATATACAGTGTACATGCTGTTAAAAACGCCCCAAATGTAATGGTCAGTTTCTAGTGGTCAGACCATTTTGGCTGGGCACTGTTAGGTATCAATGTAAAGAGGATGACCCAAGGATGACTTCAATAGTCACCTTGACCCGGCCAATGGGGTCCTTATATTTTTTATTAATTTTTAAATATTTACTATATACAGGGTACATACTGTTAAAAACGCCCCAAATGTAATGGTCAGTTTCTAGTGGTCAGACCCTTTTGGCCGGGCACTGTTAGGTATCAATCGACTCCATGTCCTGATGAAAATGTGCTCTGATCATGACGATGTTGTCCCTTAAATTCACAAACTATATAATATTTAATCAAACGTTTCCCTTAATACGAATAAGAATACGTTATATCACCCTGCATCGTAGTTCCAACCGCACCCTTAGACCAGACGATATCCACCAGGGTATCATACAAAAGACAATTAATTCCCATCTATATAACCAACCTCCTTTACACATGACAGTTGAAGTACTTTGTTGCAATATAGTAATATGGATTATACAGTTGGAATCTCAGAAGGTATGCAATTAGTATCTCACATCAAGTACAAATTAGTATGGTATTTGTATTAAATCATATTTTTCACATAATTATACGGGCTACAATTAGGTCTGGGCTTAATTTCATAGAGCTGCTAAGTCAGAATAAAAATAAAAATCACTGGGCTTGAAATTGGGACCTTAGAATGACATCAGTCAGAATAAAAATAAAAAACACTGGGATTGAACTCAGGACCTCCTACTTATAAGCCAAAAGTGTTATCCACTAGTAAGACCACTTTCCGTCCTTATGACATTTGTGTTTGAGTTTATTTATAAATCTTAGACATAAACATTAGAATGACATCAGTCAGAATAAAAATTTTAAAAACTAGACTCGAGCCTAGGACATCCTGGGCTCGAACTTAGGACCTCCTACTTACAAGTCAAGAGTCTTATCTACTAGACCACTAGCTGCGCTTAAGGTAATAGTGTTTGAGTTTAATTAATTAGAATGACATCAGTCCGAGTAAAAAAAAAGACTTACACTGGGTTTGAACCTAGGACCTCCTGCTTACATGTCAACATTAGTATCCACCAGACCACTTGCTGTCGTTGGGACATATGCGTTTGAGTTTAATTATAAACCTTAGATATAAACCTTAGAATGGCATCAGTCAGAATAAAAATAAAAAACACTGGGATTGAACTCAGGACCTCCTACTTATAAGCCAAGAGTGTTATCCACTAGTAAGACCACTTTCCGTCCTTATGACATTTGTGTTTGAGTTTATTTATAAATCTTAGACATAAACATTAGAATGACATCAGTCAGAATAAAATTAAAAAAACTAGACTCGAGCCTAGGACATCCTGGGCTCGAACTTAGGACCTCCTACTTACAAGTCAAGAGTCTTATCCACTAGACCACTAGACCACTAGCTGCGCTAAAGATAATGGTGTTTGAGTTTAATTAATTAGAATGACATCAGTCCGAGTAAAAAAAAAGACTTACACTGGGTTTGAACCTAGGACCTCCTGCTTACAAGTCAACATTAGTATCCACTAGACCACTTGCTGTCGTTGGGACATATGCGTTTGAGTTTAATTATAAACCTTAGATATAAACCTTAGAATGGCATCAGTCAGAATAAAAATAAAAAACACTGGGATTGAACTCAGGACCTCCTACTTATAAGCCAAGAGTGTTATCCACTAGTAAGACCACTTTCCGTCCTTATGACATTTGTGTTTGAGTTTATTTATAAATCTTAGACATAAACATTAGAATGACATCAGTCAGAATAAAATTAAAAAAACTAGACTCGAGCCTAGGACATCCTGGGCTCGAACTTAGGACCTCCTACTTACAAGTCAAGAGTCTTATCCACTAGACCACTAGACCACTAGCTGCGCTTAAGATAATAGTGTTTGAGTTTAATTAATTAGAATGACATCAGTCCTAGTAAAAAAAAAAAAGACTTACACTGGGTTTGAACCTAGGACCTCCTGCTTACAAATCAACATTAGTATCCACTATACCACTTGCTGTCGTTGGGACATATGCGTTTGAGTTTAATTATAAACCTTAGATATAAACCTTAGAATGGCATCAGTCAGAATAAAAATAAAAACACTGGGATTGAACTCAGGACCTCCTACTTATAAGCCAAGAGTGTTATCCACTAGTAAGACCACTTTCCGTCCTTATGACATTTGTGTTTGAGTTTATTTATAAATCTTAGACATAAACATTAGAATGACATCAGTCAGAATATAAAAAAAAAATACTAGACTCGAACCTAGGACATCCTGGGCTCGAACTTATGACTTCCTACTTACAAGTCAAGAGTCTTATCCACTAGACCACTTGCTGTGCTTGAAATAGTTGTATTTGAGTTTAATTATATACCTCTTTTTTATTTAATGTGTTAACACTAGTGTCATAATTATAGACTCTTTCTTAATCTAGTGTTTATATCATTAAGTAAGCATATGATTACTGTTATTTCTTTTAAGTCCATATCCCATGAGCTGACTTCCAGAGTATAGACTTTGAGGTTTATATATTAGAAATTCTGGGGTGGTGGTTGGTGACTAAGTGGCTCAGCTGGTTAACCCACTGTGAGATGGAAACCTAAGATTCCCCAGATGGGTTCAAGACCCACCGTAGTCCAGAGTTTTGTTTTCTCTGTTCCAAAAACACCCCCCTTGCCTGGCTAGCTTGCCTGGCTAGCTTGCCTGGCTAGCTTGCCTGGCTAGCTTGCCTGGCTAGCTAGCTTGCCTGGCTAGCTAGCTTGCCTGGCTAGCTAGCTTGCCTGGCTAGCTAGCTTGCCTGGCTAGCTAGCTTGCCTGGCTAGCTAGCTTGCCTGGCTAGCTAGCTTGCCTGGCTAGCTAGCTTGCCTGGCTAGCTAGCTTGCCTGGCTAGCTAGCTTGCCTGGCTAGCTTGCCTGGCTAGCTTGCCTGGCTAGCTTGCCTGGCTGGCCAAGGTGACCACTAAGGTCATCCTCTTTACATGGATACCTAACAGTGCCCGGCCAAAAGGGTCTGACCACTAGAAACTGACCATTACATTTGGGGCCTTTTTAACAGCATGTGCACTGTATTTAAAAATTAATAAAAAATATAAGGACCTCATTGGCCGGGTCAAGGTGACCATTGAGGTCATCCTTGGGTCATCCTCTTTACATTGATACCTAACAGTGCCCGGCCAAAATGGTCTGACCACTAGAAACTGACCGAATGCAATTGTCCCATATAGGACATGCATTAAATCGAATGTCAAACCAGTAACCGTTACTTGTTTGATATTGAATGTCAAACGTCGAATATGTAACCAACTTCACGTCGGTCATTTTTACTGTGATTTAGGCCTACCTCTTGAACGAATTCCGCTGGAAGTTTTAGTTCTAATGTGCTGTCGTCATCCGTTACTTCGTCATCTGATTCTGAGCCACTGTCTGCCAAAATCTCAGCCAAAATGCCATCATTTATGTCCATTTCCATCATGATTGCAACTAAAAACTGACCGTTGTGGAAGCGAGTGGACGCTAGCACCGGGTAAACCGCAAAAAGTGACGTGCTTTTTCTTTTCATGAACTTTTATACACTTCATTCCTGTCAATAGAGGGCGCCAACCCAAAAAAAACCACTCAAGCATTTTCAGGTGGTGAATTAAGTAGCCGTGGTCGTCAAGGGCATGCCGATTCCCGGCACCTTTTAGAGCCCACGGGATCGAAGCGTATCACAACAAAGGCTCTTTTTAGAGCCCGTGGGATCGAAAGGGTTAAGTTCGTACACTGTAAAAACAAACATGTAAATTTACAGCAAAATTTAGGCAACTCTATTTCGAACAATTTGCTGTATTTCAATTTTACATAACAAGTGTGTTAAACTGATTTACACAATTTATGTAAACGCTTAATAATGAAACTGCAGTACGTTTCTATATTTGTTTGTTTTATCCATTATGATTCTCTTTTTCGGCCCACAAAGAATATGTCCAAACAAATATGGAAACGTACTGATTGTAATCAATAACAGAGAGAAATATTCCAAAAAGGAAGAGCAATCGACTGACCATAGAAAAGAAAACACAAAATATATTCATTTTCAACACGATTTTATTAGCGCTATAGACACAAAGCAAAATATTCAAAATGTTTTATTTAAAATTATAATTGATGAAAAATTGTACATGAAATAGTATAGTCTTCCCGGTCAGTTTCGGCAAATAAGCAGCCAATTTCACTTCCATACGTTCATATTAAAGCGATTTTGCCTCTCCAGTTGTCACTGTGTTTCGAATTAAGAATTCAAGCATTCAATTTCATTTTCAGGCTATGCGAATTCAATTTAGCATATACGTCGTTCTTTTTAGTAATGCACACTATTCATCCAATTTAGCAGAGTTGGTTCGACTGGAGATTTTCACTAAAGTGTTATTTTCATTTTCGTATAACGGGCAATAAATATCGCATAATGAGATTTCAAATACGAGAAACAAATAGATTAATTGCACAAGACAACCGAATACGTTTCATATGTTTACTTTAATTCAAAATCATTTTGTTTTCTTTAATCGTTTCTCGTACACTTTATGCAGGACCAATCGGTCTTACTTTCTCTGATTAGAATCTTTATTGGTTTTTTGACCTGGGCCTAATTCTGTAATATGTTTATGAAATATTTATGTTATATTGGACTGTTCATTAACCTGTTTTTATTGTTTGAGTGTGTCTTTATGACTTGTTATGCTGGTTTCTTACTATCCATTCATTCATTAGTGAACTGTTTTATACCTTTAAAAATATATAGGAAATTAAAAGTAAACGAAGTTTAACATAGCGTCAATTAAGTTGCACAAATTCCACAAATACCTGCCCAATACAACATGTGCCTGCAAAAAGCTCCTGTGAATTTGAATGCTTTTCGAATGAATTGTTAAATTGGATGGTTATTTTGTTTAAATCACATGACGCAAGAGTACTATTGCCTACTCATGAAACGAAATTGAATGATAATTTTGAGCAGCATTCAATTTGGCGCGAAACAGAATGACGCGGTGTTTAAAGGTCCTGTGAAATTGTATACAATAAGGTATGCCTACTGGAACATATATTTGTCATTTGTAATTTTTTCCCCTCACGTTTATACCATAATTTTTTTTTTTTTTAAATTTAGGGGGTGCTTTTCGACACGCCCATATCCCCTCATATCCCCGCATATCCCCGCATAAAATTCGTGACGTACACTGAGGCGATTCCCGATCCGCGATCCACAGCACTTGCCCAAGTATGCGTCGTATACAGCGCACCACTGCATGCAGAGTGTTTCTAGAGAAAAAGTTTCCTAAAGTTTTCTGTCAGGTTTAAAGCTTATTATTTTCGATAATGCCATCGAGGTGTGTCGCTGCAGATTGCAGCAACACCACCAAAGACGGTGTTAGTCTACACCGATTTCCGTCTGATCCAAAATACAGACGTATTTGGACGGCTAAAGTGAAGCTGACCAGAGCGAATTGGTCGGGACCGACGGAACACTCATTCATATAAAGTGCACACTTCGAGCAGGACACGCTTTGAACGGGGCCTTCACAGGCCAGTTCGGTATGGCTTATAAGGCCATGCTGCTACCAGATGCAATTCCAACGATACTCCCGCTAAGTAAGAAGGCTGGGAAGGCTCCAACGAAGAAGAGAGGTGCTTTTTAAAGCGAGAAAGACTCAGGGTAAGTGGCCATTTAGTTATACTCCCATGCATAACACCGTAATGTTAGCATTGCTTTCGGTGTTTGTTCCGACCGCATGATGGGGGTTGCGCTGCGTTTCACGGTACATCCGTGGCTGGGTTATCGCTGTTCGAGTCTTGTGTAAACACGTTGCCAGCATGTTGTAAAGCTTAAATCCTTTAGGTCAATATGAGTTAAGTCTAATTTCCATACAATCTATGATACAATGGGGCTTAGTGTTTATTACCTGATCAAAGTCTGGCACCAAACCACATACCGCCTATCTCCACGAGAATGTATAGAACGTTTCGTTAAAACTTCGACAATTCGGGGGGTCAATTTTTTATTATTAGATAAACCATTAATAATCCACTCGGTTAAAAAACATTTAAAATTGTTTTTAATTCATACCAGTCAATATAACAGCACCAAAAAATAAAGTTTGGTAAATACACTCTTCACAGGACCTTTAAATTTGGCTGCTTATTTGCCGAAAACCTATATAACGGGAAAACCTATATAGCCTTCTCTCTCAAACTTATTAATTGAAAATCATTCTTTCCGATTGAAAGACTAGGGCCTATATACGGACAAACTGTGAAAGATTTGTCCACACTTTGAATCGGTTATAGACTGAATTTCGATCAAAATGTTTGACAGAGAGTAAACATCGGTTTTTACATTATGATTTGTTTAATGGATGGGGGTGTGGTCATGGGTAAGAGACTGTTTTTTTAATTTTTTTTACTATAGATCCACGCCCTTGTTGACGATCGTATAATAAATATATTGTTACCATAATATCCTTTCATAAATATATCCCTTTGATGTTTGTTCCAAACAGTCTGTTTCCCAATCTCTTTAAGTATTAGATTTCTTTGTATAGAGATCGTTACTTTAGAAACAACTGATTTAACAATCGAATTGACAAGAATTGATTTTCGCCAATAATCTAAAAACGATAATCTACACAATCTAAATTGCCATGCATTTGTGTATTGTACAGTCTTCCTTTCATTTACCAAATACCAAATACATATGTATACCTGGCCTACTAATCCATATTACTCAGCCTGTTCATACCAGTAAGGTGATTCAATTATGCGACCATTTAAAGGGAAGGTACAGCCACTGATCTCTATAAGAACAGAGATCAGTGGGTACAGCATTGGAATGTGCCCTCCCTCTTTTGCTCATGTAGCCTAATCCCCCTTTTAAGAGACTCTGGATTCACGTCTGATTTACATCATTGTTATTTGGTAATGTATCCTACGTTCATTTCAACCATAATAAGAAATATATCATTTAACTAACCAGTGAAAGTTTCATCGCAATAGGTGCTCACGTTTTTTGAGAAAATTATGAAAACTGTTGTACCCTCCCTTTAAAGATGTACGTAATGCTCTTTTTGTGTACAATAAAAAAATATGTTCATTTCAATCAACCAGTGGCATAACTAGGGCCCAATTTTCAGGGGGGAACTAGGGGGTACACCACTTTTTCTAGGGGGTGCATGTCAATACTTGAACATTTTGTATCCTGCAGCCTCAAATCAGCGGCGTAGCCACGGGGGGCCTGGGGGCACGTGACCCCACACAAATTTCCAGTTCCCCAGGTGCCCCCCACGAAAAATCCTCATAGTGCCCCCCAAAAAACAGAAAAGACAAAGAAAAGGGAAAAAACCCATACCCCTGCCCCCCCACTGAAAAGCAATATCTCCATGGCTACACCGCTGCCTCAAATGGGGACCTATTTTTTCACAATTCTGAATGGGAGGCACCCGGGGGCACAGACCTCAGCAGGGGGGGGGGCATGTGCCCCCGTGCCCCCCAGAGTTACGCCACTGCAATCAACTCGCATTATTTGTGACTGGTCTTATTTCCCCTTCCCCTTCCCCACCTCCGCCCCCACTCCAACCAGAACCCATATAGGGCCTACCTCAAGGGGCATTTGCATTTATCATTAAACCAAAATATTTTTGATTAATATCAAATTTTTAATTTTCTTTACTTTCAAGATTTACTTTCAACAAACATAAATTAAAAATATGTACATCCATACAATCATATAAGAATTTAGAGTCTGTTTTCGAATTGATTTCTACTGTTTTTCACATGTTTTCGTAACTGTACTCATCGTTCAAATTGATTGAATGTTTAAACTAAACTATATATATATATATATATCTATTTAATAACGATTATATACATAACAGCAAAAGAAACGTCACCCCTAAAAATATTTATTAGTTTCATTTTATAATTAATATAATTTGTTTAATGAAGAATATTATGAGTATGGAGTGTAACACGAACACAATGTTGCAAATTTGGTTGACCTCAAAATTCGTCATGCATGACGTCTGAGGACACATAAGCTAAACACGTTCTCAGACTTATCAAAATTTAGGGGTGACGTTTCTTTTGCTGTTATGTATATAAACTTACAATCAGATCAAACACAGCAAAAAAGCTATTAATTATTACAAAGACAATTCCAGATTTAACAGTTTACGAAATTCTCAAAATTATAAATTCCATTGTTTAATTTCTGATAATAAGTCTGAAGATTTTTTTCTCTTCAGCTTTACCATTCCTGATTATTTTCATATTAAGGAAATTGACCAGGTAAATATTACTCCAACAAACACAGGAATGGTAGAACACTGGTATCAAAATATACCAAAAAATTACATTTCTTACATTTTTTGATTATGATTACATCACCGAGGGAAACAATTGATTTTGAGTAATATCATGAGTTAAATCTCGAAATGTATTTACAACTATACTAAAACATTACTAGATTTATATCACAATATAGCAAATATTATTTGAACTGCAAACTAATTTATTATTATTTCCTGTTGTACCTTCCCTTTAAAGATGTAATGCTCTTTTTGTGTACAATCAAAAATGTGATCATTTGAATCAACTCACGTATTTGTGTGTGGTTTTATTTCGCTCCACCCTACCCCCACTTCAACAAGAACCCATAGACCTCGCTCTACCCTACCCCCACTCCAACCAGAACCCATAGACCTCAATGGGCAATTGCATTTATCATTAAACCCAAATATTTTTGATTAATATCAAATATTTAGTTTTGTTTACTTTCGAGACTTACTTTCAATAAACATAAATTAAAAATATGTACATCCATACAATCGTATAAGAATTTAGAGTCTGTTTTCGAATGGATTTCTTCTGTTTTTGACATGTTTTCGTAATTGTACTCATCGTTCAAATCGATTTAATGTATAAACTAAACTATATATATATATATATCTATTTAATAACGATTATATAAACCTGCAATCAGATCAAACACAGAAATTGCCTCAAAGGCTACATAACTTGCCGAAAAGCAAATACTTATTATAGACAATTCGAGATTTAACAGTTTACGAAATTCTCAAAATTATAATTTCCATTGTTTAATTTCTGATAAAAAGTCTGAAGATTATTTTCTACACAAGTCTCTTCAGCTTTACCATTCCTTATCAATCCTGATTTTCTTTTGTATAGTGATTTTATAATTAAACGATTTCTCTTGAGTAATATCTTGAGTTAAATCTCGAAATGTATTTACAACTTTACTAAAACATTACCAGATTCATATCACAATATAGCAAATATTATTTGAACTTATTATATTTGAATCTTAAATAGAAGATACAAAATTGGTAATATTAGCAAAACTACTTCTAAGTATGCTTATTCTCTATGAATTTAGAAAATTGATTTCTGACATCAACCCATTAATGTTTCAGCTCAATGCGGAATCAAACTCATGAGAAGGCAATGTGAACAATTTTGACCAAAAACACAAAATATTACAGCCTGGAAACTTTTATGAAAATGTCTTTAGTTTTATTTGTTTGTGTTTTCTCAATTGGGAGAACACTTCAGACAGAATCATTCTCCAGATGATAATTCAGTAATTTAGTAATCAAGTAATTACCAATATTGTACTTTCCCTTTAAACGAAAATACCCACATTGTATAACAAAGAGTAACTAATTAAAAATGTGACTAATTAATGGCGGGTCATCGTGTCAGTGTGAAACAACTTAGTACCGCGCTATATGGGAAAGGCCACACTCATATTTCAAAAGCTTGCTTTGGTGACACATAATCGTGAAATACATTCAATTAAAAAAGAAATCCGATCACAGAATACACAATCTTTTATCATTTCATGTTTTTTTCTTCTTGGAGAGACACATTTGATCTTTGCAAGGAGAATTAAAGGAGGATCAGATCCCACATGGGTGATCAAAGAGCGATCAACGGCCATGCAGTGTAAACGACCTCTAATCGCCCGAGCGAGATCTGCAGTCCACCTTTCATTGCGAAATGAAGTGTTAACACACTGCGCTTGATTCTGATGATTGACAGCCGCACTTGAATTCAATTTTACAAAATGACAACGCTTCTTCCCTATCTATATCCAAATGAACTATTCCAAAATATTTTTTTTACATTTTTTTAATAGGCCTACGAATATAAACGAAGCGTGCATTACATATAAATTAACAATGTTTCATTTTACCAGTTTCTAACACAGTTTCCAAAACTACTAACCAGAAGATCAAATGTACAATCAAAACGTACAATCAAAACAATTTATTTGAAGGCCAAAATAAATTATCATTGCTATCAAATGATATCTAAAACAGTTTGTCAAAACAAAAATCTACAACCGTAGTCTGGTACACAGCCGTATACAACAGGCATTATCTAGCGGCTGAGCTACGACATGGATTTGATCCCAAATAGTTTCCGTTTGTTTTCGCATTGCGCAACATCACATGATCCTGATCCGTGATCAGGAGTGAAACAAACACACCTATAGTCTATACCACCCGTTAATACATCCCCACGTGATTACGTTTTATCCAATCAGATTGTCTAAACTGTCTTGGGCATTTATGAATACTCAATAAATATTCTTAAAACCACACAGGATTATCTCAAAACGACATTTGTGTAAAACTAGACGCATTTTTCTCTATATCGCCCTTGTTTGGCTGAAGAGATCCACAAAATAGAATGCATTCGCTTTAAAAAGCGGATGAATTTTGAAAGGTAATATCGTTATTAAACGAAACAAAAACATATGAAATTCGGATGTCGGAAACTGCAAATAAAAGCAATATTTCAAACGCGCTTGATTCTGATGATTGACAGCCGCGCTGGCCAATGAGGACTGCACTCGCCCTCGGCCGTTACGTACAATAAATACGTGGTCACGTGGATTAAAACAGTGGGCCAGCATTTTATTAATTTGAGTTTTTATTTTATTGGTACTAATCCTTGACGGATTTTTTTCCCGATAATACGATAATGATATGATAATGATATGATAATGATATGATAATGATATGATTATGATAATGATATGATAATGATATGATAATAATAAATAAACAAAATCTTTCTTCATGGCAGTGTTGGCAGTTTTGAAATTCATTTATAACATACAAGCCGTCAGGAATTACCTTAGTTGGTACGATACATTTTAATTTCACTCTTAATTATTTTACTGTCGGTCAATGAACTCCATTTCATGCCTCCACTGTTACTCTGAAGGATATATTCGCCATTAAGGTTATTCTCTTCGGGAGTTTGATGTGGCGTCCCATTCACCATTGCACAATTTTTGAACCACCAGCCCCCACCCAACTCACCAGCACAGTTCAAACCACCATTGTCATCGTTGTCATTGTCGTATGTTGAGAACGGTTGAATTACTACTGACTCGAAAGGTTTTTCTGAAAAACAGATCAATAAGCGTTTTGTGACGTGAATAAAGTCATGATACCATCATCTAGAAATGGTCAACAATTCAATTAGCTACCCAGTTATTGGAAAACTCAATTTCAACACCTTTACAGGATTTTAGTGTTATAGAATGGTCGTATATTGTTGTTAACTTCATAGGCGTACGGGCGAAATTTTGTAGGGGGGGCTGAACATAAATTGCCCGAATGAGATGACGTCATTTCGATGACGTCATAATCATCTCGCGATATTACTATTAAATATGAAGCCCCCTGAAGAACACGGATTGCCATTGTTATTCCTGAGCGATACATATGTTAGGGAACGAGAAACAGTTATCTTTGGTAGAGCAGTGCTCTAAGAGCAGGGAAACTGGCAATTTTATCAATTGACAATTCACAATTGTACATTATTTACAAAAAATATTACTGTTTTAAAGACAATTTCTCGATTTCACTCATTTCCGACCCAACCAAGGCTATCGCATCAACCATGGGCTCCTTCTCAAACGTGTCTTTCTCCAGGGCTATCTGATTTGACTCGGGGACGGACAAACCATCGGCGTGAGTCGCATGACTGCCGGTCCGTTCGGGCTCTCCAACGGTTGTGACCAGGTCAGCGTGTTTGTGTGCTGCACCACTTTCAGTTTCAGCACTTTGGACGAAGAAACCGCTTATTTTTGCCTGGATTGAATCTGATGAATCCGGTACTGGATGACATTTTACTTTTCTACCATTGTGAACTACCCGAAAATGTCTCTCTTTATAGTCACTGTCAAATTCCTTCTCGCATTCCTCGCATTTAACACGGTGTCGATAAGATCGTTTACGAGACTTTGACGGTAACATAATTAGTATTGACGAATGACGGTTAAATCACCAGCAGTTGAAGTCGTTCAAGTCGAAGAAATCAGAAAGAGAAATGTAATACAACGTCGTAAGCCAAGCATGTCTCAGAGGTGTTAGGGTCATGAGTCTGGCTTTTCCCGTTGTAACCAATCAGATTTTGAGATTTAATTGTAAAGCTCACCGCATGAAACCACAGACAGACTAAGACTAATGCTGGGTTTACACTAGGCCACGATGTCCACGATCGCCACGATTTGAGAGAATCGTGATGAGCGTGGGGGGTCGTGGGATCGAATCGTGATGATCTTGAGGGAACTTGGTGGAATCGTGATGATCGTGATGATCGTGACAACATTTTTGACTGTCAAAAATTTTGTCACGATTATCACGATTTGACGCCAAACCTTGAGAGAGCGTGATAGAACGTGGGAATCGTAGTAGAGCGTAGTAGAGCTTAACAGACCTTAACAGAGCGTAACAGACCTTGATGCGCCATCGTAGGGGATCTTGGTGAATTTGGAAACACGATTCCTTCAAGTTTCACTACGATCCCACCACGTTTCTATCACGCTCTACTACGATTCGTCAAGATACATTGAGTAGCATGAGTAATTTCATCACGCTCTGACACGTTCTGCTACGATCATCCCGATTGGCTCCCACGCTCTGTCACGCTCTGATAAGTTCCCGCGCGATTCCCACGATGTGTATGGAAGGGCTCCAGCGCTCTCCAAGATTCATTGCGTTTTCAACACTCTACACGAAAACATCTCAGCTTTGACCAGCTATAGTTTTTGGATTTGACTTGTAGAACAGAAGTTTGATCATCAAAGATGCCAGCCAAAAGAAGAAGGAAGGCCTCTGCCAATAATGACAAGGCTTCTGCACCTCCTCCACCACCGCCAGCAGCTGAAGAAGCCCCAGCAGAAGTCCATGCAGAGCCCCTATTGCATGTGGCACATTCCATTGCTTCTCGAATTGGTCTGCTATGGCTTTCCATTCTCCGCAGGTGATAGGACAGGAGACAACTTCATCTTTATATGCTTCGACAATGGCCTTACAAACTTCTGGAACAATATGGCATATGGAGGAGCGACTACATCTGAAGGCATAGGATAGTGAAGGGTATTTATCACCAGTGGCCAGATGTCTTAGGGTGAGGGCCAGCCTCAATCCAGGTGATAGGGGTTCTCGAAGTCTGGTAATTTGCTTCTCTATGCTTGGTGTTATTCTTTCCAGGATCTCATCAAATAGATCTGGAGGCATCCTTACATAGTTGGCGTAGGTGCTAACATCTTCACACCTGAGTTCTCTGTTGAGAAGTTGAGAATAGTGCCCCAACTGGTGCCTTCTGTCTGCACTTAACCATGGTCTCACCCACCACCTCCTAGGCCTTCTCCTTCTTCTTCTCCTTCCTCTCTCTTCTACCCTGCCCTGTTCTGTCTCTTCTTGCTGCTGCTGCTGCCTCTTTTTTTTCGAGCGACTATATATGCATAAACCAGAATTGCCAATTCAGCATCTTCTTCATCTCTTGGATGCATGGTTCCTCATTGGTATCTCTGGAGAGAATGAGAGGGTGACCCCCTGCCTCCTTTGTATACCCCAATCGTGCTCCAAGCGTGGCAATCTTGCTCAAATCGTGGTCATAAATCGTAGGAGATCTTAACAGAACTTGATGAACGTGAGAGATCTAAACAGAACCTAACAGAACGTGAGAGCATATCGTGGTGATCGTAAGAGAACTTGAGGGAACGTGATGAAAATCGTGGCAGACCTTGACCAGAATCGTGTTGGCTTCGTAACAAAACGTTACAGATCGTAACAAAACGTACTCAGAGAGTAGGAAAGCGTATGAAAGCGTAGAAAAAGAAAAAGTAAACAATACATCGTGGAGCTCCACGCTTTTTTGGAATCGTGCAGATCGTGGCCATCGTGGCCCCAGTGTAAACCCAGCATAACCGCCTAGCCCGGCTATCGGGCTATATGACGGTAATTTCTGTCATCACTCTCTGATATGACAATAATTTCTGTCATCACGTCTCTGATATATTCAATAGCGCCATGGTGGTATGTAGGTTTGTGTTAATTGAGAAAATGACGAATAAATTGGCCACAGATCCGCGGTTAATCTGCCACGCTAAAACTGACAGACAATACCATTTTTGCCCGAATGATTTTGCCCGAATGGCAATACCATTTTTGCCCGAATGGCTTAACTTTCATAGGGCTGGGGGGGCAGCCCCCCCCCCCCCGGCCCATACGCCTATGGTTAACTTTCAGTGATGTATAGAAATTCGAGACGCATTACATAGGCCCAAATAATATTATCATATAAATGTACACCAGCGTTTGTTAGACATTCCGAGACCTTTGTAAGAGATCCCTACTATTGAGGGCGCTATATCATAGTGACCTGGTTTAAGGATGGATCATGTGGAACAATCTCCTTATTCATTTGTAAAATATTTAATAATGATCTTAAAGTCAGTTTATGCTTACCGTTATTATCTGGATTGAAAATGTCAATATTCAGAGTGTATTTGTCGCCTGTGATGCTGAATGACAATACTATCGGGCCAATCTCATTGTCATATGTATCCACCAGATCCACACGTAGCAACCAATGGCCTTCATTTGTAAATTGACGGACAATTTCGTTGCCAAGCCAGAACTCCCCTTCCTTGTTACCAAAGCCGTCTCTATAATCGGCCCAGCTGCGATTGAAATTCATCGAGCCGTTTATGCGCCTCTGGATTACCTATAGAAAAACAAGTCTTTCAATATTATTTTTTATTTCATTTATTTATTTATTTATTTTTGGAATAGGAAACAAATAAATCATCATTTGCAGATTTTGTTTTTTCAAAAGAGACAGCGGCCATGGGAGGGTCAAAGTAATTTTTTTTACAGACACTCACCTGAGATTTTTCATGGGGGGGTTGTATTTTCATTTTCCTCAAATTTTGAGGATCTCGAACGTCGCAAAAACGTCGCTACGCCACTTGTTGTTAAACAAGTAGATATACGAATCCAATTGTGTTCAGATCACAAAGTTTAACTTATTTGATATACACCATCCTTTTATAAAATAAACAACGCTTCTCAAAACGGGACTCAACAAATTAAAATAATAACATTTTTTTTCACAGTACATTATTTTGCCCGTGAGAGATAATTATTTTGTTCCTTGCACTGGTGCACTATTACACCACTCTCCACTATGTCTATAGTAGGCAATCTTTAACTGTATCTGACAGGGTGAATGTTTACTTACAATAAAGCCAGTCCATTCGATTATCATATCACAGAAGACCTCCAAGCCGTTTGGATACTGTGATGGGTAGATGGTATACATGCCACTCACACGGATATTAGCATCGTACAATTCCTTGCAGTTAGCAAATATCCTCCCTGAACCTGATGGAGAATTTCCACAGAAGTTGTTAAGCGCAAGTGAGCAAAACAAGTGCAAAACAACCTTTAACGTAGACTGGTTCCGTGTCTTTATCATATCCTATCAAGGATACAGTCTACGGCCGTACCATTCAATGAATTTCATTGGATACGTTGTGCCGAATATCTGACGTCACGCTTCCAGACTCGCGCGCCAGCTACCACCCAAGGTCAAAGTTGAATCTCTGTCAAACCGACCGGCCGGTATCTGGCGTCTTTTACGAGCATCGGAGCATGACGTCAAATCTTCGGGATACCTTTGCCGCAGTTACCCCTATGCACCGATCGAGAGGTCGCATATTCTAATCCTGGCATCATTATATGTTTCTTTGCTAACAATAAACAAAATTTACAAATAGTTTACAAATGATTAAGTCTATATTTCTGCACAAACTTACTTGTTTGTTGATTCTCGGTGCTTGTCTTGAACACAGTGCTAGGCGGGTCAGTTGTTCCTGGGTCAATGGTTGTACTGGGCTGGTCAGTTGTTCCTGGGTCAATGGTTGTACTGGGCTGGTCAGTTGTTCCTGGGTCAATGGTTGTACTGGGCTGGTCAGTAATTGTCTTCACTGCAGCCGTAGAATCTGTTTGTTTAAAAAAGGAAAAGGATATTGAAGAATTGGGTGAAACTGTTTTCAGAATTGTGGGATAACTTGCGATCCAATAACTATATTCCTCGTACCTTAAATTTAAGAAAAGATGTATGATTGGTAATTTAAATATAAAACGTACTCAATAATATAAGCAGATGATTTATAAAGTAGTATTTATCTTATCTGTACATATTTTTGTCGTAGGTGTTGGGCATTTTAAAGAAAAGTTAAATAATTTTCAGCTCATATTTAGGAAAGGGTTCTCTTTCCTAAATTTCACATAAAAACGAATACAACAATTCTGAATAAATGTTCACTAATTTCTAGTTCATGACACAACGTTATAAATATCAGGTTGGTTGTTTAATGTATATAGCCCCATTGATTAATAAGGGATGACTTAAAACATACTCTTAAAAGCAATAAAGTTTTGCAATAAACATTATCCAGTAAACCTTCCCTGTAAATAAAAATGAATCTTCACCTTCGCAGTTGAAATAGTCACGAATCCTATCCGGCTCGTCCGTAAACAGTGGATGATCGGTGTAGTACGGATCATGGGATCTTTTCTGCTGTCTTGGGTTGATGCCACCTATTTCGATTCTTGTACATGAGCAGCGATCCTGGTACTCAGCAGCCGGCATCATCCAGCGTAGTTTACCTCGCTCATCCATCTCTTGACCAAAGTAACAAACATTTGCCGCAACATCCGCGAACCAGAAATTAACTATTCATACAAAACAAATATACACGAATGCTTGAAAGATGAAATTAAACTTGATCTTGGCCAAGAGGCGCTCCCCTTTTTGATGTCATATTTTGGGCTAATATCTTTTCTTAAATTGTGTATTTATATAATCTTTTCACAACAAAATATGCCAAAAAGGAGAGTGTGAGGGCGCACGCCGTGTTAGCATTCGTTACTGTCGATATTGGTAATGTTGGCAAAACTCTAAAAGTCTTCTTTGAATCAAGATAAGCATTAACAAATCTGTGCGTTTAAATTTCTTTCTTTTGGCAAACATGAACATTGTATGCATTCTAACAAATGTATATGCTTACTCTTTCAGTTCCAGTTAATATCTGAAAATTTCAATTTTATTACATATTACAGCACCTTAATAAAATTATGTAAAGTTTTTCCCAAAGAAAGGTTTACGTCGCTAGAGCTTTGTAATTGGCATTCGTCGCCATTTGGAAAGGGGGTGTCACAGTATGTGTATGTTTACTGTCTTTGAATAGTATAATATATATATAGCCTACATTAACGGGATAATATCGTCACGATCAACTGGGCATGGAATCAGAGTGATAGTTTTAGATTAACTCAGTGACTGAAAAATACATGCTAAGGTCATATTACCGTTGCTGCATAAATGAGCAAGTAATTTTCAGTCACTGTGTTCATCAAACTCACACAGATTCAATGCCCTGTTGAAAGTCAGCCCTGATCGGGACAATAGTGTCCCTTGACTACGTTGAATCGTCATGCAAGCAACACGATTAGAAACATGTTGTTCGTATTTCACCTTCACAAGGCCCCTACTTACAGAATTTCATTTTTATCATGAAAAATATAAGTTTTATTTGTGGCGCACCAATATCAAAAGAAGATAATTTATCAATGAGAAATAATCTGTATCTTTTCCCCGAACTAATTTTTTTACCTTAGAAATGTGTTTTGAAGATTTTACAGTGAAATCAAATTGCTTTTCCTATATTTATTATTAAAAAAAAAAAAATTGATATTACACTGCATGGAAGCGTACTGCAGTTTCATTATTAAGCTTTTACAGAAATTGTGTAAATCAGTTTAACACATTTGTTATGTAAAATTGTAATAAAGCAAATTGTTGGAAATAGAGTTAATGTAATATTATCATATTTACTTTTTTAAGAAGGGTCCCGATTGGTTTATCTCATAAATGTGGATTGACATTCAGTGGCGTAGCCAAAGGGGGGGGGTGGGGGGGGGGCAGAGGCAGCCGCACCCACACTTGTTGGCAAAACAGTGTTTGTCTGTAAATTTCACAAACTTGTTGTCTGCTAAACAAAAGTATAATTTGCCGGTTCATTTGAGTTTTGTGCTAGAGGTTATAGTACTTCGTGTTTTGGGCGAATACAAATTATAGTTTGCGTACAAAATTTATAAAAACAACATTTTGTTTGAACAAAAAGAATTAATATTTCCTAACCACGAAATTGATCTTGAAAAACTGCATTTTGCTTATTTCCAATAAAGAAAACAAATTCAATCGCGTTATATTTACAGCAAACATAAACATTGTATTAATTCTAGCATTTAATTTTGATTTGTATTAATATATAAATTCAGGCAAGAATAATTATAAAACAATAATTGCTAATAATTGAACATCAGACAACACTTTATACAAAGTCAAATTCAGTGGCGTTGCTAGGATTTTCAGAGTGGGAGGGGGAACATTTGTTTGGGGTTAAGTTTTACCGACAGACTATTTTTGCCAACAAGTGATGAAGTCGGCTTCCCCCACTTGTCCCCCTGCTTCCTCCATTGGCTACGCTACTGATCCTGGTCAAATTGTATGTAAAACTTCGATTATTTATCGCGTTTTCACTATTTTTTCGTTAACGACACAATGGAATCAGCTGAGGCTTTCTTAGGTTGGTTTGTATACATATTTCTTGATTTTTTTGAATAAAGTATGCATGCATTTACAGACATTTTATCGCGTGTAGGTTACATACATTTTTGGTAAGATCAACAGAAATAAATGACCGCAGTTTTACATCAAAGTTACTTGGTATAAAGTTGATGATGGATTCAAACATCCCTCGAAAAGTTTATGTCTGAGGCGGTATCGCTTAAATATAATGAATAAAATAATATAGGCCTACTCACTGCAATTTTGATTTCTTCAGTCCAAATGAATTCAAACAATTTGACAATTTGCCTGTTTACAAGTCTCTTTGGCATTCCTTTGGTATTCTCAATAACCAAAATGTTTTACTTCAAACATACTTTATATAAAGTTGATAATAGGAAACATACGTTGGAATCTTTCTGTCTTAATTGTTTAAAGGGAAGGTACAATGGTAATTACCAGATTATCAAATGAGCAAGTTATTATATAAAAGCTTATAGTTAGAGTAAAGTTAGGAAACAATCATCCTAACAGGGGCGTATCAAAAAGGGAGTGTAGGGGGTGTGACTCCCCCCAATTTCAAGATTCAGTTGGCAAAATCGAGCCTCAGTTAGCCCAAAACCCACAAAATCAAACCATCTAATCAGGATTGTAGTTATTGTGCCCGAAGTGATTTAATTTCCTATCAAAAACTTGGTTTTTATTATTTGTATTAATATGTAAAGGCCCCCCCCCTTGGCTACGCCGCTGATTTCAGGGGGTATGCCCCCATTGTTGAGCGATTTTTAGCAGGAATGTTTTCCACGCCTATTCCCCCCTCCCCATCAAACGTCTAGCAATGTTTATGTTTTTTCCCTCCTACCATTTCATTTCTGCACCCACCACTAAAATTTAAGTTGGTATATAGTCAGTCTGTAAATTGGCATCGACCTCCAAAATAATTCCTTAGCTATGGCTCTGAGTATGCGTACTTTCTTTAAATCAAGATATATACATTAAATGCCAAAACAAGTCTCCATGCAGTATCTGGTCGTATCGCCTCAGAATCGCGCGTCGGCGTTTTTAATTTTCTTTTTTGGGGTCTATGAAACGATGTCCAATTGCAGTTAAAATAGCTCAATCGATTGGAATTCTGCCGGGCTGTGTTTTAAGCGACTTTTTAAAATAGGGGGATGAATGTTTGCCCGAATTGTGAGGCCTCTCTTAGCCACCATACTTTGTATATGGGAAATGCGGTCCCCGCGTATGCATGTATTACGTATTTCCCTGTTGACAAAAAAAATAATAAATAAATAAATCGCGTCACAGCACCGATTTTTAAGCCGACCGATAACCAGAAACCAGAGACTTTTTTGGCCACACAATCGTACTTTCTTTAAATCAAAATATACATCAAACAACCAATCTGTGAAATTTCAGCTTATTTCGATGTTTCGTTAACGAGAAAATAGTGAAAATGGATTCAGATTTCCAGTATTCATTCCAAGAAACATTTCCTTAATTTGAACTGGATATCATTTCACTTTTCTTAAAAAAGTGGCAGCACCATAGACAACATTATTTCTAGTGATAATGATATCATCATCAGCTAGCTTCACAACACCTGTTTTGGGGTTTATTACCAAGCCTTTAAATTTAAGTTCAATTATAATGTTGAACTATAATGCAGCTTGACGCAAATAATTCTACGAGGTAATACTTTGTAAAGTACTGTCAGACTTGTTTATTGAGTAATTTAATGTTCACTTGAGTCGCGATTAACGTTCAGATTAATAATGACCAGGTAATTAGACTTGTTAGTTTCTTGTAAGAAAACACTTATAGTAAGTAAACACAAATGCTAGAACGGTGTTAAGTTAACACTCTCTGGATCAGTAGCGTAAATAGTGGCAAAAATAGTGTTTGTCGATAAATTCACAAACGTGTTGGTATTTCTGAACTTATTTGTCTGCTAAAACAGTGGCGTATAAAACAAAATAAATAAATAAATAAGATAATAAAACAGATAATAAAAAGGGTAAATAAAGTGATGTTTTAAGCGGTGTCTGGGGGATAGTTGGAATTAGCCTCCACCTGGACATACATGCAACTCTCCCCCACCCCGCCTCCCCCGTTGAGCGATTTTAGAGATCGTCCGTTTTGAGTCTTGTGTCGGTAAATTACCCCCCAAAAAATGTTCGCCCCCATTCTGAAAATTCTGGCTACGCCACTGCTCTGAATTTAATCGAAAACAATTGATCATATTACGAACATTTTTTAATATCAATAAACAAGTTTCAAACCAAACATTGTGTAAAAACAGAACAAAGACAGAAAATGAAAAAAAAAACTTACCGCCAAGAAAAACTGTCAAGAACCCCATCCATTGCAAGTGCGTCATCTTCTTATAGATGCTGTATGCTTTATACCGATCAGAATAGATAAAATAGTTGCCAATTATTAAACGAAAATATCTACAAAATCTGAATCTCCGTGGTGTTGTTTCATTGAGCTGTCTCTTTCATAATGTCGGCGCTGATTTGAAAAATCTCAACCCTTGCACGAATCCACACCTGAGTATATAGGCGCATGGGTCTATAATATTCGAGCAGGTTTTAAATATGTAATGTTATGACGTAGCACTAATATTTTGATAATTTAAGCCTCAACTTCAATGACAGCATCATACGCATGACTGATCCAAGTGTTTTACGTAGCAACAATGAATTAATTGTTGTTGGCAACGGTACCTAGTGAGAAAGTATCTGATGTAAGATGTGTGAGAAATGTTGACAAAACTGCTTCTGCTATAATTATGCTTACTTTCTTTGAATCAAGACTAACAAGTGAAAGTTTCAGTTAATTATGTTGAGTTGGTCACGAGTTCACGAGAAAATAGTGAAGGCAATCAGGAAACACGAATTTTATATTCTTAAATCTAATCTGATTACAAAATTAACGAATTATTATTCGAAAGCTAACTTGATGTGAAGTTGGTAAAGGTGTACGATCGTGTTTGAAGTTCTCTCATTTCTGAATAAATTTTGAATGTTTTTTTACACTTTAATTATCATGATTTGGACCATGAACGAGATATCATCTTCTGGGGCCGCAAATAGATATTTACTTGCCAGACAATAAGCTACCCTGATAAATAAAACAGCAAATAAGCTGTGATCTTGACATTTGGTTTGCGTTTCTATGGGAACTATATATTAACTATATATTAACAGTCGTTCGATCTATTGATTACCCTAATACCAATATGCATGTTTTGCTGTATGCGGCTTTAATATAGGCCTTGATATGAGACCTTGTTTTTTCCCCCAGTACAGCATTACGGTAGCATGCGCTGTATATACATTATTATAGACACAATACATTGCGCGATGACTGATCAAATTACAACCTTGTTACTTATTTTCAGTATCAAGTCAGATGAGTTTAACATTTGCAACTGTAAATGATGCTACAGACGGATACGTGGATGTCGAATTGTGGGCGGGGAATAAATAACCAAATTTAGAGGTTGGGACATTGAGGATTTTATATTTTTATAATTTTTATATTTTTATATTTTTATTTTTTTATATTTTTATATTTTTATATTTTATTTGGGTAAAATGTCTGTAAATGCATCCATACTCTGAACAAACTAGGGTGTTAAAAAACACCAGTGGTGTTAACTTAATTCTTCCTTGGTGTTCGTTTGGGCGAGTTATCCAATATAAACACATGGTGTTGTTGCATGGTACCGTACCCGGTACTGATTGTGGCTGTTAAAATTCAAAATTATTAAATACTACTCAATAAATATTCTTAAAACCAATTAAGATGATTTTCTATCAGAAAACGACATTTGTATAAAACTAATTTTAGCATTTTCCCCTATATCGCCCTTGTTATGGCTCAAGAGACCCACAACATAGAATTCATTCGCTTTAAAAAGCAGATGAATTTTGAAAGATAATGTCGTTATTAAACGAAACAAAAACATATGAAATTCGGATGTCGGAAACTGTAAATAAAAGCAATATTTCAGACGCGCCTTATTCTGATGATTGACAGCCACGCTGGCCAATCGGAGGACTGCACACACCCTTGACCGTTATACACAATAAATTGTGTGGTTATAGCATTATTACAATACATAAAAGAGGCCAGACTGTTTTCCCTTACATTCTCGCTTTGGTCAGTCTCCTGAGGACGATCAGAGCATACTGATCGAAACGTCGAATTGTACCTCCAGTTCTTATCAGAACTAATTACTACTCAATTGAGCATTTCACATGGTGTCACCGCAATTAGTCTTACTTATTCTCGCTTTGGTCAGTGTGATAAATGTGCATAGACATTTTTACACTGCGGCCATCTTTGTTGGGTTCCCTGACAATGGTTATAGCATTAATTGTCAGTAGATAAAAGGGACCAGACTGTTTTCCCTTGCAGCCTTCTGCTTTGGTCATGTGGATTTGAATGGAAGTGCTGCAGTGTGTTTTAAGGTGCATAGACCGCTAAGGCTACGGCAATCATTGTCAGGTTAAAACATCAGAATTTATAAATGAATGAAAGATAAGGGAATCATGTCCTTCATAAATTGTGATTCAAATTTCCCATATATATTTTTGTTAAAAACAAGGCATGATTTTTTTGGGGGGGGGGTGTGGTAATCTTTTTTGTTGCCAACCAGTGAAATACATGACACATAGTATACGCGGTTATTGGAACCAGACCAACTGGACATCGTTTCATATAAAATAAAAATAACAATAAAAATGCTGACACGCAGGTCTGAGGCGACGCGTGCGGAGACAACAAACCGAAGACTCCTTTTTTTGGCCTTAGATAATAATTTGATAATTTGATAAAGTATTTCTACCCAATGTTGTACCTTCCTTTTAAAGGATATTTTATATATAGCCTAAATTAAAGGGACAATATCGTCACGATCAATAGGGCATGGAATTGGAATACTAGTTTTAGAATAACTCAGTGACTGAAAATAATACCCCACTGATAAGGTCATATTACCGTTGCTGCTGCATAAATGAGCCAGTAATTTTCATTCTCTGTGTTCATCTTAAACTAGGACACCGATTCCATGCCCTGTTGAAAGTCTGCTCAGATCGTGACGATACTTTACTCTTGTCAGTCGAACTTTGCTCGTCCAAATACGGCGATATTTTGGGTCACTTGGGAACAGATGAAGGCTAACACCGTCTTTGGTGGTGTTGCTGCATCCTGCAGCAACACATCTTCCCGGCATTTTATTAGTTCCGGAAACAAAAATCACGGAAGAAATGAAATCGACGCTACGTGTGTGAAACGTATGTATGTACATGTACATCATGTACACATCGGATCTTCCCGACCTTACGTCACATATCTTATGCAAATGAAGCTTCCACCATGGGGCGGGGTTGCCTCCCCCAAACACTTCAAACATTGTTTTAAAATACTTGTACTCGGAAATCAATGATTAAATAGACACAGGTGGGTCTCAAAAACAATATTTTATTACAAAACGCCTTAAGTAAAGGATGTCAGTCCCCCTTTAAGTTATCTGATAAATTTATTTTTATCGATGAAATGCTTACGTCCGGGACATTAAATAAATTACATGAATTTGGATTGATTTATGTGTATTTCATCTTATAAATATTCAGTTATTCGAATCAACCTATTGTGTTTCAATTAAATATGTACTAATGCTTAAACACATGTTTATGAATTTTAATCAAGATTGTCACAAGAGAAAGCAATTGCAATGCCAGTCATATAGTACTCTTTTAGATAATTTGATAATCTGGTCATTTCCAATGTTGTACCTACCCTTAGAACAAAATGACATTATTTTGAAACTACTGTTACACAAAATGGTTGGGTAAAGTCGCATATTAGTGTCGATTAGACTCGCATATATACATTAACGTGGGTTTAAACCAAAATAAATTAATTTTATGAGCTTTATTATTAAAAACCGCGGAGCCGCAGCGGTTATTATTATAACGTTGAATCTTCCCTTGAAAGCCATGGAGCTGAATGGGCGAGGATTATGGCACACGCCATTCCCTTAAAACAGCCATTGTAAACGGGTTTCTCATTTTAAGCTCGTGGTGAGAAATCGATTACAACCTTGGCAATTTCCGTTTTTTCACTGGTACACATTTGGGTAGGGGCGGATCTAGGAGGTAGTTGGAAAGAGGGGGCATACGAGGCAAAGGGGTGTACTGTATCAATTACAAGGAGGTACAAAACTGGGGGTATTAGTGTCCCCTTGTATTCCTACGAGAACCTTTGTGTGTTTTAAAACATCATTGAGTGCAAGTTAATAGACTCGGTTCTGATTTATAGATATTGAAATAATATTATTTGTTTTTTTTTACTCCTCTTTGTTTTCATATTTAAATTATTGTATCTTTCTCTCATAGAAGTACAGAAATAAATGTGATTTTTAGAGTGAACAAATTAAACAATTATTTGAATGTGACATTAATTTGAGCTGAATGGCAAAATTACTTTTTCTAAATATAACCATTTATTACGATTAGACCAAGTATTTAATAATTTACTTTTAAGACATTAAAGCAAAGTGTGCACTGTGTACGCATATATCCAGACAATTATAACAAGCAGCTTTAGAAAATATTTGTCATAATTCATAATTTTTTTCAAATTCGATCAAATCAATTAAATGCATCCATAAGAATGTGCATAGAAACCTACGTGTGAAAGTTAAATGAATTGTACACCATTGATTAAATGTCTATAAATGCATCCATAAGAATGTGCATAGAAACCTACGTGTGAAAGTTAAATGAATTGTACACCATTGGTTAAATGTCTATAAATGCATCCATAAGAATGTGCATAGAAACCTACGTGTGAAAGTTAAATGAATTGTACACCATTGGTTAAATGTCTATAAATGCATCCATAAGAATGTGCATAGAAACCTACGTGTGAAAGTTAAATGAATTGTACACCATTGGTTAAATGTCTATAAATGCATCCATAAGAATGTGCATAGAAACCTACGTGTGAAAGTTAAATGAATTGTACACCATTGGTTAAATGTCTATAAATGCATCCATAAGAATGTGCATAGAAACCTACGTGTGAAAGTTAAATGAATTGTACACCATTGGTTAAATGTCTATAAATGCATCCATAAGAATGTGCATAGAAACCTACGTGTGAAAGTTAAATGAATTGTACACCATTGGTTAAATGTCTATAAATGCATCCATAAGAATGTGCATAGAAACCTACGTGTGAAAGTTAAATGAATTGTACACCATTGGTTAAATGTCTATAAATGCATCCATAAGAATGTGCATAGAAACCTACGTGTGAAAGTTAAATGAATTGTACACCATTGGTTAAATGTCTATAAATGCATCCATAAGAATGTGCATAGAAACCTACGTGAAAGTTAAATGAATTGTACACCATTGGTTAAATGTCTATAAATGCATCCATAAGAATGTGCATAGAAACCTACGTGTGAAAGTTAAATGAATTGTACACCATTGGTTAAATGTCTATAAATGCATCCATAAGAATGTGCATAGAAACCTACGTGTGAAAGTTAAATGAATTGTACACCATTGGTTAAATGTCTATAAATGCATCCATAAGAATGTGCATAGAAACCTACGTGTGAAAGTTAAATGAATTGTACACCATTGATTAAATGTCTATAAATGCATCCATAAGAATGTGCATAGAAACCTACGTGTGAAAGTTTCCACTTATTACATTGTACTGTTAACGAGAAAACACTGAGTGAAAATTGCATTCACATTAGTTTGTATGCATTCTAATGTAGAAATGGACCTTACCTGTGATACATTTCATATTTAATTCTAGTCACGTTTTTCTCGCCAGTGCATGACGACTTAATCCCCATGATGTTTGAAACCACTCCATCTAGATAATAATTATTACCAATAATGTATACTCTATTATCAAATAATGTACAACAGACTTACACCGTAGGCCCCTAAACCTATCGACAAAAGTTCAAATAATTCAAATTGTAAGCATATTTGGCAACTACGTTGGGGCCGTTATATACATAACAGCAAAAGAAACGTCACCCCTAAAAATATTTATTATTTTCATTTTATAATTAATATAATTTGTTTAATGAAGAATATTATGAGTGTGGAGTGTAACACGAACACAATGTGGCAAATTTGGTTGACCTGGCAGCCAACCATCCCACAACATTGTATATTTATTATGTTTAATAATATAATTACTGAACAAAATTTAGGGGGTGACGTTTCTTTTGCTGTTATGTATACATTAAGGGGGTCATACATTAATATTGTTGTTTTGAGTGTTCATAAAAACACCGGAGCGTTAACCACACAATTTGAATCTGTGTTTAGCTGTAGATGACGGAAGCCGGATAGTGCCAAGGGAAATATTTATCATGAGTGCGTGAATTTATTTTTTTGTACCATTTATCTGGCGGCCGCCACTTATTATCTGGCGGCCGCCACATAATTATCTGGCGGCCGCCATTTAATTATCTGGCGGTCGCCACTTATTATCTGGCGGCCGTCACTTAATTATCTGGCGGTCGCCACTTATTATCTGGCGGCCGCCACATAATTATCTGGCGGCCGCCACATAATTATCTGGCTGCCGCCCCTTCTCTGTGGAATGTTCTTCCATATAACATGCGTCATGCTTCCTCGCTCATCCAATTTAAGAAACTATTAAAAACTCACTTATTTTCTAGGCAGTTTTTAAACTGACTGTTTTTGTTTATGCACTAGTTACTTATTGATTCATTTTTCATTTCGTTATTGTAATTGTACTTCTCACTCTTGTTTGTAAAGCGCTGTGATACCATGTATTTGCGTAAGAGCGCTATATAAATGCTCCTTTATTATTATTATTATTATTATTATCTGGCGGCCGCCACTTAATTATCTGGCGGCCGCCACTTATTATCTGACGGCTGCCACTTAATTATCTGGCGGCCGCCACTTATTATCTGGCGGCCGCCACATAATTATCTGGCGGCCGCCACTTATTATCTGGCGGCTGCCACTTAATTATCTGGCGGCCGCCACTTATTATCTGGCGGCCGCCACTTAATTATCTGGCGGCCAAAGATAAAAGCCGACAGTTGAAGCTTACCTGATGATTTTAACTGGTTATGAGCGTTGACACCGATGACATGCTACATTTCAAAACAATGCATAAAATAAGTGGCGGCCGCCAGATAATAAGTGGCGAGCGCCAGATAATTAAGTGGCGAGCGCCAGATAATTAAGTGGCGGGCGCCAGATAATTAAGTGGCGACCGCCAGATAATTAAGTTGCGACCGCCAGATAATTAAGTGGCGGCCGCCAGATAATAAGTGGCGACCGCCAGATAATTAAGTGGCGGCCGCCAGATAATTATGTGGCGGCCGCCAGATAATAAGTGGCGACCGCCAGATAATTAAGTGGCGGCCGCCAGATAATTATGTGGCGGCCGCCAGATACGGCGGCGGCCGCCAGATAATTATGTGGCGGCCGCCAGATAATAAGTGGCGGCCGCCAGATAAATGGTACAAAAAAATATATTCACGCACTCATGAAAAATATTTCCCTTGGCACTATCCGGCTTCCGTAGACAAGCGTATTTCTGGACGTTTAAAGTGAATGTAAACCGTTGGTAGCCTAATTGGTAAAACTATGCGCATGCTTGCTCTCATTGAATCAAGATATACATTGAAGGGAAGATACAACATTGGTAATGTTGGCAAAACTGCTTCTATGAGTATGCTTACTCTCTTTGAATCAAGATATACATTGAAGGGAAGGTACAACATTGGTAATGTTGGCAAAACTGCTTCTATGAGTATGCTTACTCTCTTTGAATCAAGATGTACATTGAAGGGAAGGTACAACATTGGTAATGTTGGCAAAACTGCTTCTATGAGTATGCTTACTCTCTTTGAATCAAGATATACATTGAAGGGAAGATACAACATTGGTAATGTTGGCAAAACTGCTTCTATGAGTATGCTTACTCTCTTTGAATCAAGATGTACATTGAAGGGAAGGTATAGCATTGGTAATATTGGCAACACTGCTTCTATGAGTATGCTTACTCTCTTTGAATCAAGATGTACATTGAAGGGAAGGTACAGCATTGGTCATGTTGGCAACACTGCTTCTATGAGTATGCTTACTCTCTTTGAATCAAGATGTACACTGAAGGGAATGTACAGCATTGGTAATGTTGGCAACACTGCTTCTATGAGTATGCTTACTCTCTTTGAATCAAGATATACATTGAAGGGAAGGTACAATATTGGTCATGTTGGCAACACTGCTTCTATGAGTATGCTTACTCTCTTTGAATCAAGATATACATTGAAGGGAATGTACAGCATTGGTAATGTTGGCAACACTGCTTCTATGAGTATGCTTACTCTCTTTGAATCAAGATATACATTGAAGGGAAGGTACACCATTGGTCATGTTGGCAACACTGCTTCTATGAGTATGCTTACTCTCTTTGAATCAAGATATACATTGAAGGGAAGGTACAACATTGGTCATGTTGGCAACACTGCTTCTATGAGTATGCTTACTCTCTTTGAATCAATATATACATTGAAGGGAATGTACAGCATTGGTAATGTTGGCAACACTGCTTCTATGAGTATGCTTACTCTCTTTGAATCAAGATATACATTGAAGGGAATGTACAGCATTGGTAATGTTGGCAACACTGCTTCTATGAGTATGCTTACTCTCTTTGAATCAAGATATACATTGAAGGGAAGGTACAACATTGGTAATGTTGGCAAAACTGCTTCTATGAGTATGCTTACTCTCTTTGAATCAAGATATACATTGAAGGGAAGGTACAGCATTGGTAATGTTTGCAAAACTGCTTCTATGAGTATGCTTACTCTCTTTGAATCAAGATATACATTGAAGGGAAGGTACAACATTGGTCATGTTGGCAACACTGCTTCTATGAGTATGCTTACTCTCTTTGAATCAAGATATACATTGAAGGGAAGGTACAACATTGGTAATGTTGGCAAAACTGCTTCTATGAGTATGCTTACTCTCTTTGAATCAAGATATACATTGAAGGGAGGGAACAGCATCCGGTAATCCGGTAATTGTTTGATCTTTCCTGTATCTTAATTTTACAAAATTACAACGCTCCTCATGGGCGGATCCAGAACATTTTTAGGGGGGGGGGGGGCTGAGAATCAAAAACAATTATTTTTCAGTACAGTACTAAGTAGGTCACATCCTTATGTTTATCCCGCATACTGTGGGAATGGGAGTGTGTTCTCCCCTCCCCTCCCACCTCTCTCTCTCTATTTTTGTCTAGCCTATATTCAAATAGACCTATTCCCAAATATGAATACAATCGAAGCTTGCATTATAAAAATGAACAATTTTTCATAATGTGTACAAATTTCTAAAACAGATTCCAAAACGACAAAGAAGATCAAATTAACAATCAAAACGTTTGCTATTGAGTAAATGTCACGTCAAGTTTGTTCTCTTTGCGAAAGTCTGGCAGAATACTATAACCGACTATCGTAAATGCGTCATACGCGTACGTATTGACGGCACGCGAACTGAGAACCTTTATTTCATGTTTTCCATGATTTCAATACGATTCTATAAGGTATCGCTTAGTAAGTTTCTATTCTTTCGCAAAACATAAATTACTTCGCTTTCTCATGTAATTCTATATGGGCAATGGATTTTCGTATGTCAATCAGATAATTATTGCAACCAACCTATGTGACATTTGAAGGAGGCGTGGCTTAATGTTGAAATTACGTCACAACTGGATAACCTCTGCATAAATTGCTTACTTGCTTTAATTACTGAATATTTTGTATTAGGGGGCAGCGATATTGAGAGAATTGCCATGTCCTGTCATAAATATTGGGGGACATGTCCTGATGTTCTAACATCAGAAAACCATTATGTCTATCCGTTTTATTCGTTAAGTAAAACTTTATGGAGGCAAATTGGCCGGGGAACAAGAACAAAATCTCAGGGAAAGTGTTAACCTCCGTAGCGCCACCTATGATCATTTCTGTCAAAATACATGTTTTTGTAATTTGTGTCACCCTAAATTCAGTTCTTCTTAAAACCATTTGGCCTCTGATCAATTGTATTGTTTGATTTATATATAGGCTAAATGGAAATTCATATAAATGTAAATTTATAACCACTCTACAACAGAAATAACGAGTTCTATCGGAAAACTAAATTTGTGTAATAGACACATTTTCAAAGATACATAGCCTAATTCATATCGTACTTTGGTTGGTTATTAAAAACGAATTCAACCAATAATAAATGTATTCCTTTAATTAAAGGTAATTTACACATTTTGTCAGTTTGAAGAGTATTTAATTGAAACGGACTTTCAAAAAGCATTTGTACCATTTCGAGCACTCCCTCAATTTTTGTTTTTAATTTTCGCTCCCTATAAAACAAATTCAGCAATAGCACGCTACTACATCAAGCTTTATACCAAACTATTAGAAGGACCAATCCTGTTTAATTAATCCAATATTTGTTTTAACTCCAACCCCAAAGCAAAATGATGAACATTTGGAAATTTTGGGCATTTAACAACAACAAAAAAACATGGAAATTGGCGAGGTTCGAATCCGGCTTTATTGTTTACTAAATCAAATGAAAAAAATGAATAACACAACCTACCTGTTCTACGTTTTGGGGATTTGAACTTTTTATGGAAAACATAAAAACCGTCAATGTTTCAACCGATACGTGTTATTTTAATTTCACTCCGAATTATTTGAAAATCTGTCCATGTACTCCACCTCATGTCACCAAATACACCATTAAGGTTATTCTTTACGGGTGTTTGATAATACAACGGCATATAAAACATCACCGAAGCCATTTTTTCAACACTTTTGAACCACCAGCCCCCACCCAACAGACGTGCATAGTTCAAACCATCATTGTCATCGTTGTCTTTGTCGTATGTTGAGAACGGTTGGTTGTTTACTGACTCAAGAGCATTACCTGAAAAACAGATTATGACACCAATAAAGTCATGATAAACCATCTAAAAATGGACAACAATTCAATCAGCAACCCATTTATCATTATTTTTTGGAGCAATAGCCCGACAGACATTGACTAGGTAAATGAACAGAATGAAATAATAGAGTCAAGGCTGAAGGCTCTTAATAAGATGGGCCAATCAATGGTTCACTGCAACTCAGAAATGCTTGGCAAAAGAACAAAAAAAAAAATAATAATAATAATAATTGAAAACTCAATTTCAACACCTTTAGGGTTTTGGGGTTTTAGGGTTTTAGGGTGGTCGTATGTTATGTTAACTTCCCTAGCTGATGATTTATCTTCCAAGAAAAAAGCTGCGTAAAATAATTATCAAATTTTTCTGGTTCTCATTGTTCAGTTTCTAAAATATTCACAAGAAATTATTTCGATAATTGATTTGTTGTTAAAGTATTACAAGGGAATTGAACAAATAATGAAAATACCAAAGATAATGAAGCCCAAGACTTATAGCAATATATCAATATAATATGAATGTACACTAGTTGTAAACATTTCGAGACCTTTCTAAAAGGTCACTGCTTTGTGCACACGCTGCCATTAGAGGGCGCTGCATTATGGTGACCTGTAGGGATTGGTGATGAGGAAATATCGACTTATTCTTTTGCAAACTATTTAATAAAGATCATCGAAAAGTCGTTTTTATGCTTACCGATATCCCCTGTGGAGAAGTTTCCAATATTCAGGGTGTAATTGTCGCCTGTGATGTTGAATGGCGATACCGTCAGGTAACCAGTATTGTTATATTCATCCATCAGATCCACACGTAGTAACCACTCGCCTTCATTTGTCAATTTACGGACTATTTCGTTGCCCAGCCAGAATTCCAATTCCTTGTTACCGAAGCCGTCTTTATAATCGGTCCAGTTACGATTGAAATTCTCTGACGATTTTTCACGCCTCTGAATTACCTATAGAATGAACATGCATGTCTTTCAAGATTATTATTTTAAGGGAATAAGAAGTTAATTTAATTTCAAATGAATCAGAGAAATCATAATTATTTATTGAAAATATAAAAAATAACCAGTGGATGTGGGAGTGTGAAAGTGAAACTATTTTAACAATGACAGACACTCATCAGAAGTTCAACGATTGTACAGTTGATTACAAAAACAAGGGCCTTATATGCAGTCAGCTGCAGTCATTAAATATTTCCCATGAAAAGTCCTCGGCATAATTATTATTTTTTTAAATACAAACAAAAATTACATTATTTTATAATAAAACAAAAAGGTTTTCCGTATCCACTGCCTTCATTATTTTTAATATAAAAGTACCAGGTATATATTCGAATTACACAATTTTTTGATTAATCTGATAGGGCAGTGTGAAAGTGAAACTATTCAATTTGCTCTTGTAGCCAACATCAATTGGTAAAAGATGAAACAAACTGATGACAGACACTCATGGCAACTACTGTAAAGTTGATTACAAAAAACAAGGGCCTTATATGCAGTCAGCTGCAGTTGATGAAATATTTCCTATGAAAAGTCCTCGGTTATAGTATTATTATTTTAAAAAAATATAAAAGAAAATTGCATTATTTATATTTAAAAAAAAAAGGTTTTCCGTATCCACTGCCTTCATTATAATATAAAAAAATAAATATTCGAATTACACACGTTTCTCAGGACCGGGTCCAGAATTTCAGAGGGGGGGGGGGGGGGAGGGGGGGAGGGTGGTGGGAACTAAAAAAAGTCATAATAAATATATAATTCCCGCTCACTTTTACACATTTTAATCACTCTTCAGCGTTTCTTATTAAAGGGAAGGTACAACATTGGTTTCTTGAAACGCACGTTGAATTCAATCCTCTGGTTTTCAAGACATATATCATAAAATAGTTTCATCACAACAAAACGAACAACTATTACATTTTCTTTTCTGACAAAACGATGCCGTCAGGCAATTTTTTACAAATTCGACATAGGCCTAACAACTGTTTTCTCAAAGATGAAATCACTTCTGACAGAATCATTTCTCAGGATGATTGATACTTATATACCAACTTTACACCGAGTAAATGTTTTAAGATAAATAATTCGTTAATTTGATAATTTGATAATTACCAATGTTGTACATTCCCCTTACAAGAGAGTGTACACCTTTTGGTAATTACCGGATAACAATATCACGGAAATATAATCTAAAAACATACCTGAAAAAAAAATACATTTGACATGATTGCAAACTTGAAATGTATTACAAATTTGAAATTGAACACGACGGAGATTCATTTTCTACATAAGAATGCATACACAAAAACATGAATGCATTTTTACTATTTTCTCATTCATGACGAAATCAGCCAAAACTTTCACAGGTTGGTTTCTGTACATATCTCTTGATTCTTATAAAGTATGGATGCATTTACAGACATTGGTTGGTTTCTGTACATATCTCTTCACTATGGATGCATTTACAGACATTGGTTGGTTTCTGTACATATCTCTTCACTATGGATGCATTTACAGACATTGGTTGGTTTCTGTACATATCTCTTGATTCTTATCAAGTATGGATGCATTTACAGACATTGGTTGGTTTCTGTACATATCTCTTGATTCTTATCAAGTATGGATGCATTTACAGACATTGGTTGGTTTCTGTACATATCTCTTCACTATGGATGCATTTACAGACATTGGTTGGTTTCTGTACATATCTCTTGATTCTTATCAAGTATGGATGCATTTACAGACATTGGTTGGTTTCTGTACATATCTCTTGATTCTTATCAAGTATGGATGCATTTACAGACATTGGTTGGTTTCTGTACATATCTCTTGATTCTTATAAAGTATGGATGCATTTACAGACATCGGTTGGTTTCTGTACATATCTCTTGATTCTTATCAAGTATGGATGCATTTACAGACATCGGTTGGTTTCTGTACATATCTCTTGATTCTTATAAAGTATGGATGCATTTACAGACATCGGTTGGTTTCTGTACACATCTCTTGATTCTTATAAAGTATGGATGCATTTACAGACATCGGTTGGTTTCTGTACATATCTCTTGATTCTTATCAAGTATGGATGCATTTACAGACATCGGTTGGTTTCTGTACATATGTCTTGATTCTTATAAAGTATGGATGCATTTACAGACATCGGTTGGTTTCTGTACATGTCTCTTGATTCTTATAAAGTATGGATGCATTTACAGACATCGGTTGGTTTCTGTACATATCTCTTGATTCTTATAAAGTATGGATGCATTTACAGACATCGGTTGGTTTCTGTACATATCTCTTGATTCTTATAAAGTATGGATGCATTTACAGACATCGGTTGGTTTCTGTACATGTCTCTTGATTCTTATAAAGTATGGATGCATTTACAGACATTGGTTGGTTTCTGTACATATCTCTTGATTCTTATCAAGTATGGATGCATTTACAGACATTGGTTGGTTTCTGTACATGTCTCTTGATTCTTATAAAGTATGGATGCATTTACAGACATTGGTTGGTTTCTGTACATATCTCTTGATTCTTATCAAGTATGGATGCATTTACAGACATTGGTTGGTTTCTGTACATGTCTCTTGATTCTTATAAAGTATGGATGCATTTACAGACATTGGTTGGTTTCTGTACATGTCTCTTGATTCTTATAAAGTATGGATGCATTTACAGACATTGGTTGGTTTCTGTACATGTCTCTTGATTCTTATCAAGTATGGATACATTTACAGACATTGGTTGGTTTCTGTACATATCTCTTGATTCTTATAAAGTATGGATGCATTTACAGACATTGGTTGGTTTCTGTACATATCTCTTCACTATGGATGCATTTACAGATATTTTACCTACACACTAAGAAATAATGGTTCAAATCTGCACCTATAGGGGTGCATATCGTTGATACAATATATAGCAGCACCCCTGTGGGTGCAGACTTGGCACCCCGTGATTGTGTGCCTCCCCTACGGGTGCAGATTTGCACCCTCAGAGGAGCAAATATACCCTCAAAGGAGCAAATCTGCACCCACAGGGGTGCCGCTATTGTATCAACGATATGCATCCCTATGGGTGTCGATTTGAACCATTGTTTCTTAGTGTGTATGGCGTTAACTTACAATAAAGCCAGCCTCATGTGTCAGATCACAGTAGACCTCCAAGCCGTTTGGATACTGTGATGGGTAGATGATGTACAGGCCACTCACGTGGATATCATCATCGTAAAATTCCTTGCAGTCTGCAAATCTCCTCCCTGGACCTGATGGAGATTTAAAAAAAAAAAATTTAGATTTTTTTTCTTATAGTAGGCCTAGTTGGTAATTGCAATTTATGGTTTACAAAGGATATTGACAACATGTCTACGGTACTCCTCCGACCATTAAGCTTTGGGCCCATGCCCAATTTTTCTCTTGATAAAATTTGCTGGGTTAAAACTTGCTGGGTTAAATTCCTGCCCCATCCCTCATAAAATGTTTCCATTATACAGAAATAATTGTATAAAATGTTCTCTTCAAAAAAGGGAAGCATAAATTAAACGTTTGATAAAGACAAAACAACTGATTTTTTGTAGGAATATGGCTTATACAAATTGAGTCAGAGATGCCTTTTCTACATACCGTCATTTTGTAATTGCTGTCTTCCCCTCGCACGGTTAATTACTTAGGCCTATATAACCTATATTTTAGCAATAAAACATGACCACATTAATTTTCATGAGGGCTATTTTTTTGTTCTCATCATGTTTGAAAGAGAAAACTCAGAAAATAGCATTTCCTAAATTCAACTTATAGATCGAACACAATGTACATGTAGATATAAATAAAGATATATTTATTTATTCAGCCTGATATTTGTACGCAAATTTACCTTCTGTCTGTTGGCTTTCGGTCCTTGTCATGACCAGAGTGCTAGGCTGGCCAGTTGTTCCTGAGTCGATGGTTGTACTGGGCTGGTCAATTGTCTTCATTGCAGCTGAGAATATTGGATACAAATATTCGATAATTTAAATTAAACTATTTTGTTGTGTTTTTAATTTTAAAACCTTTCAGTATCTGCGTCTATTCCTCAGATACGGATAAACCCAGGGCCCAGGCCCCAGGCCCCAGGCCCTTTTTTACCTGCTTTTGCCACAAATTGTGGTTGCTTCTCGGTGATTGGCATGACCACAGTGCTAGGCGGGTCAGTTGTTCCTGTGTCGATGGTTGTACTGGGCTGGTCAGTTGTTCCTGGGTCGATGGTTGTACTGGGCTGGTCAGTTGTTCCTGGGTCAATAATTGTACTGGGCTGGTCAGTTGTCTTCGTTGCAGCCGTAGAATCTGTTACAAAAGAACATTGGAAACAACTATTCGAAAACATTTCATTGCTAATAATCGAAAATCAAACCTGCGCTATTAAACAATTTATGTATAGATATAAATACAATATTTTTTCCTGATATGTGTACGCAAACTTACCTTCTGTTTGTTGGCGTTCGGTTCTCGTCTTGACCACAGTGCTAGGCGGGTCAGTTGTTCCTGGGTCAATGGTTGTATTGGGTTGGTCAGTTGTTCCTAGGTCAATAGTTGTACTGGGCTGGTCAGTTGTTCCTGGGTCAATGGTTGTATTGGGCTGGTCAGTTGTCTTCACTGCAGCCGTAGAATATGTTTTTGTTTACAAAATGAGTATTGAAAATTTTTAATATTAATTGGGTGAAACTATTTTCAAAATTGTGGGATAATTCGCGATGCAATAACTTAGGGAACCTTTAATTTTCTTTGTCTACTCCTCATCGGACCCTTATAGGAAAGATGTAGGATTGGTTAATTCAAACGTAAAATTAAATGTAAAACGTACGGTACTTAGTGTAAAGCTGATGATAGTGTGTATCTTCACTGTAAATATTTTTGTCGTAGGTGTTGGGAATTTTTAAGAAAAGTTAAATAATTTCCAGGTCGAATTTAGGAAAGGGTTCTCCTTCCTAAATTCCACATAATAATGAATACAACAATAAATTCTGAATAAATATTAACTATTTTCTAATTCATGACACAATATAATAAGTAACAGGTTGGTTGTGTAATACGTAGGCACGTAATGTACCGGTATATGCCTATATGTATTAATTAATGAGAGCATACTCGTAAAAGAACTTTGCAATAAACATCAATTAAACCTTCCCAGTAAATAAAAATGAATATTCACCTTCGCAGTTGAAATAGTCGCGAATCTTATCAACATTGTTCGTAAACAGTGGATGATCGGTGTAGTACGGATCATGAGATCTTTTCTGCTGTCTTGGGTTGATGCCACCTATTTCGATTCTTGTACATGAGCAGCGATCCTGGTACTCAGCAGCCGGCATCATCCAGCGTAGTTTACCTCTCTCATCCATCTCTTGACCAAAGTAACAAACATTTGCAGCAACATCCGCGAACCAGAAATTTACTATTCATACAAAACATATGTACACGAGTGTTTGAAGCAGGTAATCAAATGTGATCTAGGCCAAGAGGCGGACAGCCCAACCTCCCAATCTCATATTTTGGGCTTATGTTTTTGAAAATTGTATACAATATATATTTATTAATTAAAAAACAAACAAACAAACAAAAACAAAAAAGAAGAAAAAAAGAAAAAAACAATTACACCCCGAAAAAGGAGGGGCGAGGACACACGCCGCGTTAGAATCCGCCACTGTCGACTGATACTTGGAAATGGGGCGGGGCTTCTAGGCAATTTCAATACTGAATATTGGCAACACTCCCTCTCAAAATATGCTTAACTTTGTTGAATCAAGATAAACATTTACAAATCTGTGCAAGTAGATATCTTTGAATTGACAAACATGAACATTGTATGCATTCTAACGTGACAAAAAATAGGTGTTATGAACTCTGGGGAAAAAATCACTAATTTCAGGAATTTGATTAATTAGTGGAAAAGAAGGAACCTCACCTTACCAGGACATGTAACTATTATAAATACTCTCGGTATACCAATTTGTACCCTTTTAGGGTGTGTCATTCCCATGACAAACAAGTTTTTAAAACATATAAACAAACGAGTTTTTTCTCTTTTATATGGAAAAGCCATAATAATAATAATAATAATAATAATAATAATAATAATAATAATAATAATAATAATAATAATAATAATAATAATAATAATAATAATAATAATAATAATAATAATAATAATAATAATAATAATAATAATAATAATAATAATAATAATAATAATAATAATAATAATAATAATAATAATAATAATAATAATAATAATAATAATAATAATAATAATAATAATAATAATAATAATAATAATAATAATAATAATAATAATAATAATAATAATAATAATAATAATAATAATAATAATAATAATAATAATAATAATAATAATAATAATAATAATAATAATAATAATAATAACGTGACAAAAAATAGGTGTCATGCTCCCTACACCACAACGTCTACAGAAAGCCCACGCACACAGATCGGTACCTGAACCAGCGCTCCTTCCATCATCCAAGCATCAAGTCATCGGTCAACCGTACGCTCGTACAACGCGCCTACAACATTTGTGACAAGGACAGCCTTCCCAAGGAACTACAGCACATCCGAACTACCCTCAAACGCAACGGTTACAATCCCAACAAGATCAGCACAGCGAAGCCGGTTCCAAACTCCAAAAGCAAGGTAAGTGATCTAACCCTCTCTGCTTGTCTCCCCTATCTAGGTTCGACGTCTCACAAACTACAACGCATCCTCCGACAAGCAGGCATCGATGTGTTCCACTCAATCCCCAGCAAACTCCAAGGACTTCTACATACCCACAAGGGCAAACCGGACCCAAACAACAGAGCGGGAGTCTACCGGATCCCCTGTGAGTGCGGTAAGGTGTACATCGGCGAAACAAAACGCAACCTCCCCATCAGATTGAAGGAACACCGAGCACACGGCCGCAGAGGAGATTTCGAGAAGTCCGCCATCGTCAAGCACTCGCACATCAAGGACCACCAAATCGACTGGCAGGCAGCCCAACTCATCACACCCATCGACGCATGGCACCCCAGACGCATCAGAGAGGCCATCGAGATCGTCAAACACGACACTGTGCCACAGGACATCGGTTTCTTCATCAGCGACATTTGGCGACCTATACTACAGACTGAAGGATCTTCTATATCCAAAGTCCATAACCCACCCCAGACTGAGGGATCCCCTATATCCTAAGTCAACCACCCTCCTTCCCCTGTGCTTGTTAACAACTGAATCAGTTCAGTGAGCACACACTCCTCTCCCCCAACCCCTAGGATCCTAGTCTCATAGTCTCACAGTTTCCCGCCTGCGCGCCTCAACGAACTAATCCTCCAGCATCCATTCATGGGATGATCCTCCAGCAGTCTACTATAGCAGCATTTTCCAGAGTCCGGCATTCTCCTGAGGACGAGTTGTACCCCCAGTTCTTTTCAGAACTAATTACTACTCAATTGAGATTCCACATGGTGTCACCGCAATTAATCTTACTTAATAATAATAATAATAATAATAATAATAATAATAATAATAATAATATCTCGTAAAACAATTATCTGTAAACTCAACGAAGGTGACCTTCTTGATAGACATTGAAATACACATCACCTTAGCACTGAAAATCAATTGGATCGTTAAATTACTGAACAATCCCATAGGAAAATGGACAAGGTTTTGTGATTATTGTTTACAGTTATGTGGACCTAATTATTTAATTCTCAATATGAGCAAAATACAGTGAAATGTCACCAAAATATTATTAAGGAATTTAAAGAACTCATGTTTTGTTGGTATGAACTTAATTCAACACATATTCAGGAAAAACAATATTTAAATGCTGCTAAAATAAAATCACACATTTTTCGGGGTTAATGAGTACATCAACATTTATCAAAAAGACTTTGTATTTTAGTAATTGGATATCAATGACCTCTTCGATGAAGAAGTAGAATCATCTGTGGAAAACATAAAAAACAAAGTAACTCACTTTAAAACGTAATTGGATTGATGAAATGTGTGTTAAGAAGAGTCATTCCAAACGAATGGATTCCAATTATTCTGACTGAAACAGATAAAATGATCGATGTTACACCAAATGTGAACCACAGTTCAGATGAAGGAGTATTTTCGAATTTTAACAACAAAAATAATTTATGGATACACTAATTAATTTATTTATAACCATCCAGTAAAGCCGATCATTTGGGGCCCTCATATATAAAACAAAATACAGCAAGTTAGAATGAAAAAATACAATACATACACTGAAAAGACTTTAAATGTACCGCCAAAAAGAATCAAAAATGGCACAAATAAAAAGTAATAAAAGGGGAGAATACTAAAAAAATAAGTAGAAGAAGTAAAGCTTTAAACACTCATATTGCACAAACTAAAAATTTACTTTGAGCCCTCCCCCCCCCCCCCATCGAATAACGTCTAAACAACATCTACATGGTAGACAAGAAAAGAAAAACACCAGTTGTATAAGAATGATGGGACCAAATAATGTGTTAGAATGACTGGAATTTGGTTAAAAATAATAAGATGCAAAAGAAATGAAATTAAAAGATTTTAACTTCAAATGTATTTACCACATATTGCCTACTCATCAACTGTTGTGGAAATGGAATTTAAAAGAATCCCCAATGTGCCCTATGTGTAACGTTATCGATGATTGCCAACACGCCCTAATTCGTTTTTGCGAACAAACAACAACATTTTGGAAACAATTTATTATATTTGTCACCTCTTGAACTGATTGTCAAATTCAACTTCCATCAATGAAAGACATAGTACCAGCAGGTCCATATAATGGCACTATCAATACAATTGTTACTGTTGTTTTATTTTGTATTTTTAAAGCAAGGTTAATAGCTTATAATGAGAATAAAGGGATAGAAAATCTGAATTTTTTCAAAAAGGAAATATCGTAGAAAGCAAACAACCTTTTTCCTTGTGCTTTTAATAGCAACTTTTTAGAGAAAGTTTTAGGATAAGTATACCCACAAAATGACATAACTAAGACTATAAGTACACAAGATATGAATCATGAATTGAAATAAGTAACTGAAATGTTCAGTCAGTGGAGACAAACTCCAGGCCTATACCTTACGTTTAAATTTGTATTAAATATAACATGGAACTATACTCAGCTTGGTTGACATGTTTTCATGACGCAAATTACGAAGAAATGTTTTGTAAAGTTGCTTGTTTATTGAGTATTTTCATGTTCGCTTAAGTCGATATTAACGTTCAGATTACAGATTAATTGATCTGGTAAGTAGACTTATTTTTAAGGAAACTCCTATAGTGAGTAAACACAAATTAAGGAACAGAGTTAAGTTAACACTCTGAATTATATCGAAAAAAGTTGATCGTACTATATGAAAAATTAAAAAAATAATACCAATAAACTAATTTCAATTTGAAATGCAAATAGTTTGTATAAAAACATGAACAAAGACAGAAAATATTAAAAGACTTACCGCCAAGAAAAACTGCCAAGAACCCCATCCATTGCAAGTGTATCATCTTCTTATAGATGCTGTTTGCTTTACCGATCAGAACAGATAAAATAGTCGCCAATTATTACACCAAAATATCTACAAAATCTGAATCTCCACGGTGTTGTTTCTTATTGAGCTGTCTCTTTCATAATGTCGGCGTACACGAATCCACACCTCAGTATAGGCATGTGTGTCCATAATATTCGAGCACATTTTAAAAGATGAAATGTTTGGCCAAAAAAAGTATCCGGTTTCTGGTCATCGGTCGGCTTCAAAATCGGTGCGGTGCTGCCTTTTTTGTTTTGTTTTGTTTTGTTTTGTTTTGTTTTGGCAACAGAAAACGTGATACATATATACGCGGGAACCCAATTTCCCATATACAAAGTATGGCGGCTAAGAGAGGCCTCACAAATCGGGCAAACGTTCATACGCCTATGTGAAAAGTCGTTTAAAACACAGCACGGAAGAATTCCAATCGATCCAGAAATTTTGACTCCAATTGGACATCGTTTCATAGCAAAAAACCGTGGGTCTGAGGCGGCGCGCACGGAGACCAGAAACCAGAGACTTTTTTGGGGGGCCTTATGACGCAGCACTTATCTTTTGATATTTTAAGCCTTGCATCATACGCTTGGCTGATCCAAGCGTTTTATTTAGCAACATCGAATTAATTGTTGTTGGCAACGGTATCTGAAAGTATCCGATTTTAGTTGTGTTTGAGAAACCGACGACCCTTTCCTGTTATTAGCGTTTGAATGTGGAAGTGAAACATTGGAATTGAAATGTTGAAACTTTTTCTACTTTAGTAGGTATGATTACTTTTTTTAATCAACTAACCCCCAGCGTGAAAGTGTCTGTTGATTACTCTGAGTCGTACACGAGAAAACTAGTCAAGGCAATCAGATTATTCGATCGGGAAAAACATTCTGTCTGATGTCTTCTCATTTCACGAATAAGAAACACGCACAAATATATGCAAATTTAGAAATAGTTGCCAAACATTTTGCCGCATGTGTTTTCATATAAATTGTGAATGATTTATTTGTACACACTTTTCTCATGAGTTAGACTCCGCAATTGACCTGAGACTTTCATGGGTTGGTTGTTTAATGTAAAACGTATTTGCAACATAATGGTTATTGTCCTGACGTTTCGAACCTATCACACACAAAATGAATGGTAAAAAAAAATGGGTAAAACATGTTTTGTAAAATATTACACAATTTAGGTTAAATTTCGGGAAAATAAAGAACACAATTGCTGTGTAAGATAAAAATGACGTAATTTAAATGTATTAAATTTTATTTACATAATTTATGTAACTAATTCAAGTCTTTACCTGGCCCGTGTAACTTTTACCACAAGGAACTTAAGAATTGCTACGGAGCCCCCTAAGGGGACAGGTAAAGAAAAAATCGGGAAGGTAAAAAAAAAGGGAAATGTATTTCGTTCCCTCGAAATAACATTTCGTTCCCTCGAAATATTATTTCGTTCACTCGAAATATTATTTCGTTCCCTCGAAATCATTTAGTTCCCTCGAAATAACATTTCGTTCCCTCGAAATAACATTTCGTGGGAATGAAATAAATTATTTCGAGGGAACGAAATAAATTATTTCGAGGGAACGAAATCATTTCGTTCCCTCGAAATAATATTTCGTTCCCTCGAAATCCTTGATATGCCATTTAATTTATTGGGATATGAAAACTATTTCCGAGGTCGCCGTAGCACTGAGAGCCCCTTAAGGGACAGATGGAAACAAATAAATAAAATATTATTTCGAGGGAACGAAATAATATTTCGAGGGAACGAAATGAATTCGAGGGAACGAAATGTTATTTCGAGGGAACGAAATACATTTCCCTTTTTTTTTACCTTCCCGATTTTTTCTTTACCTGTCCCCTTAGGGGCTCCGTACATTGCCGTGCGTTGTGTAAAAATTCACTTTTAATTGTGTAAAGCCCACCATGTGATCATGCATTGTGTGTGCGCGACGTGTGTGCAAAAGCAGTGTGTGCTTGTCAAGTCGACAATCGCCTCACAACATGGAGAAAATGAGAGAGAACCTCGTGAAATGGGGATTTGAAGAGATGATAAAGACTTTCGTTTTGTTTTCATTTTATTGTTAATAAATAAAAGAAACGTTTTTAAAACTGTACAAGTATAGTGGGGTGCCATGTTTCATTTACATTATTTTTATTTAATAAATATGTATTGAATTATGCAGACCAAACAATGTAGTAAAAGTTTACAAGGTCAAATAGTAAAAAGAGTCTAGTATTCTACACAAAAGTTAAGTATTTTTTACCAATACATTCAGTAACAATTTACTTAATTTATGTTTACCTATTTAAGAGGTAAATCTTTTTACTGATTTTTGAAAATGTTCATGAAATGTTCATTTTACAAAATGTTCATGAAAACTTTACCCAACACGCATTTTGTAAAACTTTACCAAACAATTAGGAGGTTCGTATACAACATTGCAAAATAGTAATATTTTACACAACTTGTGTATTTTTTTTCTGTGTGTAGCAGGTTCTTTCTCAGCTGTGAAATGAACACAAAAGAAAAAAGGTACAAAAAACATAGTCAGATCCAGAGGGATTACACGTGAATGGATAAAGGTATCAAGAGTTTTGGGGCTGAAAGAAGAGATTATGAGATTAGTGAAAAACAATGAGTCAGAAGGGTAAAACAAAACAGACAAATAGACTGATAAGAACAAAAAATGTAAAAATGTCTGTGGAGAAAGAAAACCCCTAAAATAATTACTCAAGAGGGGAGGGGTTCGGATGTCAATTACTAGTATCTGTTTATTAATGCATACATCATGACACTCGATCGTGATGCATCCGAGAGCGACTTGTATTACTCTTTACAACCGAACGTCATTATCTAAACACAATCCGATATCACGTGGTATATCTTATCTTGGAATAACCTTAAACCGAATCTCAAGAAACCTCTTACGTTAAGTAAGACTAATTGCGGTGACACCATGTGAAATTCTCTATTGAGTAGTTCTGAAAATAACTGGAGGTTACAACTCGACGTTTCGATCAGTATGCTCTGATCGTCCTCAGTAAACCTCTTACGTTTGAATCAGTATCAGAAAATTTAACAAATACCTCTTTAATGTGTATTTACAAAGTTAAATTGTTGATGGTAGTTAATTACTCTGGTCTCACTGTATTGTGTTTCATGAATGCCTATGTTCTGTTTCGTTCTTTGTGTATCATAGGGGAAACACATTAAAAGCATCATACTTCACTGTTTTCCTGCAAGTTGGTAAAATTGTCATTGTTGTTCATTCATTCATTTATTTACATCTTTGAAGTGTCTTTGAGGCGGTCACTTCCTCCTCAACGGAGTTTGAGATTGGGAAACTGTTAGAATCCTTTCACGTTTTCAAGACTTTTGGCAGAACTTGCTGACGGCGATGAGGTTTGATGCTTCGGCTACAACCTGTTTTATGTCTTTAGTTCCTCTTTTGTAGTATTTGTCTTCTTCGACAACCAACATTTTGGGCGGAAAGTCATCATCTGCTCTGACCAAATGCGCTGTATATCTGATCTGGATTCAGATACTGGAATCGTGTCGCAAATTTTCAGTAGATCCTGATTGGTGAGTTTAAATGCTTTGGTTCCATTTTTCTTCTGTAACCACCCCTAACTATGCTTCGAAGACAGCGATAATAACATGCATCGACTCAATTCATCTATTCTTTTATCAGCGTCCAGATTTGAGACGCGTACGTTGAGCGAACAAATCCATGGAGAAGAGTCATGCTCGATTTTATCCATACTCATCTGTTATGCAAAACATTTTTATTCTCCATAAATTTGACATCTGCAAGTTGGATTCTGTAGGAAACCTCCGTATCGCCCGTTCTGGGTTCATTCTGCACCATCTTTACCACCAAATTAATACTTGAAAATCTATATGTTGTTCAAATTTGTTTCGCCAATGGATATGATTGTGGCTTGGTATTCTGAGTCATTTGAGATTGGTTACACGAATATTTGCGTTGATTCTGTTCAATATTTAATTGTACAAATCCTAAAAAATAGCCTGGAATGTATATAACTAAGTTGTAATCAAAATGTATTTCTTATTTTTGCCATCGTGGAAATAACTGTCAAACTATACTTACGTAGGCCTAAGTGGCTAATTGCTATAAATAATTTCAGCTGACCATGAACGGGATATCGTTTGCTGAGGCCGCAAATAGATATTCACTTAGCAGACAATAATTGCTGTGATCTTGATATTTGGTTTGCGTTTCCATGGGAACTATATATTATGAAAACAGTCGTTTATTGTTTATCCTAAATACCAACTTGCATCGGCAGTTTTGAGTTCAGAGGAAGTTCGATATATATATAGTATTATGTACGGTCGCTTGCGCTGTCTTGTACAGTATAAGCCTATACATCGCGTGATGACTGATTAGCGGTATTCGAACGTTACTCATTTGATTTATAATGAATGGCAGGTTTAACCTTGACAGGTAAATAATGCAGATTGCTTCAGACGGATACGCTTGGACGTCAAACGGTGGGCGGGGATAAACAACCAAATATAGAGGGTGGGCCTAGGGACATTGAGGATTTTATATTTTGATATTTGTGAATTTGCCTATAGACTGATGAAATTCTTGCGTGGGGTGATAAACAATTTATTTGATTTTACCTTTACGTTGGTGTAAAGGAAAAATGAAATGAATTATATAGACCTACTATTGAGTGACGTCAACAATATTACAATCTATGTAGGCATAAAGGGAGTGCACACTATTTTGGTAAAATCTCTGTCATGTATCCATACCAGTAAATGCAAAAACTGGGGTGTCAACACTGCCGTCAACTTAATTCTTTCTTGGTGCTCATTTTGGGCGAGTTACTCAATAAGAATACATGATGGTGTAGATTTTCAACACCCTAGTTTTTGAAGAGAGATGTATAACAACCAATATGTGAAAGTTTCAGCGAATTTTTATTAACGAGAAAATATCGAAAATGCATTAAGATAGTTGTGTTTGCATTTTTATGTGGAAATGGTCCATTTCAAATTGGTAATAGGTCTACATTTCACATGTTCTCATAAATGACAGCATGTCAGACGGAACCCAACTTCGCATCATTTTTTTTAAAAGATTATAATTCAGTGTTTTTTGTAAGGTGAACGCTCCCTTTAAATAACGCGGCGTTCCATTGATTATTGAGACTATGAGAAAAGCCAGTAGAGACTAATAACATGCACAGCAAATAGTCGTTGGCTGATAGCAACCTTCCTGGCAAGACTGACCTGCTCTGGCAGATCCAGGGGAGGGGGAGGGGATAATGGCTCCACTCCCCATAAAACAAAGGAAAGAAGAAAGAACAACAAACGAGGGGGGAAATGCATACAATACTGCTTTATAGCAGAGCCAGGGGGACACATGTCTGCTAACGGGCAAATATAGTACTGTGAGATAAGGACATTTTAAGAGTTTGATATGTTTTAGGTATCCCCCCCTCCCTTGTTCGAAGGAGACATCTTAACTCACAGCCAAGATTAGTTGTAATGCTCGTGACATTTAAACAATAAGATGTTTGCTGTTCCGTTCTTGTTTGGTGATTCAGAGACGTGGATTATAATTATTGATTGAATTTATCGCAATTATGATTGGGCTTACAAAAAGTTTTGCACAGCATAATTCAGAATTTTGTCATGTCTAATGTCTTCATCAAAATGTGGATACCGGGTATTTCTTAACAGATTGAGATATGTGTCAAAAAGGAAGAACAATGGACTGACCACAAAAGAAATCACAAAATATAATCATTTCGACACGATTTTATTAGCGCTAGACACAAAGCAAAACATTCAAAATGTTTTATTTAATATTTTAATTGATGAATTTTTAATTGAAATGGTAAAAGGCTACTCTCTCAAACTTATTAATAGGGACAAACTGTGAAAGACCGGTTATAGACCGAATTTCGATCAAAATGTTTGACAGTAAACATATTTTTGTTTTTAACATTTATATAATTTGTTTAATGGATGGGGGCGGGGTGGGTCAGGGATAAGAGACCAGGACAGTAGCGAACATGGGTGTGGGGGTGTAACACCCCCAATAATTTTTCTCAGTCGGCATTTAAAACCTCAGTCGGCAAATAAAGCATCAAAGGTACTAGAACAATGGTTGGTCCAGAATAAATTTGCAGTCGGCAAACCTAGTGCTATGGGTTTCCCCGACTGAAAATGTATCGTGTTTCTAAGCACTGAAGATTTGCCGAGTTGTTTGTTATCAGTTGTCAGTTTTACTTTGTAATACCATGGTAATATATTTTTACTCACAGAAAGAACGACTTAAGAGATTTGTCCATTTTTGGGAAAACAAAGTAAATTTTGTTTAGTCATATTAGTGTTTTGTCGGTACATTTACCCACAACAAATTTTTGCCCCCCCCCCCACTCTGAAAATCCTGGCTACACCACTGATGTCAGTTGGCAAATTGGCTTCCACACCCCCAAAGAAAATACCTTCGCTACGTCCCTGCAAGAGACTGTTTGTTATTTAACTATTATAACCACGCCCTTGCTGAAGATCGTATAAACATCATAATACCATAATATCCATTCATCCATACATTTTTATATGTTTGTTTCAAACAATCTGTTTCCAAATCTCTTTTTCACTATTAGATTTCTTTGTATAGGGACCGTTACTAACACAATCGAATTGAGAAGAATGGATTTTCGCCAATAATCTAATAACGATAATCTACACAATCTGAATTGCCATGCATTTGTATATTGTACAGTCTTCCTTTCATTGACCAAATACATTAATACATATGTATACCTGGCCTACTAATCCATATTACTGAGCCTATTCATAGCAGTAAGGTGATTCAATAATCTTACCGTTTAAAGGGAATGTACAGTATTGGAATGTGCTCCCTCGTATTTCACTACACATGTAAATGTACCTCTCGTCTTTGTGTGTCCCCCTTTTTGGGCAGTGTGCCCTCCTCCCCCCCCCCCATTTTCGAGACCCGTTCATTTAAAATTCTACCATAAGTGAATGTTTCATCGCAATAGGTGCTCACGTTTTTTGAGAAAATTTAGAAAACCGTTGTACCTTCCCTTTAAAGATGTACGTAATTCTCTTTTGAGTACAATCAAATATGTTTTCATATTTGTGACTGGTCTTATTTCCCCTCCCCCATCTCCGCCCCCACTCCAACCAGAACCGATAGACCTCAAGGGGCATTTGTATTTATCATTAAACCCAAATATTTTTAAATAAAGAATTAGCTGTTGTAAACTGCTTACTAACCTTAAGGACCTGTATTATAAATGTAAAATAAATGTTAATGGCCTTACGTTTCGAACCTAGCAGTTTCTTTCTCAAAGGCCTTTGAGAAAGAACCTGAAACGTAAGGCCAAATTTTTATTTTAAAATTAGGCCTAATATCAAATATTTAATTTTCTTTACCTTCAAGATTTACTTTTCAATAAATATAAATTTAAAATATGTATAATATGTATTTAAAATCGTATAAGAATTTAGAGTGTTTTTAAATTGATTTCATGTTTTTTCTTTGTTTCCGCGCCTTGAGCGCCCAGCAGGGTGGATATGTGGCGCTCCAAATCTTTATTATTATTAATATAATTCTGTTTTTCACATGTTTTCGTAACTGTACTCATCGTCCAAATCGATTGAATGTATAAACTAAACTACTTTTACCATATATTATTAACAATTATACAAACTTGCAATCAGATCAAACACAGAAATTGCCTCAAAGGCTACATAAGCAAAACAAGCAATTAATTATTACAAAGACAGTTCGAGATTTAACAGTTTACGAAATTCTCAAAATTATAAATTCCATTGTTTAATTTCTGATAATAAGTCTGAAGATTATTTTCTACACAAGTCTCTTCAACATTATCACTCCTTATCAATACTGATTATTTTCAGAATACAAATTAAGGAAATTGACCAGGTAAATATTACTCCCACAAACACAGGGATGGTTAGCTTAGATGGTAGAACACTGGTATCAAATGTACCCAAAACAATTTCTTACATTTTTGGATTATATGAATAAATCACCGAGCGAAACGATTAATCTTGAGTAATATTATGAGTTAAAACTCGAAATGTATTTACAACTATACTAAAACATTGCCAGATTCATATCACAATATAGCAAATATTATTTGAAATGCAACATCGTTCATTATTATTTCCACCCCTTGATATGAATCTTAAAGAGAAGGTACAACATTAGTAACATTGGCAAAGTGAGTGTGATTATTCTTGTTGATTAAAGGTAACAGACTTGTGACATGACACAACCAATCTGTGAATGTTTCAGTTCGATACGAAGATAACAGACTTGTGACATAACACAACCTATCTGTGCATGTTTCAGCTCAATACGAAGGTAACAGACTTGTGACATTACACAACCAATCTGTGAATGTTTCAGCTCACTACGGAGGTAACAGACTTGTGACATATGACGCAACCTATCTGTGAATGTTTCAGCTCACTACGAAGGTAACAGACTTGTGACATTACACGACCAATCTGTGAATGTTTCAGCTCAATATGGAGGTAACAGACTTGTGACATTACACGACCAATCTGTGAATGTTTCAGCTCAATACGAAGGTAACAGACTTGTGACATATGACGCAACCAATCTGTGAATGTTTCAGTTCGATACGAAGATAACAGACTTGTGACATGACACAACCTATCTGTGCATGTTTCAGCTCAATACGAAGGTAACAGACTTGTGACATTACACAACCAATCTGTGAATGTTTCAGCTCACTACGGAGGTAACAGACTTGTGACATATGACGCAACCTATCTGTGAATGTTTCAGCTCACTACGAAGGTAACAGACTTGTGACATTACACGACCAATCTGTGAATGTTTCAGCTCAATATGGAGGTAACAGACTTGTGACATTACACGACCAATCTGTGCATGTTTCAGCTCAATGCGAAGGTAAACCGACTTGTGACATTACACGACCAATCTGTGAATGTTTCAGCTCAATACGAAGGTAACGGACTTGTGACATTACACGACCAATCCGTGCATGTTTCAGCTCAATACGAAGGTAACAGACTTGTGACATGGCACAACCTATCTGTGAATGTTTCAGCTCGATACGAAGGTAACAGACTTGTGACATGGCACAACCTATCTGTGAATGTTTCAGCTCCATACGAAGGTAACAGACTTGTGACATTACACAACCAATCTGTGAATGTTTCAGCTCAATACGAAGGTAACAGACTTGTGACATGGCACAACCTATCTGTGAATGTTTCAGCTCGATACGAAGGTAACAGACTTGTGACATTACACAACCAATCTGTGAATGTTTCAGCTCAATACGAAGGTAACAGACTTGTGACATTACACAACCAATCTGTGAATGTTTCAGCTCAATACGAAGGTAACAGACTTGTGACATTACACAACCAATCTGTGAATGTTTCAGGTCAATACGAAGGTAATAGACTTGTGACATTACACGACCAATCTGTGAATGTTTCAGCTCAATACGAAGGTAACAGACTTGTGATATTACACGACCAATCTGTGAATGTTTCAGCTCAATACGAAGGTAACAGACTTGTGACATTACACAACCAATCTGTGAATGTTTCAGGTCAATACGAAGGTAATAGACTTGTGACATTACACAACCAATCTGTGAATGTTTCAGCTCAATACGAAGGTAACAGACTTGTGACATTACACGACCAATCTGTGAATGTTTCAGCTCAATACGAAGGTAACAGACTTGTGACATTACACAACCAATCTGTGAATGTTTCAGCTCAATACGAAGGTAACAGACTTGTGACATTACACAACCAATCTGTGAATGTTTCAGCTCAATACGAAGGTAACAGACTTGTGACATTACACGACCAATCTGTGAATGTTTCAGCCCAATGTGAAGGTAACAGACTTGTGACATTACACAACCAATCTGTGCATGTTTCAGGTCAATACGAAGGTAATAGACTTGTGACATTACACAACCAATCTGTGAATGTTTCAGCTCAATGTGAAGGTAACAGACTTGTGACATTACACAACCAATCTGTGAATGTTTCAGCCCAATGTGAAGGTAACAGACTTGTGACATTACACAACCAATCTGTGAATGTTTCAGCTCAATACGAAGGTAACAGACTTGTGACATTACACAACCAATCTGTGAATGTTTCAGCTCAATGTGAAGGTAACAGACTTGTGACATTACACAACCAATCTGTGAATGTTTCAGCTCAATACGAAGGTAACAGACTTGTGACATTACACAACCAATCTGTGAATGTTTCAGCTCAATACGAAGGTAACAGACTTGTGACATTACACAACCAATCTGTGAATGTTTCAGCCCAATGTGAAGGTAACAGACTTGTGACATTACACGACCAATCTGTGAATGTTTCAGCCCAATGTGAAGGTAACAGACTTGTGACATTACACAACCAATCTGTGCATGTTTCAGGTCAATACGAAGGTAACAGACTTGTGACATTACACAACCAATCTGTGAATGTTTCAGCTCAATGCGGAGCCCAAGTCATGAGAGAAGTGTTAAAAAGCATTCACTTTTTTTCATTTCTTTTCCTTTTTTTACAAAAAATGTTGCCGTCTTGCAACTTTTTGAAAATGTCCATATTTGTCGATCGAGTTTTCATGATAATTCTGTCATTTTGTATTTAGGTAATTGCCAATATTGTACCTTCCCTTGAAACGAAAATACCAATAGGATCATTACATAACACTGAGTAACTAATTAAAAATACAAATAAATTGAAGCAAGTACATAAATTAACAATGCTTTATATTTTGTACAAATTTCTATCACATATTTAATTCAACACGTTTAATTGGTCCTGCGGAACACTATGGACTATAATCTCATGCACGATAAGTTTGGATATTGTTTTATAGGGGGCATGATAGTGGGAGAAATTGCCCAGTCCTGTAAATATTGGGAGATATATTCCCCGTCCATCCCCTGGATCTCTGCCATCAGAAAACCAAACTTCTATCCACTTTGTAATGTTATGGGGAACAAAACCAAAATCTCAGGGGACAGTTTCCCCTTGTGTCTACCCCCTATAGAACCGCCATTTTGTTTATAATGTACGTGTTTTGTTAACAATGTCATCCCAAATGATTTAAAATAGCCCAAAGATAGTGTTACTTACAGGAGTGTTCATTTTTTAGTGATTACCCATTACTAAATTGCAGTTTTGATCTTCAAGTATAACAATAAAATCCGTCAATGTTTCAACCGATAGCAGGACTAATACATTCTTTAAAAAGTTGGACGAAGAAAGACCAACTTCTAGTCCTTTAAAGTCCAATGTATCAGTGAGTCATGAACTTATTTAAAACATTGAAAAGCAGTGGACAAGGTTATGTACACGAGTGGCACACTTCATGTAGGTATACATAATATACCTATTATAATCTTCTGCTTTTACTTAAAGAGGTGCAATATTTTTGTATAAAAATCCTAACTATAGCAAGGGAACATTTTTATTATCTAAAATGGGTTGGGCTTTTCAATGCTGCAAATGCATGCAACCATAATGTTGTTCCAAAAATAGTAGACCAAACGAGTATTTTGATCTTGTTAATAAAATTACCGATAATCTTTTGGTCATAAAAAAATCCTAACTATTTTCACCAAGCCATGCGGCTGCCCAATCTTTAGATAAAAAATTCCCAACAAAAGGTAATTACCGTGCACTATAAATGTTATCAATAATATGCTGAACAACAGACCATATCTTGGTCATTAAAAAGTGCCAAATTATTTCCACCAATAGATAAGTGTAAGGTTTTACCAAATTCCCAAATAAAAGGGAAACTTTAACCATCTGGGTTGGGATGCATACTGCTACCCAATAATAGGTTAAGTTTGATCTAGGAATGATAGTTAGCGTTGACCAACTGAACGCATGTCAAGTAGTGTAAATATTTTCAATCTGTACCAACAAAGTGATCAATATCGACAAAAAATTGGTTTAAAATGTCCTTTTTACAGTGTTACAGGCACTATTTTCATTTCACTCCAAATTATTTGACAGTCACTCCACTTAATGTCACCATATACACCATTAAGGTTAAACGAACAAATATTCTTGTTGAACCACCAGCCCCCACCCGACAGAAGTGCACAGTTCATACGGTCAATGGCATCGTTGTCATTGTCGTATGTTGAGAACGGTTGGTTGTTTACTGACGATAAAGCATTATCTGAGAAACAGATCAATAATCTATTAATGACACGAATGAAGTCACGGGCCATCTAGAAATGGTCAACAATTCAATAAGCAACATCATTGATTATGTTTATTGTGCTTTAGGGTTTTGTTTTGGTGATCGAATATTACTGTTGAGTGATGCAATGCAGTCTTCCAAGAAAAAGAGCAGCACTTTAAAGATATATCGCCCGTGTTTGGGCCGATTTAACGGTAACAAATATATTGAAATGTTGAATTGCTATTTTCTGGGGTTAAGGAAGTTATCAGCTTTCATTTGAGATATTGAATGAAACATTCCGTCAAGGATTAGTACCAGTAAAATAAAAAACAATTAATTTGTGAGACTGTTCTTGTACTAAAAGACGTGTTGTTTTGTACGAACCTGAGACGTAATAAGATCATTAGTTCCTTTTTTTTTTACCATGGAAAGAATTATTTTGCGATCGTTTCATTCAAACTTAAAGTCCGTGTGACCTTTGATATTCTTCACATCACTTTAACGACCACAAAAGGGCGAACGTTCAACGGGATGCTTGTTCGATTAGGTTGTACTCAGGGCTCACCCATGTGTGACGTACTCGGGTTACCTCGGGCATGGAGGAAGAAAACAGACACTCGAACGCACCCTAAGCTTAACTTTGTTCAGCATGTCGATCACATGGTAAACTAACAATCGTATGGTAGAATTGGTTTGGCGTAATTTTCGTTTCTGTAAGAATTAAGAAATCTTTCGCAACCTTTTTGTACCCTTATTTGGAATATTGTACGGTTGTTTTTTATTCGATCTCGACCTGTCAGTGTGACAGGATAGAAATAATTCAGAGACGGTTTCTTTATTTTATGCATAGGAATCTCTACACTGTCACTGCTGACAATACACAACACCTTCGCCGTAGTCTTAACCAAACACGGGCGATATATCTTTAAATTATTTCATTATTCTGGATATCCAAAATTCTGGTTTTCCAAAATATTCACAAGGAATTATTGATTAATTTCTTGTAAAAATTATCTTAAGTATTAAAAGCGGCTTGATAAAATAATGAAATTGACAAAAAACATAAAATCCAAGACTTAAGATAGATAGAATATGTTCACAGCGTGTGTTAGACATTTCCGAGACCTTTGTAAAAGATCCGTGCTTCATGGTAACCTGTTAAGGATGGATGATAACGAAGAATCGACTAATTCATTTGTAAAATATTTAATAATAATATTCATGAAGTCATTTTATGCTTACCGTTATAATCTGGGGAGGAAATGTCAATATTCAGAGTGTATTTGTCGCCTGTGATGCTGAATGACGATACTGTCAGGCCAATCTCATTGCCAGATGCATTCACCAGATCCACACGTAGCAACCATTGGCCTTCATTTGTCAATTGACGGACTATTTCGTTGCCCAGCCAGAACTCCCCTTCCTTGTCACCGAAGCCGTCTTTATAATCGGCCCAGCTACGATTGAAATTCTCTGACCCATCTTTGCGCCTTTGAATTACCTATAGAAGAACAAGTCTTAAGATTAATTATTTATCATGGAATAGTAAGTTATATGGTTAATGGAAAAAATCATAATTGCAGAATAATTAATTGAAAATATAAAACTAAAAAGACAGGGCTAGTGTGCAAGTGAAACTATTTTGACCATTACAGACACATCAGAAGACATCAGAAGTCCAAATATTTTATTCGTTAAAAAAACAATGTCCACATTATGATTAGTTCACATAGTACTATGAAAAGTCAATAGCGTATTTAAATATATCGTGAAAGTTCATCTTTGTTGAACAATATTAAGTAAATTAAACGTTTGATCTCAGCACAATTGACGTGTTTGCTGATAATTATGTCTAGCTTATATATATATATATATATATATATATATAAATTAAATCGGGAGGGTGGCCTTAGCTTTCGATCCAATCCGGACCTTCATCAGAGGCTTTGACAAAGTACAACATAAAAACTCATCCATTTATAGGGAAAAGGGAAAGCAAAGGATCATGGGGCGGGATCCAAAAAAGGCGGGAAAATAGTGACCAATTAAAGATAAGCATCAGTCTAGAAAAAGCCAATAGGAGTATCAGAAGTGAACAAAGGGGGAATTATTGAGCCACACAATAAGTAGATGTGGCAGCTTATGGTGAAGCTAGGGTAAAAGAGGGATTATTGAGCCACACAATAGGTAGTGGCAGCTTTTAGTAAAGCTGGCATAAACATAGGACAATACACAAAGGGATACGACAACAAAAAAAGGTTTTTTTTTTAAGCCTTACAAATTGAGGAGTTGGTGTGTGGGTGTAAATAGCTAAATTAAAATAGTCCTATGAGAGACAGTTGGATAAAATGTAAAAGTATACAAGATACGATAAAGCAACAGGTTAAAGCAAATACCTGAAGATAGAACAGGTTAGTACATATGATTAGGACATATGATTTGTACACTGACTTTCTTGTACATGCCCCATAGGATTTGTACACACCCACAGACATGTAGTTTCTTGGGCATGTCCCATAGGATTTGTACACACCCACAGACATGTACTTTCTTGGGCATGTCCCATAGCATTTGTACACACCCACAGACATGTAGTTTCTTGTACATGTCCCATAGGATTTGTACACAAGGCCACAGACATGTAGTTTCTTGGGCATGTCCCATAGGATTTGTACACACCCACAGACACGTACTTTCTTGGGCATGTCCCATAGGATTTGTACACACCCACAGACACGTACTTTCTTGGGCATGTCCCATAGGATTTGTATACACCTACAGACATATGATTTGTACACACCCATAGACATGTTGGACTTTCTTGGGTATGTCCCATCGTATGTCCCATAGGATTTGTATACAAATTACTTCCAAACGGACAGTTAATTTTTCCGAGGAATTATGTAGCCGTTATTCCCTTTTGTTATCAAGTCCTCCGAAATATAGCTACACCTAATAACACACGCACACCACGGATCTGTAACTGTAAGGTCATAATATTTTGTCATTCTCACTCAATGGTGCATTTTTACGTCACTATCTGGTGTATCTATAGTTATACAATCTTTAAATCCATCTATAATGGTAAATGTTAACTTACAATAAAGCCATGCTCAACAGACAGATCACAGTAGACTTCCAAACCGCCTGGATACTGTGATGGGTAGATAGTGTACAGGCCACTTATATGGATATGAGCTTCGTACAATGCACCGCAGTCAGTAAATGTCTCTCCTTGAGAATATTCACAGAAGTTAGTAATTAGGATTGATGATTGCTCAAGGAGATATATAATTCAAATATAAATGTGCAAATCAAATGACTGATACCGGATGTGTAATTTTGATGCTTTAGGGCCTACCAGCTAGATCTTTAAAACTTAGAAGTCGATCCATGAGCTAAAATGATTATGATAATTTCTTCAATCAGGAACATTCAAAAAATAATTATTTGTTTTCCGTATAGGGTTAGTTAATTCAAACTCTTTGTTTTCAAACTTACACAAGCTATCAAACCTGAATAAGGTTGCATTATACAGTGTCTTTTAATTATATAAGGTCTTAGTTTAAAGGGAAGGTTCTTCTTTGGTTTTTACCAAAATCGTCAAATTAACGAATTATTATGAACAAACTTTCTTGGTGTAAAGTTGTCTCACGTATCAATATTATCATAAGAATGTTTTCGTCTGAAGTGCTTTCTTCATTCAGAAAACACGAATTTAAAAAATTTACCGTATGACAGCATTTTGTGCAACAGAAAAAAGACAATCAATGGGAAAGACAATGTACGGTAGTGATTCTTGTAGAAAACAAAACAGTTTTTAGAAATGGAAACTTCCTCTTATATAATTAGGCCTACCATTGTCATATATTCGACTTTATGACATATTTATTCATTTATACGCAATTTGCACCTTTGTTTGTGTTGGCCTCATCGCTATGCGAATCAACAATTTGAATAATAATTATACAAAGGAATACCCCCGGGAACTAACACATATTTTAGTGAAACTATTTTCAGTATCGTGGGTTAACTTGCGCTGCACCATTGCAACAACTAACTCCTCAGACCCTAAAAGGTATGGCATGTAGGTAGGATTGGTTATTCAACAGTATAAAATGGTTGAATTTAAATGTAAAACTTACGTAGTGTAAAGCTGATTATAGTATAGGTGTTCCTGGCCATTAAAAAAAATCATTCAATTTAATTAACGGTGAACAGGACAGTTGACATGTCAGTATTTGTCAATCTAACATGAAATATTTGGCATTTAGCAAAAGCTTGAAATTGCGAGGTTCGAATCATTACAGTTTGCTTAATGGAATGAGGTAAATGGTGATATAAATAATAATGAAAATAAAAACTTGTTTATCACTGGAGGAGTTTTAAACTTCGTGTTCAAGCAATAAATTGTTTAATTCAATGAGCTATATAGACCTACGTGTTATTTTCATTTCACTCCGGATTATCTTATTTCCATTCCATTTCAAATAATCCCCTTGAAGGAAATATTCGCCGTTAAGGTTATCCTCAATTAGACTGCCTCCAGCACAAGTTTTGAACCACCAGCCCCCACCCAACAGAAGTGCACAGTTCAAACCATCATTGTCATCGTTGTCTTTGTCGTACGTTGAGAACGGTTGGTTGTTGATAGACTTGAGAGCTTCACATGAAAAACAGATCAATAAGCTATTAATGACACGAATAAAGTCATGGTAAACAATCTAGAAATGGTCGACAATTTAATCAGCAACCCAAGTCGTTGTTTAAGTATTCACTTCCTCGAAGAAAAGGCAAACAGTCTTTACTCGTTGATTTTATTCAAGTGTCTTGGGGTATTTAGTTGTGGTCGCTTTTTGCTCTTTTAACTTTTTCGTTCTTGTTTTTTTAAATAGTCTTAATTTTACTGTGCCAGAGCTGCATGCGTCAATTTATTATTCTGATTCTCATTGGTTTTCCAAAATATTTGCAAGGAAGCTTGACAAAAATTATGAAATTAAAAAAAAAATAAATAGATACAAAATCTAAGACTTATAAAATACATGTTTAATATAAATATACACCAACGTTCGTTAGACATTCCGAGACCCTTTGAAAAGGGTCCGTGCATTGTGTGTTCACATACACAAGGCAACTATAGAGGGCGCTGTATCATGTGACCTGTTAATCTTCATGAAGTCAGTTTATTCTTACCAAAATCTCCTGTGAGTGAATTTCCGATATTCAGGGTGTAATTGTCTCCTGTGATGTTGAATGGCAATACCAGGTAACCTGTATCATCGCCATCGACCTCGAGATCCACACGTAGAAACCACTCGCCTTCATTTGTCAATTGACGGACTATTTCGTTGCCCAGCCAGAACTCTCCTTCTTTGTTACCGAAGCCGTCTCTATAATCGGCCCAACTACGATTGAAATTTATCCAGACATGTTCACGCCTTTGAATTACCTAGAGAAAGGAACAAATTGTTCAAGTTTATTATCATTATTGCACAGTAATTTATTGAAAATATATAAATAAACGGCAGAGCTGGGAATGTGAAATTAGTTGACCATTACACTCAACAGAAGTCAAACGATTGTTGTTGGTTTTGCCCTAGTTATGAAAAGTCATCAACGTAGTCAAATATGTCTGTCTGTATCTTCCGTCTTCATGAATGAAAAATTAATAATTTATTTAAAGAGACTAAGCTAAGCCAAATATTGAGCTCGTCTATATTATTTTAAATAAGTGATACCATAACAAATTAGTTACCTAATGCATTATGTATTAACATTGTCTACCAAATCGGCAGAGAAATAAGTGTAATGATTGGTCTGAACTTTTCAGTCAATTGGCCATTCTATATTGTGGGTCGCGCCCCTATCCCACTTACCGTTCGGGAGTCTATATTTGGACTAGTTTAGGCCCCAAAAAGTCTCCAGTTTCTGGTCTTTGCGCGCATCGCCTCAGACCCGCGCGTCGGAATTTTTAATTTTTAATTTTTTGTATTATTGTTATTTTTTTGTATGTCCAATTGCAGCCAAAATTGCTGGATCGATTGTAATTCTGCCGTGCTGTGTTTTAAACGAATTTTTCAAATAGGGGTATGAACATTTGCCCGATTTGTAAGTCCTCTCTTGGCCACCATACTTTGTATATGGTAAATTTGGTCCCTGCATATACAATGTATCACGTATTTCCCAGAGACTTTTTCTGGCCTTATGCATGACAAGTTATACACACGTACGCATTATTTTTTGTGTACGGGGGAAAACTGTGTACCTCCTATTGTTTTCCAATTGTTGTTGGACTTAAACTTGTACACAAACCCAAACTGAGGACATAACCGACAACCGAGGACCTATTGTTCCTAAAAACGAGAAACCTCATTTCAATATTAACAGTTTGTTTCAAAATGTGTTTTAAATGGAAACAGAATGAAGATGTAGAACCTTCTTGTATTCTGGCGAATTAATGGGCGAGACCAAAATGTTACAAAAGTGGGCGGACAACACCAAAATCTAGAAATATCACTTAAAGGTCCTAGGAAATAGAAATTTTTAACAGTGAAAACAATAAAGTATACCTATTGGAACATATATTTGTCATTTGTCTATTTTATCCCCGCCCCTTTGCACCATTAAAAAAATAAAATCTAAAATTAGGGGGGCGCCACGCTCCTCCCCTACCTCCTCATTATCATATTATAATCCGCAAATCCGTGACGTAGACCTAGGAAGTTCGAGCGCTGCCTGCGATGAAGTTTCAGTCAAGTCGTACTCAAAACCACTGAAGTTGATGTGTCATATTAGATCTTCTTTTCAGCTAAATTTAGTAGATATCCCACATTTTTGGGAATGCTCAGGTGTAAGTTGTTGCTGGGTGTAGCAACACCACAAAGGAAGGTGTCAGTTTCACCGATTTCCACCAGACCCTAAATACAGGCGAATTTGGACGGCGAGTGTGAAGCTGACCAGGGCGAAATGGTCAGGACCAACGGAGCACTCTATGATATGTAGCGCTCACTTTGAGCCAACATACTTTTGACCGGGGGCTCCAGAGCCAGTTTGGCATGAGATTTAAAGCCATGCTGCGCCCTGATGCAGTGCCAACAATATTTCCTTAAGTCAGAAGGCCAAGAAACGTCCAGAAAAGAAAAGAGTAGCTTTTGAAGCGAGAAAGTCTCAGGGTAAGTTGCTTTGTTTTCCGTGTAACTTACATGTGTATGTGCACCCACAAGCAATAGGCTTTATTACTTAACGTTAGAGGTCGATTGTTACACTTCGCACACCACATTAACGCTAAAATGTCGTTTCATTGTGAAGTCACTGAAGATGTCATTGTACAATTCTTGACAATGTTAATTATGTGTGTGATTTTTGGATCTTGTTTCAAAATCATCGAGTGCAGAATTATGTTTTGAAACGGTCATAACGACGGCTTACACACCACCAATGACTCCTGGCCATGTGTATCCATGCCATTGATTCGACGGGCCTTGCGCTTCGTTTTACGGTAGAGCCTACAGTACAGATTTATCGGTGCTATACGGTCATGTTTACTATGCAACTTGTAAGTCGTGTGCACATACACTGTACATGTGTACGTTGCGCACAGTTTATGACCCTTTTATAATCCCACGGTTTAACCATGGAGCAACTTCAACACAGTGGCAACATTGGTGCCTAACATTGGAGCTTAGTTTATTCATGGTTTATTGCTCCATGTTAACCACAATTACCGTGCCCCCGGCCTCCTAGGTCTACGTCACGAACAGCGCCACCGCGCGTTGGGCAGCATTTGAAATTAGATGAGGCAATTTTTGTAAAAATCAAATTAAAAATAATTAGCCCAATCCAGACAAAAATTAAACGTAAAATTGTTTTTTATTCATATCAATTGATAAAATAACAAAAGAAAATAAATAAGCACAATTTGACTCTTCCTAGGACCGAAAGTTGCTTTAAATTTGTGTCTAAAATGGAAACATGATGAAGATAAAACATTTTCAGGTGTAGACCTTTTAATCGGCTTATATTATGGGCGGGGCCAAATTATTTTAAAAAGCTGCACAAGGCCAAATAAAAACAACAGATTTGTACCATGAAGTTAATTGAGGTGATGCATGCCCCCTCCTGCTAAAAACATACAAAATATAAATCGAGATATACAACACCTACATAAAATTGCCAATTTAATTTAATTTAATTTATAATTATAAGTTTGGCTGTTAGGGTCAGATTGGTCTTTGGTCTTTTGTCCCCCAATTTTTCAAAACAACACCCCACCCATAAAACAGGCTGAATGAAAGATCGATCTCCATCTGAATATGTATGCCAACTTACAATAAAGCCAGGGTAATGATCCAAATCACAGTAGACTTCCAGGCCTTCTGGATACTGTGATGGGTAGATGATGTACAGACCACTCTTGTGCCGGTAGTGATCATCTTTGTACAATTCGCTGCAGTCAACAAATCTCCTCCCTGTACCTGATGGAGAATATTCACAGAAGTTGTTAATTGGAATTGACGGTTGCCCAGTTAATTCCAGTGAGTAAATCAATTGACTGATGCTGGATGTGTACTTGTGCCTTTGGTGCTTTACTGTGCTATAACTAGATCATTATGTACAACAAGTCGATCCATGAGCTAAAACAGATTGTGACTTGTTAATAATTTATTCGTATATAATATAGGGTTTAATAGTTTCCTCATAATCTTTGTTTTCAAACTGACACAAGCTGTCAACGCTGAATAAGAACGCATTATAAAATTGCTTCTAATAAGGTCTTAGTTTGAAGGTTTTTCTTTGGTTTTTACCAAAATCGTAAAATTAACGAATTATTATCAACAAACATCTTTGTACAATTCGCTGCAGTCAACAAATATCCTCTCTGTATCTGATGGAGAATATTCACAGAAGTTGTTAATTGGAATTGACGGTTGCCCAGTTAATTCCAGTGAGCAAATCAATTGACTGATGCTGGATGTGCACCGGTACCTTTGACGCTTTACTAACTTAGTTGTACATGTAGCTAGATCTCCTCAAACTCTTTGCTGTCAAACCTGAATAAGGTTGCATTGTAAAGTTCCTTCTAATGTAATGCTATAATAAGACCTTGAGGTTTTTACCAAAATCATCAAATTAACGAATTATTATCAAAAACTGTCTTGGTGTATAAAAAGGATATTCAGCCTGATATTTGTACGCAATTTGTACCTTCGTTTGTGCTATAAAGCGAGACAGTGGTTCCTGGGTCAATGGTTGTAATGGGCTGGTCAGTGGTTCCTGGGTCAATGGTTGTACTGGGCTGGTCAGTTGTTCCTGGGTCAATGGTTGTACTGGGCTGGTCAGTAGTTCCTGGGTCAATGGTTGTAATGGGCTGGTCAGTGGTTCCTGGGTCAATGGTTGTAATGGGCTGGTCAGTTGTCTTTACTGTTTCTATTTACAAAAGAATTATTAAAAAATCTTTTAGCTCGCCTGCACAACTAACTCTTCAGACCCTAAAGGTATACGGTAAGTAAAGGACTGGTTATTCAGCAGTACCCAAATAGGCCTTGTTGGATTTAAAGGGACAATATCGTCACGATCAAAGCAGACTTTTGACAGTGTATGGAATCGGTATCCTAGTTGTAGATGAACACAGTGACTGGAAATAATGCCCCACGACAGCAC